>JAAGWQ010000036.1:0-82336 GCA_013396295.1 Fusarium heterosporum | reverse complement strand
TCTCTTGTAGACGAGGAAGCTGTTGACCTCGCTTCACTATCAGCACCTCTGGAGATCGCCCGCCCCCGTGTACGACGTCAAGATTCTTGCGCCAGCACCCGAAGCAAACGCGAACGCCATATTAGCTCCGACGACTTTGAGAAGATGATTGTCTCTATTGTTAAGGACAAGGGTCCTCTGTCAGCCCCTCCTCATGTTGCCCCTGTCGCCAAAGAGGCTTTGCCTGTACCTCCCGCGTTTGAACGATCCGGTTCTACCACCACCGAGTCTCAATCGCCTGCGAAATCCATCACAGCTTCTGAGGGATCACCAATGCCTTCACCTTCCCAAAGCCTCTCTCGCACCACCGTTGTGCGTGGTTTCTCGCCTTCTCAGATCCCTACCCCTCGAACCATCTCCATCGCTGGCCCATCTACAGACGCAATCCCCGAGCCCAAGTCATCGCCTGCTGCCAAGGTAGTCCAGTCGAAGAAGCCCGCTCGTTTTGCGCTTGGTGGCTCTTGTTCATCTAGTGAACAGGATCAGAGTCTCAGCAACAGTAAGCCCGCGATGCCCATCATTAAGAAGCCCGTGTTCCAGATTGGTGGTTCATCTGAAGAGGATGGATCCCTCAAGAGTGCCATGGCCTCATCGCGACCTGCCTCGATCCTATCTACTCGCAAGAAGCAGGCTTCTTTCAGTAACAATATCATGACTCGAACTATTGACGACGAAGCTGCCGTGGACTCCGATACCGACGATTACATCGACGAGAGTGCCATTGATGACGATGACGACTCTTCTGACTGGGAAGATTCAATGGAAGAGAGTGGCAAATCCAGTATGGACGACAAGTTCTTCCAGCGTGTCGACTCCAAGCCTAACCTGACCTCGCGACGATCTCTCATTACTCTCATGCTGCACCAAAATGATCGCGCACGCAACCTTGGTAACCATGCTTCCCAATCGACATCGGCCATCCCCCGATCTCGCGTGGCTCACGGCCCTTCACTGGGTGTCTCGCCTAATGATTCTGACGAGGCCCCTTTAATGATGAAGGGGATGCGTGGCCCTGGCCTGAAGCCCATTCACGAGGTGCCCCGGTCTAATGCCCAGCCCATTATGACTGGACCTAACCACATTCAACCTCAGGCGGCTCTATCGCCCCGCACCACTCGTCGCAACATGTTGGCAACAGAATTGACAGAGTCTCTTCGACGCCATCTCCTTTGGGAGCGACAGCAGAAGTCCTCAACAGCCAACGCTGTCTTGAAGCGACGACACACATCCCATGATGTGGCCAACCTGAAGCAGTACCCTGAGAAGCCCTGCTTGAAGAAGAGCGAGGATGTAAACGCTAGCAGCTGGAACCAATACTTTTCCAAAGAAGCGAGCGACGGATACCACTCCAAGGGGTGGTGAATGATACCCATACCATACTATACCATACCACACGGATACAGCTATACCCACTACGATTGTGCATAGGACGGCGCACGAAAGGCATCATCACATCAGCATTGAGCGTTTTGGCTGCAATTGGCAGCATTTGTTTTACAAACCCATCTAGCGAACTGGGAATCAAGTCAATTTTCATCTTTCATGGCCGGGTCTCCAACTTTATGATATCATGAAATCGTGTTTTTATTCCTTTGCAAGGCCGTAGCTGGCTCTTGTTTCGTCAATCACAGGCTCGGGGCATGTACTTGTAGTATTGTGCGCGGAAAGATTTCAAGGGCAACCTGAGGATAAGATTTCGCTACGAGAGTTGGAGGTGGAGAGCATATGAGCTTAAGCGGAATTTTCACGAGCCAGCGCAAAAAGCGAAAACAAAAGTCGAGTCAGCGGAGGATTAAGCGAAAAAGTGAAGTGCAAGGGGGGGGAAAGCATAGGATCAAACGAGTCACTCATCAAAAAAACTCGCAAAAACGGCGAATAGTCCAGGAGAGAGGTTTCCGCAAAAACATGAATAAAATTTTCACTTTGAACTTATTTCACTTCACATTGAATACAATGAAAGCATGAATACGCAATGTTTGTGGTGTTGTGATGGAATGTCACATTCTGAGGTGTCATACTGAAGTTCAAGGTTCCTGAATCCTTTAGGCTGGCTGTTGGAGACATGCGCTAGGATGAACGTCATCAATTGGTGGTCACGGTACATGGTAAATCAGCATCAACATCAGCACCAGCAGGAGGAGAAAAGAACAGAGAAGCTGAGGGTTGCAGCAAACGCGAACCAACCGAAAGCAATAGCGGCCGTTTGATGCTGACGGGCAGAATTCCTATTGGTCCGGGGGCCGAGAAGCCTCAAGCCTTTGGGGGTGAGTGAGGTGTGTGGCAGCCCAAACCGAGTCAGACACTGCAGGCCTTGTAGAGCTCGTGACTTGGTCAATTGGTTTTGGCTTTGGCTTTGGCTTTGGCTTTGCTGTGGGCTTTTGCTTTTGTGTTTGGAAAGAGTCAAAAGCTGAGAGTCAAGAGCAGAGCACATGTCAAGAGATATTGAGGCGACGATTATACTCCAGCATGTGCTTTTAGGTTTTGATTTGCATGTAATACTTGACATGAAGCCTTCCCCCATGTACATACCCAAATTGTCGGTAACCGCAAGCGTGACTCACTAGAAAACAAAAGGAACAAGGGACCTTACGAGAACTCCCGTAGGTTAGTTGAGCGGTCAGGTCAAGTTCAAGCATCCGTGTGTGTATGTGCACGATGCAGCTAAGTCAGTAGCTACTGAGTGCTCTAGTAGAACGCAGTGTTGTCTTTATTGGGGGCAGCGTATTATTGAAGTAGCCTGAGGTGGTAAAGAAAACAACCGTCTTGAGCCGCTTCAGGAACAACTTACAAGTACGAATACACCTAGAGAAGTTTGCCGGATCAGAGGACCAGGGTTTGGCACACTCGATGCTCGATACCCTCTCCTCCTGTGAGAAAAAGCCAAGACGCCGGGACTTGCTCACAGACTTGTGACGCGCCATTGAGTTTTTTCAGATTTTTTTTATTTTTTTTGACATGGGTCATTTCATTTCATGTCAATTGATGATGTGCCGGTATTCTAAAATCCCATCCCAACCACCCTCACAGGCTCACACTCCCTTATTGCGACGTCTGAGCTGAAGGGGGCCGCTAAAAGAAAACCTCCCTGTTGTTGCTGTATGGCATCTCCACCTCTCGGCCAAAAACTCAATACTCCTGGGGGTTAATTCCTTGGAAATATACTTGGACGGATCCTTCTGGGATTGCTCCTGGGACCTGAAATTGAGTTTGGAGATCCAGGGTGCACCTTTATGGTTGATGGTGATACATCTATTACGTCCCTTGGGTTGCAGCGACAAGCCACGATGTGAGATGCGATTATCTAGAGTCTTAGTAACCCCAACGTGCATCTCGTATTATTCCTCCTCCAACTACGGATGGATACTGCATCCATTATTTAGTTCTACGCTGGCAATACATAGCAGCACGAGGCAGTGCCAGTTCTAGACAGGTCGAGCCCGGACATTTTCGCCCTTTGCAACCTCCAGGTTTGCATCAGCATCAGCACCAGTGCCAGTCCACGGCCAAATTGTGGATGAGAACACTATCGTGCGGAGCCGCAGCCGGAGACGGCGAACTAAGCGCCACATGGTGATCAGTCGAACAAGATGGGAAAAGGACCTTGTTTAAAGGCATTGATTGGCGTGGAGTTTGTATAGTATAGTACAGTACACGAGGCTGGACAGACACTGAAAGGTGAGGGAGACTTGTTTGACATCAGTCATTTCTGATATCTTGTGTTCCAAAGACTCAACAACAACCAGTCAATTGGCTCGCTCCCAAACTCCCTGCATGTGGAGAAATAAACCATAGACGTGAAGGCGAAAGAAAAGAAGAGACAACGACGCCTCTCCCGTTCAGCCTTTTCTGGGGAAGAACATTTCTCTCGTTCTTACTCTCACTTTTGTCATGCGACGCAGTTATCCACGTAAGCAGCCTGGAGCTGAGACTCTTACATTCGGTTCCCAAGGCGTCAATGGCGTTTACACAGAAAAATAAATCCCCGTGATTTGCATTGACATCCCCTCTTTTATTATTTCAAGAAGCAAATCGAACTTTAACGTGTGCAATTCCCCAGAAAAGAACCACTTGTTGCTGACTTGACTGCGGAGAATCTGGAGAATTTATTGTGGTTATCCATGTGATCATCGTCCAAAGGGCGACTATCTCCTTTATCTGCATGTGAATTTGCCTTCGGATCAAAGCAAAGAAAGAGAAGAGGTCACATGCAAGGCTTGAGAGCTCCCTTGTCGCAACTGGTATCGCATCGCACTTTACCCCCCACCAAGAGGCGGTTTGGTTTGCTTTTTGCGATATGTGCGCTTGGAGTTTTTTTCTTTTCTTGCATCCAATGCCATGTTCCCGCTTGATGGAGGAAACGAAGCTAAACCATTTCAGGTCAGTCCCTGAGGGGTGTGGAGATGTCTCGTGGAGAGATGAGAGAGGGGAGAGTTTTCTCCATTGTCGGGTCTCAAATACCCAGAGTTAGGGGGCGTTTGTTTCTGTCATCCTGAGTCAGAAAGGATATGACAGAGGATGTGTCGTTTAGGCTAAACCTGATACTGTGAAAGGCGGGTAAAGGTATACGCGCCCAATGAAAATTGAGCTTTTTCTATTTCATTTTTTTTTTGTGCTGGGGGAGTGAGCCCGGGAATTAGAAACCCAGATTGACTCAATTGCCGATCGGGACTTGGGAGGGAGGACCCTGCATGAGTCTTGTATGTATGACAGCTGCTCTACGCCGTGTTTCTGCAATTCTTACGGCCACTGCTAATTCGCTATGTTGAGCATATTGTGTGGTGTTCTCTGAGCACTTGATAAACTTCCTTTTCACCATTTGGCTTGAGATATTGGGCCAAGGTTATTCATCTGCCGCAGTTCCACGAAAGGAGTTGTCTGGAGATGGTATTCAGCACGGCTATTTGTCCGTCCGTCCGTGACTGACAAAGATTTATAGTACACCTGCCTCGTGGCATTCAACAGGCGGCCGTACTGTAAAATCCAGCTCTTAGTTCCTATTTGTGAGTTCTTGGATAGCAAAAAAAGACCCTTTTTTAAGGTCCTGAGTTCCACTGTCAGCAAATGTGGCTATCAATGTGGGGCCTTCTCCGGGGCCTTCTCCGCCCTCGGAAACCTGGGGAATTTTATGGCGCAACAAGCCTTTCTTTGGCGCCAGTAAATGTCGTGCAATGTGTTATCTATGCTATGCTATGCCATGCAGCAAGGGTCCCCTTTTCTCCCACCTGACGCCATTTGAGGCTTTGCGTGGTTTATTTTTTCTTTTCTTTTCTTTTCCGCTCTGCTCAACTTTGCGCTCATATTTGACCGTCTTTTAATGCCGCTCTCACCGCTCAAGGTCTACTGTCGACGGGCGCGCACAGAGGGAGAGTGCAGAATAGGATGTCTGATAGCTGCCTAGACGAGAGGGTGCAATGCATGCCATGCCATGACTATCAAAGATGAGAAAGCGAAAGAATTTTCTTGGTTGTAGATCATTCCAACTGGAAGGTCACTCGTAGCTTGTATAAAGTTAAGTCTTGTGGTGCCTGGACCGAATGGAATGCCGAGAGATCTGACATCAGAGGAGCGAGCAATGGACTACATTCGGCCTCACGTGGACCAAGGCGTTGAGAGCTGTCAAATACAGCAACAGACCCGAAAGTAAAAAAGTCCACAGTCGCCCTGTGACCACATCATCCTTTAGCCGGTCGCAAGCCCTGAGAATCTCGCTTTGCCTGTTGAGGAAATAGATTCCTCGTGGCCTATGACATCGACTGCATGAGTCGTGGGGTCTCTCTCTATCTTAGGCTCAAGGCTGATCAAGCCCCGAGGCCAAGGGAAGAATGCAATCCGTTCTTGCGAGGGTTGGCTAATCTAATTAATTAAATGTCGATTAATTAATTGATTAAACCAATCAACTAATATTCAATAAATCTAATTCGACAAACTATTAAAACCTTGAATCATTATTCTTACCCCAGTTTCCGATCCCCGGACCCTATTTTATAAACTAACGGGGAAAGGGTTCACCTTTACTGGGGTTTAGCGGAGCCAACACGAGAAATTGCAGGAAATCAGGTAGCAACCACGAACAAGACTCGGGAGTGTTTACTTGATAATTACCATCAAGTAACTGCCTGGACGACGAATGCCGCAAAGCCAAGCACCGCGATGTGTCGGTCGAATATCGAGACGAGGTGAGATGAGATGTCGACGTATCATTTAGATTACGGTCCCGAAAACGGTGCCCTCTCATGTCGTATTCAGATCAGATCATCGATGGACACGACTTGTCAAACGAGCCAAAAGATGGATGTGGTGTGTAAGAAGAAAACCAGGCACGATGAAGCAAGGCTGGTGATCAACCACAATCAACGTCACGGCAGATGCAGAGCTACAAAAGTTTGTCCAACATCGAAAAGTCGAGTTGATATCGACCTTTTTGGGTTTTTTGCTTCTTCAAGGTACAGAAACCAACAGGTACCGTGCCTCAACATCGAGATCTGGGGTTGGCCTACGTCATGTTCTGGGGGTGGGAATGGTCTTGTCATTGTCTCGCGACACCCCAGACCAGACCAAATCTTGCATGAATGGTCGTATCACAAGATTGTCAATCTGTGCAATCAGATCAGAGTTTCCCGTCTGGATTGTGTTGAATGTTTGATGCGTTGTTCATCATGTTTTGAGGTCATCTCTAGCTACTATGACTGAATACTGAACCAGATATGAGAGACATGGCTGGACCGGGACTTGGTCACGGTAGAAATGGGATCGGACAATCCCCGGGGAGCGAACCATGGAAAACCCGCCAGCACAAGCGCTGCAATCTAATTATGTCGACCCAAACCTATTCTGGCTGATGGTGTGCACTCCAAGATCCGACGTGCCCCGACCAATCACTCATCTTGTAGCTGAGACCTTCTAGAAGTCTTCTCCCGCACGTGGAGAGACAAGTCTCACACACCTTCAATCTCTCTCAATCACGCGGCCCCAAAGGCTGGAGGCTGAGGCTCAAAGAGGAAATTGGTTGACGGTGTCGGACGAGAGGATCTGAGTATGAAGCCAAATAACATGTTGACGATACAAGACATGTTTATTACTATACCTATACCTTTTGAAATGCCTTTTTAGGACTGTTGCAAGATGTATCACTTGGCACGTAGTCTGACGAATGAGAAAATCAACAAAGATCGACAAATTAACACGAATCAAGTATTTTATCGCTCAAACCCACCCATCCATAGTGGAGAAGCCTCCAATCTCAAACTGAGGTGCCTGTAATCAGCCCTGTAAACTCTGCTGCAAACGGTCGAGTTGGGCATCAAAGTACCCTCGCCGTTGCATCATTGTTCTCCGCTGGCCCAAATCTAAGCCAGACGAAATGCGACTCGAGATGAGATCCATCAATTTGGACCTGCAATGTCGATTCTCCACCGATAAGACTTGAATTGGTACGGCGACTCTACGGCGGTGCTCGGCCCCTCAATAATGCCTTTCATCGTTTTGCCTGCCTCTACGGTGTCGGGTGTGTCGGTCCGGTAGCCAAGTGCCTAATAGATGCTCTATAATTGGAGACCGTCAAACCTGTGGGTCCTAATTCTCCGCTTGGCTTGCTCTACTGTACGGTACCTCATCTTTAGACGTCGACCATCTCGACACGTGAAGTTCGCGTGGCTGTGTCAAAATCCTAGCCACGAGGAGGCGAAAGACGTTATATATGGGGCCTGCAGATGGATATCAATTGATAATCGCCATGTGGGCATGCGTTTTAATTCTACAGTAGCTCGACGGAGTCGCCGATGGCACGACACAGATATACTTGGGACGCAAGAGGGTGGAGGATGTCGATACGATTCAAGTGAAACTGGTGGATGGAGAATAACTGATAGTTATTGTTACATGGCATTTCTTTGGATGGTCGGTCATTCAGCCGCGCTTTTCACGCTCCGAGATTGGCAACCAAGAATGCCCACCACGAACTTGACAAACACATTCAACTGGTCGGGCAACTCTAACTAGCACTCGCCTAACGCTTACAGTGAGTACGGCAGTCCTCCCATGGCCTTGGAGGTCGAGAGAATCACCATGAACCAATAACCGTACTCGAATCTCCCAAGGCTGTGGTTTGTTTCTTTACCACACCACGTGGTGAGACTTCTCCGCATTATGCAAAATCGGGCGTTGTTGCCGAAAGTCTAATGTCTCCCTGCCGCGGCCGGTAATTGACCATGGTTGGGATGCTGGCCATTGAGATTAAACTTGATTGATTGGCCTTGATAATTAACCATGTCGGGTTGGGATGTTGTTCCATCAACTTTGACTTAGTTGTCATGTGCAAGCTCATACAAGGTAGACTGTTGTCGTCTAACGGTCCGGTGAATCAAGCACCTGTCAAAAGAGCCAAGGGTGGACACACTGAGACATGCTACAGTCGTATTGAATGCTTAGCTGTGGTCTTACCATAGTAAAGCTATTCTGTTGATCGAAGAATACGCATATCCATCGAACTGCAAATGTCAATAGTCCTGGTATAAGCGCTGGGGGCTCCTTGTGGTGGTGTAAGCGAACGAGTCTTCTGATGTTCATGGGGCGTCCATGTCCAATACACTCTCCTTGAAAGACGAGATTGTCCCGAATACTGCAACTCGATGTAATTTGCGAGTTGGTGAACTAATCGTTGTTTACTGCTTATCAGCAGTTCACTTTCTACTGCGCCTCTGCTCAGACAGGCAGGCCGTGCATATCAAACTAACATCCTACCCCAGGTTTTACCAGGCATGATAGCCTGCATAGCCTTGTGCACAGCTGACACGGTATCATGTCACAGGCGGCTTTCATACCATTGGCTTTGCGGGCGCTTCTCTGCGTTATTTGTTTATTTGCAGTTGACTGTGAACCTTGCACCCCCTCTCCCAAGCACACATGCTAGGTTAACTTGAGCACCCCCAAATTTTTCCGTATTTCCCCAACTTACCAAGAAGCCGGTTCTGCGTGGGCCGGGTTGGAAACTGAATAGGCGAAACCCCCCTTCCCATGTCCGGGGAAGATGAGGAACAGCCAAAAGAGACACTGCGCCGTACAAACGGAACCCTTATTCGGACCAGAGGGCCGCAGAGGTGATATGTGTTGAAGATTGCAACTTCTCCTTCTGGTTTGACAGGCGACATGTGACGGCCAGAGCAGAGCGGGAGGGCCTGGTGATGCGGAGAACCTGGGAGCTGGGCATCTCATTCATGCGGATGCATCGAGGGTCTGATCCGCGGGCCCAGGGCTAGGGGAGGACAGCGGTTCGTTGTCATTGTTCCTGAGGGTTGGTTGTACTCTCCGAGATGAGGAGGTGCCGATCCTCGGCCCGTGGCCATGAGCAGGAGGAAGATGGATGGCAGACGGGCCGAGTTTCGATGCGTTGGCATAACCAAAACCGCAATGTGATAGAATGTCAGAACCACGTGAATTTAAAACGGCAGCCTAGAACTGGGATGCTCATCATGGTACATCCAACCACCACGTGATGCCGAAAATGGACATCGAAGCACCTCGTTTCAGACACCTCGGTCAAGGAAGAATCCTAAATGATGTCATGTCGATTTAACCTTGTCAAGTAGTTAATAGTCTATTCTATCAACTGAGACTCTTTGTGTAACGGTTGTATTGTGCCAAATTTCGGCTTTATACAATTCACATGACCATCCTTGAATATCCTTGAATGTCAAGGTATAGTCACCTAACGGTGCCAGTTATGGAAAAGATCCTCAATACACAGTTTCTACCGTAATGAAGTGGAAAAATATCTCCAATGACGGAATCTTGGTCACTCACAAAGATATTAGGCAGTCTTGGAGCGCAATTAGTTTGAGACAATGGATATGTCTTTGCCTTCGATCGATATAGCTCACCTGGTCACAACAGCCATACTATGTCAGTCAGTTAGGCTAACTCTATTATATTCACTAATTCTATAACTATGCCAAGAATTTACACAGATGATTCTCATTTATCCCCACTGGACAAGACTCTTCCCCAGACACGCTACGCCAATGAGTAACTGGATAGGGTCAGCTTCAGGCGTGTAAATAACAGTATAGCCGTTTGAATCGAGATTAGTAAATCGATTGCTTTCCATCATTAGCCAGGAACAATAGTCCCATGGCGTTCAATTCCGAATATAGCTTCCAGTTCCTAAACTTTGTGCTGGATTGGATCGCCAAAAGCGTCGATTACATCATAACATGATCGGCACCAAAGGATCCATCAACAATGATGTCAACAGCCAAATCAATGTAGAGTCCTTTCTGTTACCGGTAGCACATGGAGTTGATAACACATTCTCAACATAACGGCTATGACTAGCAGGATCGACAAGTTGACCATGTCATGAAGTCCAGAAAGAATTAACAGACAGTAACCCCCAATCCAGAGTGCGTTTAGAATCATGCAGGCATTGATCACCAGGTGTCTGTGACTTCCAAGGGCCAAGTAAGGAATAGTTATCCGGGCTATGAAGCGAGTGGCTAGGAATATTCACTCGTCACTCAGATTTACCAATACACCTACTACCACAGGCTCAATTGGTAAGGATATACAAGGGAATTATGTGCTTTGGAGGATGATCGACCCCACGGATTCGCTTAGGTAAAAGAGAAGGGGTGAGTAATGATACGGGGGCTCAATGGTGTTGATCCTTTTCAAAAGTTCGCAGTCCATGCCAATATTGTATCACATACACAGGCCATCTTGACAATACTGACTAGAGGTCTTACCCAACGCACCTGAATTACAGGGAGGATCAAAATAATGAGTGCTGAACATGGAATCACACCAAGAAGCTATGATATGCTTATATGTTTCAGTACATGCAAATATGTTCTATCGGGCAGGTAATTGACGACTAGAGTTGACCATCTGCCTCAGGATAGGCGACAGGATATGATTTATATTGTAATAATGACACTCTTTAGATGTTAGATTAGTCTATTGTCCTTATGAACATATACCATGTTATGGTGCTTTGCCAAGTTGCGACAAAGGGGGGCTCTACTGCACATTTTAAAGAATTTAGAGGTTTTAATGAGAATTATCAGCATCACATCAACTCCGTACAAGATCACAGGCTTACAGTATTCCTGTATAGTTTATTATACACCTTAAAATCTCAGAAAAGTAAAGGCAGAAGAATAGCAAGTTAACAGTACTTTCGCAAGGCCACTGTACTATAATAGACATTCTTCGTATGTACTCCGTAACATATCCCACAATACACAACAACCTCTAATGTTTACAGATGGAAATAGCCGGTAGCTGTAAAAACGTCGCTCGACAGGATTCCATCGGCCCGAACCATTTGAAGACTACGCTTGTTTTCGTCGCTTTGAGGCGCCACAACCTCCCCGAGAGCCTTGCTGAGGCTGCTGTCTCTTGTGTGAACTCAATGGTTGTTGAGACGGGTGAGTAACAAGAACGGGAGACGGAGAGGAATCAGCGGTAACTGCTTCTGGGTGTTCTCTCTAAGAATCATTGCCGTTAGATGGCGATGCTGCTTGCGGATAACTACCAAAGGTGAATATTTGGCTATGTTGAGGATGTCCATTCTTTTGTCCGCCACAGTTGAACGTAAAGGGGGGCGACTGCATATCCTTCTTGGGTGGACCAGATTTTCCTGCTTTTGGGGTTGCCTTTGGTGTCGTCCATTTGTTGTAGCCAGAACCGAAAACTTGGCCATTCCATTTGATTAGAGATCCTTGGGGCTTCTTCGTTGTATCCAACTGTCGTTGGAGATCTTCTTCACGACTCCTACCCGCTTTGCATTCCACCTCGACTTGCTGAAGCTTTTCTGAAAGCTGTTTGGTCTTTTCCTCAAAGTCGCCGGCCGTCTTCTTTGCCCCTGTGAGCTCGTCGGATAGCACTGCGATTTTGTCCCGGGAGCACTCAAGATCTGCTTCAAGCAGCGAAACCTTATGCTGTAGACTATTTTTCTTATCACCGAGGAAATCGATATCCTTTTCTAATTCTCTGATCTCTGTTGCAAGTATGCGCTCCTGGTTTCGTGATGCCTTGAGGGCGGTTTCCTTGAGGGCGTTTTCCTTCTCGACTGCTTCAGCAGAAGGATCTTCGATGCGCATCTTCAGAGACTCGATTTCAACAGCTGACTCTTCAAGCTTCTGGGACATGTGCTGCTGGGTTTTCTGGCACAGTTCAAGTTCTGCTGACTTGTCTTGGAGTTGTGCTAACAACTGTTGTTCCCGTTGCTGGGAGGCGTGAAGAAGGGCAGTTTTGGCTTCGAGCAGTTGGACGAGTAGGCCCGCCTCACGCCTAGCATTGGCGGCAATCTGCGACTCTGCTTCCTGAAGTTTTGCCGAAAGGATCTTCTCCCGGTCCGAGAGTGTTTGGCCAGGAGTGTTGAGTGACATGATTGCAGCTCGAGGAAGTGAGTGGAGATAGGCCCAGCTGGAAGAAACGAGGCAAATAGAGCAAGTACGGAGTAATATGAATCAAGGGGAGTAACAAAGCAAACCTTTCGAGGAGAAGGCTTTCGCGTTGTTACCTGAGAGAAAGAGAACAGACGAATGACGTGGAGTAAAGCAGGTCTGAACTACCAATGCAAGGTAAGTGCACAGGTGCGAGGCAGGTGCAAGGTAAACGAAACAGCGATGGAAGGAGCGATGAATCACAACGAAAAAGTGAGATGAGAAACATCACCTATTGATCACCAAATTTTACTTGATGAGAGGGGACGCCCACCGAATTTTGCGTTCACTACTTCTTCCATAACCTTTCATCCAACGACCCGATGTCCCAAACGAACCCTCCCGAGTTAAGAAACTCCGAGCCCAAGCCTTGCGAGCCTAGGCCTTGGCTGCTGGAGGAAGAAAGAAAATTGAAACTGCGCAAAGAGCAATTGTCCAGAGAATTCGACCTGAATGCCAGGGCAGGAAACGCAGATCTACGTACGCTGATAGCAAAACGCAACGAAGCTCTTCAAGATTTCAAAGAACCGCTATTCAGAATGTTACGCAAATAATACCAAATCAAGATGAATCGTGTACAGAAGTTGATTGAAAAGTGTATTTCGAGTCAGAGGACTCCGGCCTCTGAACCGACCTCTGCAAGAACTTCCTGGGCAGTCCGGCACAGCCCTCAAGGATCCAAAGAAAGACCAGCCGCAGCTCTCAGAAGATTCAGAGCTTGCCAGCCGAGTAGCTTGTCTAGCCATCCACAAGACAAGGCAATATGACCTTTGGAAAGAAAATCACCCAAGCAAATAGGGCCTGAGCATTTTTACTCGAGTAATAATATCTACAGCTCCTAAATAGGAGGTAAAAGGATCTTTATTCTACTTGACATTATCTGGGTATGCAAATATTCGGGGAGTTTCAGCACTAACAGCCTCTAATAGAGAAAATACCACAAGTACAAGTGTCTAATCCCAACGCCCCAGAAGTTCTAACAAAGCTGCGTATGTCTTATTCAGCTGCCCTCAAAACAACAACTGGCAACGAAGCCATGTGCAGCAGTCCTACCCAGGTGAATGGGTTTGACAATATGGACCGAAAATTCTCAAACCCAAGACAAGTTCTAGGGGCGCTCTTTTCAAACATCATGTACTGTCTGGCCACCATTGCCTGCAAGATGCAGAGGGAAATGAAGAGAATGGCGAGGGGATGAGATTTTCTTGCCTCGCAAGGTTTTTTTACTCCCCCACATGGTACAGATGTTTTCTTTTCCCCAGATATAGATATAGCTATTAGGACTGTCCCTCCAAGGAGCGCATAATTCAAGATAATATCGGTCAAAAAGGCTTCTTCCCGAACATATCTAGCGGTCGTGACGAAGATGAAGAAGCCGGGCTCAAACAGTAACAGTAAGATCGCCACCAGAATTCCCTCTATTCCATGCAAACTGGCCACGGCCAGGGGAACAAAGTTCAGTCGGTATCGGAGCTGGACCACAAGACAAGCGGCAACTGCCAATCGTGCTGTTTCTGGGAGATCCAAGACATTCGCCTTCAGCAGTGCCAACGAGAGGATAAAAATGACAGCATTCTCGCGAGCCATTTCTTTATGTCTCTCTATCCCGCTATCATTGACGGATGATTTCTGCCGCGCTATGATAGCATCTTGGGCTGAATAGTTTTGAGCCACCTTAGCAAGAGTACAGAACAAGGGAACGGTAATTCCTATCGACGACAAAAAAATGTCCCGATCCACTTCTTTGGTGAAGTTGGTGATGACCGAGATCCAAATACCGGCCAATGCCATGCCAAATGGAAGATAGAGGCGTCCCCATGGGTTTGACCGGGTGATACTGTATGGGTACGTGAATCCAGCGATGACAGCTCCGGTCAACCCAACTGCCACCATTATGAGGCTATGTAACGACAGGCTGTGGACTTCTGCATAATTCATGGGTCGATCGAGATGAATTCCATATAAAAGTAAAGTCGATAGCAAAGACGCACTGCACGCTAGGGCCATAATCAAGTGCGATATAGGGATCTTCAGTCGGTAAAAGCACGTTATTCTATATCGGACTGGGTCAAGCTGGATGACCCCAAGGCGGACCAGGCGGCAGGATGCAGTATGAAGAGAGTAGAAGCCAAACAACAAGACGCCTGCAGCCCATATCCAGTCAATAGGGTTATAGGGGTCTCTAAACACGTGTGCCAGAGTGTAGAAGGCGCTTCCAATACGACAGAATATCAAGAGCATTATAGAACCAAAAGAGACGTAGTACATCAACACGGACGTCCTTGAATGGTAGCCAGCCAGCCGCAAGATTAAGATGGACCCTGGCCCAACATCGCCCACCATTGATGCGTAGTACATGTACAAAGGCTTGATCTGGTGCATCGGCGGCGACAGGATGATGTTGGCAGCAGAGAAGAGGCAGAGAATGTGGTGAATGAAGAGTTCCTGGGAGTACATTCGCACCGGGAAGAGCTCGTTCGACCACACTGCGAGTTGCGATACGACACAAACTTGGCCGGCGGTATTCAGGGGTTGATCAACCCCCCAAGGTGTCGTTCGGGCAGCTTGTACGCAAGATGGTAGAGTGGTTGTTACGCCGATTGCAATGCGAACCATGGCGAGAAGAATAGGGTTGAGTGCCCGCACTTCATCTTTGAGCTTCAGACGTTCATAGAAGGACGGTGCAAATCGTCGAAAGAGGGAGTCAACAACGACGAATACAACCGAGTATACGATACTCGACAAGAGAAATCCAGATAGGAGCACTGGACCGCTGAGATGTTCCATTGTGATCAATTCCGTATTTGATTCCTTTCTCGCCGTAATATTTGCGGGTGAAGTGTCGTTTTCTCGTGGTGGCTTCACTAATTTGACTTTTACTTGTTAAAAGATATTCCTAAGGATTTGTTTCGTTGATCAGACGAAGAAGAAAGTATATTCCCTCTTGATGAGGGCTGGTGCGCAGCGTATACTTTACGCCTCTCCCTTTGCAATTTCTCCTTCTCCTTCTTCTTCTCTCTTGTCCTATTCATCTTCTATCTTCCAAATTTGATCTTTACAATCATGATAGAACAAGTACTTGAAGATTTCGATCCTGAGGGTGGCTCGCGCTCATCCACAGTTCAAGTTCAACAAGTAGAGTCCAGTCCAGGCTCTAAGATGGATTCGAATACCGAATCCGTCACAGATTCCAACCGTTGGCGTGACTTGGGAATCCTCTTTGTCATGAACACAGTCGCTCTCGTCCAAGCCTTCGATGCGACTTGTATCTCTGTCGTTCTTCCTGTAAGTCACCCCTGGAGACTGCGGCATCGACACTAACACGCATTCAGGCACTTGCTAGAGAACTCGATGCCTCGTTTTCTGAAGCCTTGAGTATGGGTTCCATCTTCTTGTTGGCCACGGCCATTTCCCAGCCCATCTTTGCCGAGCTTGCCCATGTTGTTGGTCGAAGGCCAGCCTACATCGCTTCCCTGGCCATCTTTATTGTTGGGACGATCCTCTGTGGTGCCGCCAAGTCCAGCGCAATGCTTCTCGGCGGTAGAGCTGTACAAGGAGTTGGATCTGGCGGGCCACAAGCGCTGTCTGGTCTTATACTCACGGATATGTTTCCCGCCCGCAAGCGTTCTCAGTCCATGGCAGTTCAGAATATCTCTTGGGCTATCGGTACTATTGCAGGGCCTCTTGTTGGCGGTGCTATTGTCCAGACCAAAGATTCCCAATGGGTATGTCTCCTTTCCGAATATTACTGTTGACACCTTCTGACTGACGATAACAGAGATGGATCTTTTGGTGCAGTCTTCCTCTCCTTGGAGGTAGCCTCGCCGGTGCCATGTTTCTTCTGGGCTATGACAAAGACCAGCGTAACTGTCGCCTCATCAAGAACCTTGACTGGATCGGCATCCTGCTATACACCATCTCCTCGACCTCCCTCGTGCTGCCATTGACCTGGGCCGGTTCTCGCTTCCCGTGGAGATCACCACAAATCATCGCCCCCCTCGCCGTCTCAGCTGTTGTCTTTGTTGCTCTTGGAGTATACGAAAGAAAAACAAAGAGACCTATGTTTCCCCAGGGCATGTTCAAGGAGAAGTCGACGATATTGCAGTTTGTCAACGCGACTATCCACGGCATACTCATGTGGATGGTGCTATACTATCTGGCTGTCTACTTCCTCGGCGTCAAGGGCCAGACGCCTCTCATGACGGGAGTATGGGCACTCCCAGCAACCATTACTGTTGCTCCCATGGCGGCCGTAGTAGGAGTGGTCGCATACAAAACAGGCAGGTATCAAGGCTTCTTGATTGGTGGTTGGGCTCTCCTGGTTGCCATTTTCGGAGTCATGACGATCCTGGACAAAGATACTTCGACCGCGGTGATCTTGGTGATTACCATGTTTATAGGCGTGGCCATGGGTCTACTCTTCCCTGTCATGGCTATCGGTGTACAGGCCATTGTCAAGAAGGATGATGTTGGGCACGCTGTTAGCATGATCTACGTCCTACGAACTATGGGACAATGTTTGGGAATCGCTCTAGGGATTGTTGTCTTTTCCGTTGAACTGGCCAAGGCGCTCACACAGATGGGGCTTGACTCTGCCCAAGTCGAAAACGCCATGAGATTGATCAAAGCCTCGGTGGAGCAGGGAGGCATTGGTCAAAGCCCCATGGCCGATGCTGTGTCAACGGCGTTGCAACATCTTTGGTTGACGGGCTGTGTCTTGTCCGGTCTAGCCTTGATTCTATCTCTTTTCACGAGGTGTCCCAACCTTCCGAAGGATGGCGAGCCAGCATCAACTGGCTTCGACTTCGGGGACAAGACAGCGATGGCCCGGGTCTGGAGTTGTATCTTTCGGCGACAGGCTCCTCCCGTGCCATGAAAGGATCGGCTCCGTGATATTACTGCCTAACGGGCGACGATGCTCCGTCGAGTATCCATAGTTATACTCCATACATGCCTTAGCATTTTAACCAAGCGATTGGCGATGTCAATGTAACGGGTGTACCAAGACGACGGGACTTGTAATGTCGCTCGGCAGAATAGAGCAAAACAGCCCTAGCCAAGCAGGGTACGGAGGTAGCGAGGCGCATGCTCTGACATCCTTGAGTTTTGGGAGCGTGCTATAAATGATCGACAGGATCCAATCACGGCAGAGTCTCAGGTGAAGGCTTAGGCACTCGCCTACTCAGCCAGCTCGAGTCTTTCGGTATTGCGGGCTTGGGCTCCGACAAAAGACAGCGGGGGCCATGGATCAAGAATCCCGAATATGCAGCTCGGCAAGCATCATCAGATCAGGGAGGCAAAGTTGAGATTTGGGACTGATAGCCAAGCGTTTATCTACGCCAGGGATGTTGTATTTAGCCTGAAGAATTGAAGACGGAGACAAAGACGGACCTGGATGTTGATTTAATCAAAACGGTAGAATGGTATTTTATGATTGGCCGCAGTTAAATATTCTACTGTACTCTAATTCAGTGTTGGACCCTGAGGAACCAAGCATTCAGCTTGCATGATATGTATGGTCTCTCATATTAGCCATGTGTCTGTCTAGTCTAGACCTACATAGTGACAACAGACATGGTATTGTAGTAAACGGTGACTTTTTGGGAACTGCCAGGTACGCCCACCGTTTTGTGATAAAATAATAAAATAAGATGAAATGAAATGTCATTTGTCAATTAAATCGCTGGGCATCAATCTAAGCCTTCACCTTCTAGAAGAGTCAGCGAGCGACCCCTGGCCGCCCGTCACCTGCTCAGGGGTAGCCCCTGGCGCCGGAAGAGGATCCGCGGATAAGGCCTGAGTCGGGAACATTTGCTTGGCGCAGGGAGTCGAGTCGAGTCGAGTCGAGACGAGACGAGAAAAGAAACGAGACACGAGCATGGGATGAACGTGAATCGAGGGAATGTCAATGGGGGCCGTGTCAATGGCGCACGTGTTGAATATGTTATGCTTGACCAGACAAGGTTCTTTTTTCGGGGGCGCCGCGCACGTAATTCGAACGCAAACTAACTACAATATTGACCGAGATACTCCGCACATTCATCAACAAAGTAAGGAATGTTACAGAGGGCGTGATTGAAAAAGCCTCAGGTCTCGTGGTAGACGGGTGACGGTCCGTGGCGCGTTTGTCCGTTGATCCGTGCCATAGTCAAACGCCTCTTTTCATCATTCAGGGTCAAACAATCAAAGCAAAAGTCAGTTTAATCTGTCATGCCCTATCAACTTGGACCGTGAGCTTGGATCACGTCCTGTGATGCTTTGGACAAGGGTCCATGAAACGTTAACGAGATACTGGAACTGTGGGGTATCTATCGACTCTATCGACTCTATCGAGTCTCAGGTGGATCATCTACTGTTTGTCTATCATCAGAGCCATCTCTTCTCACCACTTCCCACGCCCTCAACACCAACAGAAATCATCCCGCGCGGTACGTCCCTCACTTGACCACCTTCTCCATAGACCGAACCCGCAGCCACAAAGACCAGATACATTACAAACTGTCCGACATCGCAAACTATCTCTCTTCACGTTCATCTTCACCTTGGCCTTCACATGCCAGCCTCATCACTACAGGACACCGACCAATACCCTGCAAAGTGGCTTGACAACCATCACATCCCGTGATCTAGACGAGTGATGGATTATTGCGTGATATTCAAGCTGCGTAGAGTACAATTCTATTACTCAAATGCTTTATGAAAATATACAAATCAGTCAAACATGTGATCATCTCAGATCATCTTATCACTGCGGTCCATCACATCGTTCAAGTAAACCCACTCTTGATACGTCCATCTCGGTGTGATAACTCTTCATCAACCGCCACTATTACGCAGATCATTATGCTTACTCTGATCAATTCGCCATACCCGTCTCTCGATTGGATGTAACAATTTCTTGAATCAGTTCAACCATTCTCTTCTAAACTTACTATTCTTTAATCCCACCACAAATATACATGACTAAATAGACAACCACTCACCCGTTGCCGCCAGCAACTCCCACGCAAACGCCCTGTAACTCAATGCAACACTCCATCACCACCTCACCAAATCATATCACGCCCACAGCGAGATACCGACGGGAATAGAATCGAGACGCACACAGGAATGGGCTGTGTAACCCCCACTGTCCGACGTTTCACATGTCCAAGATTGGGTGTCCTTGTTTTGCGTAACATTCATGATATTCTCTATCATTACAGTGGTTGCAGATATTTCGTGACCGTAAATACTGGCGGCTCGTAACCGCTTAAAGGTCCAAGACAACGACCTGTGGCCACGGACGATATGATTTGACTGATCTGAGGTAACATTCAAGCCGAGCCACTGACTGCGCTGCACTCGAAACATTCAGCCTGGCACGTCTCAGCTGTGACATAAAATCGTCAAGAAATAGCTACTCTAAGTCTCTTTGGTCGCCGAACCACCAATCCTTTTATACTTTCTCGGATCCTTCCGACTCATCATTCTTCGGTCTCTCGTTCCCTTTCCACCCTCCCAGAATCCTCTACCCTTTCTGCCTATCAGATACCGGCCGCAAAATCTGCAAGCCTCAACTGCTGAAGAGTAATTCTGCTCGCGGCTGCACCAGCCGCAGATGATGCGGTTGGCCCATTCGTTGATGTGGTCTTCCTGACTATCATGGCACTTGTCACATGGATGCACACGGCTGCAGCAGGAGAAGCGGAACCATCGGTACGACTTTTTGTAGTGTGAGCATGCACCCTTATCGGGGAGTCGATCTCCCGCGTGAAGGCCTAGCTTCTCTTGCTTCCGGCGTGGGCCTGAGATAGGCGGAGGGCGGGACCCAGGGGTGATGAAGAGGAATTTGACTTCGGGGATTTTGAATGTGAAATGGCCATGGCAATCTCGGCAGACGTTTGTAACAGACGAGCCTCGTACCGACACCAGGCCAGGAGCTGGAGTAGAGCATCTCTCGCAGATCGGAACAAAAGTGCTTGGGAGCATATCTGCCACTTTGCACCCAGAGAGGTCAAGAAACCCAGCCCTTGTAGAGTTCTCGTGAACCAATGTAGCTCTATACTTGACGGCAAACGGCGTAGCACACTTCTTGCAGCTTGTTGTCTTCTCAACATCAGGCTTCAGACCTGTGACCTCGTTGACTGTCCTGCATCGCTCGCACTTCACATTTAGACCCAAGATGGAGAGCTGAAGTATCTCAATTCCGTGCAACTCGATCGAAGGGAAGGACAACATGGTACCACGCTCGGGAGTTTCACCTGGCATGGAGACCTGGGGTTCCTTTTCTTCGTTTTCCAACACGGCGCCGCCTTCGTCAGTATCATCGGAGCTGGACTCCTCCTCCGACTCATCTCCATCCACGCGTCCCCACTCGGGAGGTCGCGGGATCACCTGGATGTGGCTATTCTCAGACTTGGGCTCGGATTCCTCTGTGTCATGAGGTTGCTTCTCGGGTACCGGGGCGACTGGTTCGACTGTAAGAGCCTGAGCCTGTGCCTGCTTAGCTAGTCTGTGGATGTTTTGTGCGAGGTAGTTGAGATGGCTCATGAGCGACATCTGCTGCTGTTCTTCTGCCCTTTCACAGAATAGATCCTCCACCGGCTCTGCATCTTCGGGCTCAACATTATTGAGCTGAATGCGAAGACTTTGAAGGGGGTAAATCAACGGAATAATCAGATGAAGACTCCTGACAGATTGTAGCCCTGGTGGGAGTTCCGAGCGCTTCCGCGGTTCTAGCGGTAGTGTGTACACAACACCATCAGGAGAACGACGATACTCGGGCATCCTCTTCATGCGTGCCTCGAGTTGACGAATCTCAAGAGCACGTCGCTCCTTTGCAGCGGTAATCTCCTCCTTTGTGTAGGACGGTTCTGGGACGTATCTGTATGGCGCCGGGGTAGGTTTTGGCGGAGCTGGCTCAGAGACCTGCTTAGGTTGCGTCGTCTCTTGTGTCTGATTCTTTTGTGCCTCCACATGCCTTGTGTCTCTAAAAGTCATAAGCTTGACTGTCTCAGCCTTTTGCTCAGACAGGAACTTTTCCAGATTCTTGTCCAACTCTCGTGTTTGGGCAAGCAAGGTAGCCTCGGGTCTCTTCTCCACGAGCCCATCCCATCCCCTCTCGATGTTGATACTGAAACCCCTGGGGATGTCCTTGTTCTTCACATGCAGCACCGGCTTCTCATCCGGATATGCCTGCGGAACACGGAGATCACACTCGAGAGCGGCCAGCTCAAACGGAAAGTCAGGATCCGAGGGCTTGATCCTAAACAGCAGTGAAATTGCGCCATCGGAAGCGGTGGTCTCCTTTGGCGAATAGCGTCGCCGCAACTGCTCGATTTGATATGTCCTAGGATCCTGGGCTTGCGACTCTGGTACAGGCTTGGGGACAACGCGGGATGACGAGGCTTCAGCCACAGCCTGTTTACGGGTCTGCGGTGAGTCTGCCTCTTCGCTCTTGATAGATATCATGACGTTTTTAGAAGCGGGCGATAGGTGACCAGTTGCTAGAGTTATCTTGGTGGTCAGTGTTGGAAATCAGCGAGTGACGTAAAAGGGACCCAAACGCCTGGAAAACAAAGAGCAGGGTTATGAGCCTTGAAGTAAATTTCCCGACAGTAACCCGAGGAAGAGATGGGAAATGTGAGAAGCTGATGCTTTTATCGTCATGTTGTTGATGGTGGCGAGCGTCTCCACTGCCTCTTGAGTTTCTTCCTTACGTGATCAGAATAAAAGTTGTTAACTCGAATTGGAGAGTGACTCACGGAACGTCATTGCGCCTTCCACAAGAAGACGGTCCAGGTGAAGCTGCTCATTTATTATTCGGCAATGTAGTAATTTATTGTAGTTGACTCATAATAATTCATTCGAATCATAGAATTTTACACGAGTCAATTTGAGAGTTATCAGTCTAATTCACTGCCAATCGCAGCTAATTCTAACCACAACAGAATCACAAGTTTGTCGA
The DNA here is from genome assembly GCA_013396295.1 of Fusarium heterosporum. Taxonomy (NCBI): domain Eukaryota; kingdom Fungi; phylum Ascomycota; class Sordariomycetes; order Hypocreales; family Nectriaceae; genus Fusarium; species Fusarium heterosporum. Next base: position 59,905 of record JAAGWQ010000036.1, on the reverse strand, counting down.
GAAACTACCAATAAAATATAGAGAAACAGGCCAATACTGTTGGGAATTTATATAATATCTCATTGGTTCAACCTTGATATATTCCCAGCTCAGTACGGCCGTTCTATGCGCGTCCTCTTGAAGTGCCACAGATTAACAACAAAGCGGAGCACACCAATTGACTTATACTTGTCCAAGGTCTAACAAACGAGGCTAAGTTGTTTCTCTTCCAGGGGAAACCTTGGCTTACAGGTTCTGCCTGTCAAAAGCAGCGATTCGTGGTACCATTAACATTGAGCAAGTTTGGCCGCACAAGACGGTTCACGCGGGACGGCACTCACATAAGCCGGGGCAATGTTTGTTGGACTTGGCCAGAAAGGATGGAGGGGAAACTGCCGCTGCTGTCTCACATTAAACACAGGCAAATTATCGGATGCAGTCACTCCCCAGAAAATCAATCTACATCGACAATCGACTAGGTTTGGGGTTGTGATTGCGCACGGGGAGCGACTCGATGCAAGGAGCCGCCCGGAAGGACGTCCGTTTGGATATCTACAGCTTATGAAGTTCGAGTCTGTAGTGTCATTGGGGTCTGAGAGATGAGAGAAGATGCCATTTTGGGAACAGTCACGGGGTTGTGCCTCGCGGGGCTGTGGCTGACAGATCGACGTCGGTGAAGGGTACATATGAGATATATCAACAATGCATCCTTACTAAGTCATAAACAAGGATTTAGGCTGAACCCATGTTGCAGCCCGGTCGCGGTGGCTGAGATCTATCACAAGTCTATTAGTGACATGGTATCATGATACAAATCGCTTCAGCTGGAGGAGGTCGTAACGCTGCCCGATAATCTCTAAATAAGCGGGTGCTAGAGCCTGAAGACAAATCAGACGACTCTTTACGAACGCATGTAATATCTGGTGAGCATTCCATGGAAAACGTGTGCTATTCACCGCAACAAAGAAGCAATAGTGTTTTGAGAAGAAGAAAAAAAGAAATGAGAAATGGTTAAAAATGAGTAATTGATAATGGCACTTGATAAACCTGCATCGATAGGGTCTTACTTGGCTATCCCCATTACGTCGTATCGCATCGCATGTAGGACAAAGCAAGCCATGAACTGGCATCAGGTATAGAAAAAATGTCTTTGTATAATTTCTTTTTCTTTTCTTCAGAAACGGCTCTTCGCATATGAAGGCGTCGGTCCATGACCCGTGCTAGCCAAACAGAAGCGCCGAAGAGTGCGACAGGCGGGTTGAAACATGGAGTGAGGATATATAGAGAGAAAGAAAGACATGAGATGTCTGTTGTTATTCATCCATTCACCTGCGTCAAGTTGTTGATGGTGGGTGTCTCATGTAAGCCCGGGGAAGAAGCAGGAAGCATCCATCTTAGATATTACAGTGCATTCAAATGACAGGCCTCTCTTTATTAGAGATGGTGGGAGGGTGTGTGCATGTCGAGGTAAAAACGGATGCCGGGAGGTAAGTACGTCTGAATCGGGGTGATGGACAACTCAGCAGATTCAAGGCAGATGACCGGAGAAGGACCTGTTACAGCGGCCACAGTGGGCGGTGAGGCCCGGGAACCCGGTGCTGTGTGGTGCTGTGTGCGCTGTACCACGCTGTGTTGTACAGGCGGGGATGCTGCTGGAGTTTGATGTTCAGGGCGGGCACAGAATACTACGGCTGGTTAGTTTAAGATTTAATCAAATCATTTTATTCATTGGCTATTGAATATTGTTGCCTTTATTCATCGTCCATTACGGTTGAAACGGTACATAAATAGATTGTCTTCTTCCCCAGTACCTACCTAGGTACCTAGGTATCTGTGAACTTGTCTGTTTTATCTACACCCAAATTGCAGCCTAGGGTAAGTGCCTATCAAAATCAACCCAATCAATACAATACTTGTTATTTATTGAAGATTATTTTCTAAGCATTCAAATAAAATTTGTATAGATGAGTGCAAAGATAATAACATCCCTGTTTGATAATTTCATACTCATATATCAGTATTCCGTTGTTTCTGTAACTCCCCACGCTCACTTCTCACTTTCCATTTTTATGCAAGCCATCCAGCCCGTGTCATATTTCATGTCTGCACGAAAGCCAACTGACTCACATGTCACCTATCCATTATCATGGCTCCCTGGTCATTTCTCACAGCGAAAGTATTCACTGTAGTCATCCTCAAAATCAGAACATCGGTGAAGGCGGTCGGGGGGACACAATCATCACTGGCGGGTCATTTCCCCTTCTAGGTCAAGTACAGTAACGAATGTCATCGCTAGGGAAGATAATTGAGGTTCCATACAACACGCGATCCAATGGCCGTGCTGTAAATATAAATTATATTATAGTGATGCACCTGGCGGGTGGCTATGCGCGTGCCAGGCTGCGCAGCGGCGAGGCTGCCTGCTGAGTCTTTGTTTGTGATACACAGCACAGGTGGGGAAGATAACCTCGTTGTTGTTGTGTCTGGTCCATCTCAATCTCGATCAAGACGTCAAGAAGTTACGAAGTCTGGAGAGAACGAAAAAGCAGTTGGCACTTCCTAGCACTGGCATATGGCGACAAGGAACACACCAGTGGTCGTCAGTGCAAGAGCCTGATTTGAGCCCTGTTGTTCAATCGCATAGAAAGCTCTCGAACTTTTCGGGTAACTACATGATATCTTCACCTTGAATGTTCCCTAATCTTGTGTTTCAAACTAGGGCCTCTATCCCATCAAAGTCACGACATGGCAGAGGGCGAGCTCATAGATTTGAGCCCTGCCTTTGATCACGAGAATCCAAAAGAGATTCGTCATACGGAACTTCTATTGAGGGCACACGGGAGAGAAACGTCTCATTCATCGGATACGGTTATCAAGACGCCTCGTCAACGCAGCTTCGTGAACTTGTCTCTCGGAGCTTTAGAGCTCTTCGAGAATGACATAACTTTCCACCCTTCAGATGAGCATGATCCCGAAAGAGATTTCTTGGCAGATTCTACTACGAAGCCATTTCCAAGTGACGAGAAAACGCAGGCTATCTTGCTAAGGACAAAGAACCCGCAGGCAATCCAGGAAGCCCAGACGAGCAGTGTAACCTCGACACATAGCAAAGATCAGACATCAAATCACAAGCATTTTTTAGACGGATGCCTCAAAGAAGAGGCAGAACCAGGAGGATTAATATCACTTCGGTTTCCAATCAACAATCAATCCTCGTTAGACCTTTCGACATTCACAAGTCCACCGGTAACAAACAGCAATACCGCTCTAACTCTAGGAAAGAGCAAACCGACGACAGCAGATTACCACGGGAGCACTTCCCAACGAAACTCCACGCTCGATTTGACGATAAGCCGTCAGAAAATTGTTATCCTTCAGACCACATTAGAACCAAACACAGCAAAATTCCTCGAAAGCCAGTGCCATCATACCTCAGACTTAACATACCACCGACAAACCCTGACCAGACGCGTGTAGAGCCCGTGTCTAATAGGAGAAAGCCCAGAAACACAGGAAAGTTGGGAACAGCAGGCACTGAACAACTCGAACCCGTCACCAACAGTCCTACTTTTGCAGCGACGCCAAGCTGGGATCAAGTCCGGCCCACTGCACCAAAAAGAGGCAGAGCGGTCAGCGAGTCGAGATCCCCTCACCGCTCTATCGCGTCCCAAGAGAGAAAACACAATCACATCGAAATCACAACACCGAGCCAGAACAATCCAGGAAACACAAGCCAACGAAGGGATAGTTGGGAAAAGTCTGTTGAGACTCGACAAGCTACGGAGGACGACACTCAATATCCGAGATCACAGCGACAACCAGATCTGGGTAGAGAACGCGAAACAAAACATCGAGGACATAGATCAAGTCAAGGAGGCGTCTGCATCCACAAACATCACCATCATTACTGGGTACGCCCAGACAACATCGGCATCTACCCAGAAGAAACCCCTGGAGGACCAAGGAAGCGTCCAGCGCAGGCGGAGACTCAACCGAGTGATTCACAACCTACGAAATTTTGGTACGACTCCAGGCAGCTCAAAAGCCTCCCACCAGAGTCGTGGAATGAATATGTTGCCGAGATCGGAGTCCTCGAAAGAGACTCAAGTGATCGATATCATGTTGGAGAGTTGCCAAGTGGCTGTAAAGGGAGGACCACAGGTGCAAGTATACAGCGGCGTGGTACCACAGATTGAAATGCCAGTAGCACAACACCGATGCAGAAGTTTGTCAATATCCACTTGTACAGCAGACGTCGACGACACCAGAACAGAGGAGATAAGGCAAAAGATTCCTCACAAGGACGACATTCGGCTGAGCAACGTTCAGCTTCTATCTCAGATATATCTTGCCGGGCCCAAAAGCCAAACGATGGAACTACAGACGCACGTGCCTGGTAGTCTTCCAAAGCGTCGGAACGACGAAGGTGGCATCGCAGATCTTTCCAATAGCACGACTTACCAGGGCGAAACAGGGGGATTGTGGGACGCGATCATGGAGTTTCTGTGTACGATTGAGGGGTACAGCATATGGGTTTTCAGATGGTACTGGGAGACAGTTAGACCTGTCTTCAATATCAGATCTTCCTCGTATTGGAGTTGGAGACATGCTGATCAAGAAGATGACAAACAATCCAACTCAGGGGCTGTTTGTCTCGCATTACCCCTGTTTATTGGGTTTTCGATGATATTGGTCTGGAGTATGGAGTTGGCGGTCATCTCACTGGAGTGCGTGGACGAGGAATGGGATTGTTTGGTTGATAAGGCATTGATCATGGTCCGACGGAGCTTGACCGGAGTCTACGATTAGACGGCCGGGGCGGATACACGGGAGGGGGCCGGTGCCGGCGAGACCAGACAATATTTGGTGGGGCAGAAATGGCATGGTTTCAATATCCCGGGGCAAACCGTGTGCCGATGACGGATGCGGAGGAAGACCCCAATGGTGCAGATAAAAATAGGTGATACCATTTGATGGCGCAGAATTAACAGATGTCAGTGTTATGCATATCTTGTTGTTGTCATCTGTTGTATTTGGTGATGTTGTTGGCTGTATAAGACAGGTTGCAGACTGAACCGACTGTCACGCCTGATGCTCATATCTCTCCCACTATAATTTCGTATGAGCTAATTGGTAGCCATCCATAACTCGGCAGTGATGGTATGTAAGCCAATTGATGTCGTAATTAGACCAGGAATTCAAAAAATGGACAAGACTAAATGCAAATCGGAGGTGCAGGGCTTTTGGCATCGGAGGTTGAAAAAGCAACGATCGGTCGGCAGAATTGGGGCAAAAGACCAACAGCCAATGGGCTACCGTTATTTAACAATCAGTGCAGGTGCGACATGTGGATCTACCCCGCGCTGGCGCCCGTCCTCAAGGGCTTCTAGGGGGCTCTGGCCTCTTGTTGAGCTCCAATTGCTGACGCCTGCAAACGGACCGCTCCGATCATCGGCGCCGCCGTGCCAATTCCATGAAGCTCGTGGAATTGGGCAGGAGAGGGGCGCTCAGTGAGAATTTGTTAATAAACCCAAAGGGAGGGCACCTTCTTTTTCATTCTTAGCCAGACCAATTCCTGTTTTCCTCTTCTTCAGCCGCCGTTACCTTACCTATACCCTACTTATCTCCGAAGCAAGGAATCTCAAGGTTCCATCCGCTCATACATCCTTCTGCTTTCTCCTTTCTTCCTCTACAACCAACAACTTATACATTTTTGCACTCCGAGTTCTCGGTCCATCTACTGTTCATCTATTCCGCCGCCTCTCCTCCTCGAAACATTCACAACAAGCTCTTTGCTCAGTGCAATTGAAATTGTCAACATGCCGGCTCCCGTGGGTAATCCCCAGACACTCTACGACAAGGTCTTCTCGGCACACATTGTCGACGAGAAGCTCGATGGCACAATTCTTCTCTACATTGGTATGTGTTTCGCTTGCTCAATTGTGCTTGTGTGAATACCAAACTGACAAAACTTGGCTGAAAGACCGACACTTGGTCCATGAAGTGACATCACCAGTAAGTTTATGGATAGCTCCCCACCTAAAGATCGACGCATGCTCCGGACATCCGCTGACGAAATTGCCTACAGCAAGCTTTTGAGGGCCTTGAGAATGCAGGCCGAAAAGTGCGAAGACCGGATTGTACTCTGGCTACTACCGATCACGTAGGTTCTCACATTTAACATAAACGTCGACCACTTTTATGAATGGCTATATGCCGTCCAGGGACCTAGCTGACCCTGAACCTTGCAGAATGTCCCCACTACTTCCCGTAAAGCGCTGAAGGACATTGCTTCTTTCATCGAGGAGGACGATTCGCGAACCCAGTGTGTCACTCTGGAGGAGAATGTCAAGAAATTTGGCGTCACATATTTCGGCCTTGGTGACAAGCGACAAGGTATCGTCCATATCATTGGTCCCGAGCAAGGCTTCACTCTCCCCGGAACCACCGTCGTGTGCGGTGACAGCCACACCTCGACACATGGCGCTTTTGGTGCTCTAGCTTTCGGTATTGGTACCAGCGAGGTCGAACACGTTCTCGCAACTCAGTGTCTCATCACCAAGCGCAGCAAGAACATGAGGATACAGGTCGATGGTGAGCTGGCCCCTGGTGTCAGCTCCAAGGACGTCGTTCTCCACGCCATTGGCAAGATCGGTACTGCTGGAGGCACTGGCGCTGTCATTGAGTTCTGTGGATCTGTCATCCGCAACCTGAGTATGGAGGCTCGTATGTCTATTTGCAACATGTCAATTGAGGGTGGTGCCCGTGCTGGTATGGTTGCTCCTGATGAGATCACCTTTGAATATCTCAAGGGCCGCCCGCTTGCCCCCAAATATGGCTCCGAGACATGGGATAAGGCTGTTTCCTACTGGAAGTCCCTGCAGTCTGACCCCGGTGCCAAGTATGACATCGATGTCTTCATCGATGCTAAGGACATCATCCCCACTCTTACTTGGGGAACTAGTCCCGAGGATGTTGTTCCTATTACCGGCTGTGTCCCTGATCCGGAGACCTTCAGTACCGAGAGTAAGAAGGCTGCTGGCCGCCGTATGCTTGAGTATATGGGCCTGACCGCCGGAACACCCATGGAGGATATTCCTGTCGACAAGGTCTTCATTGGATCGTGTACAAACGCCAGAATCGAGGATCTGCGAGCCGCTGCCAATGTTGTCAAGGGACGAAAGGTCGCTGATAACATCAAGCGCGCCATGGTTGTCCCAGGCTCCGGTCTTGTCAAGGCTCAGGCTGAAGAGGAGGGTCTGGACCAGATCTTTGTCGACGCCGGCTTTGAGTGGCGAGAGGCTGGATGTAGCATGTGCCTGGGCATGAACCCCGATATTTTGGCTCCTAAGGAGCGTTGTGCTAGTACATCTAACCGAAATTTCGAGGGTCGACAAGGTGCTCTCAGCCGGACACATCTGATGTCACCTGTCATGGCTGCCGCCGCCGCTCTCGTCGGCAAACTCGCCGATGTGCGCAAGCTATCGCACTACACTCACCAGTCTGCTTTCAAGGCCCGTGAACTACCCGCCGAGGAACCCCACGTGGATGAGCGAATTAGAGACAACTCTGAGGAGAGGGAACACATCGGTGATCAGCCTCAGGATTCGGAGCCTCACACCAACACTCTGGCCAGCGCCAGTGGCTCTGCTGCTGGACTGCCCAAATTCACCATCTGGAAGGGCACTGCCGCTGCTCTGGACCGATCCAACGTCGACACCGACGCTATCATCCCTAAGCAGTTCCTGAAGACCATCAAGCGAACGGGTCTTGGCACTGCTCTTTTCTACGAACTTCGGTACAAGGAGGACGGATCCGAAAATCCTGAGTTTGTCTTGAACCAGGAGCCTTTCCGAAACACCAAGACTCTGGTTGTTACTGGACCTAACTTTGGATGCGGTAGTTCTCGAGAGCATGCCCCCTGGGCTCTTCTCGACTTCGGCATCAAATGCATCATTGCTCCCTCTTTCGCCGACATCTTCTTTAACAACACTTTCAAGAACGGCATGCTGCCTATCAGGATCGAGGATAAGAACGACCTTGACGCCATCGCGGCTGAGGCTCGTGCCAACCGGGAGATCGAGGTTGACCTACCCAACCAGTTGATCAAGAACGCTGCTGGCGAGACTATCTGCTCATTTGACGTTGAGGAGTTCCGCAAGCACTGTCTGGTCAACGGCCTCGATGATATCGGCCTGACCATGCAACAGGAGGACAAGATTGCTGAGTTTGAACGACGCATGACGCAAAACACTCCCTGGCTCGATGGCACAGGCTACCTGAAGCGCCCTGGAAAGAGCGGCAGACTTGCCGCTAAGGCAGTTCCTGTTCCCAAGACAAATCGTGGCGAGGAGAAGAAGGAGCCTCTCGAGTGGTAATCTATGGCACGAATTAAGCAGACGTTTGAATGACTTTACGGCGAAGTGAACCTGGTACATGGGTTTATGATGATTAGCATTTGGTTTCTGATATTTCGAATCTGTTAACAAAAAGGGTTACTGGCTGGGTTAGCCACGATGGTGAATAAAAAAAGCACCACATATCTGATTAATCAACACAGGTGCAAGTTGATAGTATTGAAAATGAAAACGATGAAAGCCTTTGCACGATACATAATACATTTTTGCTATACCATAATCAGAACTTAAGTGATGAACATGTACATGAAGTTGTCATCTTTTTCTCAACTCATCACGTAGGATACCAACATGCACGACAAAGCCCGCCGAAGGCCGCAGTTCTTTGGGTAGTGCATCATCAGAAACCCTCCATACATGAAAAGCGGCTGTAAATGCCTTGAGCCATGACTCAAAGACTTCGTCACTGCGAAGCTGTTGTCCAATGACACAGAGACATGGACGTCTCTTGCCATCGTTTTCCTCCTCAAGAGCGGCATCCGAGAGCCGTAGATGGCATGCGTCGGCACATGCCTGGACGAAAGGGTCAACAAGAGCATAGTTATACACACAATCGCAGGCAACAACAGCGTCAAAGCTATGAGCCTCGTCAGAGCCAGTGAGAGATGGTGTCACTTGATCGGTTTCCCAATCCAGTGTGGTGAAGCGGATGTTTGATGGAGTTGCGCCATGCCCTTGGCCAGAGTCATTGGCGTTTTTCTTCTTTCTGCCTCGACTACCTGTGGCTGATGTCAATGTTCCCCGGCCAAACGCCAACGCAACGTTCTCGTCAAGATTTCTTTGGATAAGACGCTGGACGTAGGACTGGTCGGTCAGCACATAGCGAGCCACACGCGGACCCAGGGCTAGGGCGCTCAGGGGTGAGATGCCACAGCCAAGCTCAAGGATGGAGGCGTTTGCGAGGTTGCGAGTGGTGAGGATAGGGTTAGTAGGGGACGCAAGCCATGTGGCGAAGCTGGGCGCTATATTCCATATGACTAACGCGGTGGTTACACTGTCAGAATCTTTCTGTAAGATGTAGAGGATGAAACTCACCGGCGCCAGTTGTACCACCTGATCGCGTAGACGAAAGAACAGTGGGAGACTGGTGGATAGTATAGTCCTTATCGCCAACCGAGACGTCAACTGAGGAAGCGCGAGCGTCGACAAAGCCAAGGCTCATAGATGGGATAGGTTGAGAGAATAGCATAAACGTTTCTATTTGTGTTAGTGAAATCTTCTTGTGAGAGAAAGGTTTTGTACGCTCGGTCTACCTTCTTCAGCGTCTTCCACCTCTGGCTCAAGATTTGACATGACATCACCGAAAGACTCCATTGCAAAGAAAAAGGACAAACTAAATGAGGTGGTACGGAAACTCTAGGGGTAAGAACCGAATATTTCGTGGTGTTGCATGGAGAGTATGTCGTTGGAAAGCATTTCCAAACATCAAAGTGACCATTTGATACGAACTTAGCCGAATGTAGGAGCTTGATTGATGCAGGTGGATCCCGCGATTTCTACCTATCCAACAATTATACTCACTACTCACTAATCATATTCCATGACCTGATGAAACATTTGTGGACGTTAGTCACGAAATAGAAGAAATAGATCTGACAAGGAAAAGAGGTCATTGATAAGTCCGTCCATACTATATTCTTAATCCTTGAGCAACAGCCTAAACCTGTCAAGTCATCAAGACAAGTCATCATGACAGCACCCAAATTCCCACCGACTATCATCTCTTCACATCAAAGCATGGCTTATATCGAGAACGTTTCCGATAGTGAAGATCATATACATCGAGCTTAAGCATTTGCACAGTGATTTATTCCACATTCATAGATTGTCTACATTGCAAAACAAGAGGTTGTGCTGTGTCCTTGGTTTGCAGGTAAACAGGAAAAGCATAAAGACAAAAGCTCCTCACGCTCCTGGCCAAAAGCGGCACCCATAGGTCCTTCTTTTCATTTGTATCGTTTCTCTTTCCCTTGTTTCACTCGTGTCCTGTTCATGGCTTTATGGGATCTTGCTCCTCCAAACCTATACCAAACCGTCGTAGAGGGATAGCGCTGAGACAATGGTCTCATCCCGCTTGCTACCCTCCTTGAATTCTTCCATGTCTAGACTGCCGTTTTCATCCTTGTCCATCATGCGGAAGATCTTCTTCACTCGCTTCTCGGGGGTATCTTCGTCTTCAGGTAACTTGACCATAGAACCGACCTGTATACGATTAACAATGGCTCTTTTTGCTATACATATCGAATAGACTGTGGGAGTATATGGAATAATCCCCAGGTACGGCACTCACCATCTTGTAAATAGCTTCGACAATCTTCAGCATCTCGTCGTAGCTGATCTTTCCATCGCCGTCGATGTCGTATAGCTGGAAGGCCCAATCCAGCTTGTCTTCCATCTTGCCTCTGCTAGTAACACTCAGTGCGCAAATGAATTCTTTAAAGTCGATAGTGCCGGACTTGTCGCTATCGAAAACTTTGAATACGTAATCCGCGAATGAACTCGGATCTCCGAATGGAAAGAATTGTCTGTAGATCTTCTGGAACTCCTCCTTGGTGAGTGTACCTGACGGGCAATCCTTGAGGAAACCTAGCACGGGTATCAGGCATACATTCTCGCAAGGCAAAGTGGTGTTGACACTTGGCGTGTTGGCATTACAGGCCAAGTAGGGGATCGGATGGGTGACATGAACTTACCCTTATACCATTGCTGCAACTCCTTCTTATCGAAATGGGTCGACTTTTGAAGCTCGGCGAGCTGGTCCTGGGAGAGCTTGGACTGTCTGTAAACGCACAAGCAAGGTTAGCACTAATGCTGAGCTATCGTGACAATGGGGTTGGTCTGAAGGTATAATGACGTCGGTTGCTAGTTTCCGCGGGGATCCGAGGTTGACAAATGCGCTTGCGCCCGATGAGATTCTAGGTGCGAGTGACGCAACGTCGCCCAAAGACATGGACAAGGTAGGAAAGAAAGCGATACTGAAAAGCGATCCCTCAAGATGGTGGAATCGAGTTCAGGGAGCGACTTACGATTTACCCATGACGCCTCGGGTTTTGAATTGTTATCAGTGCGGGACGAAGTAGAGAGCGCGAATTGCGCGATGGTCGAACAAGACTCGGGCGTCCAGGAATATATTTTATCTCAACAAGACTGCGGGATGACAGGGCGAAGTCGCCAAGAATGCGGACGAATTCGGTCTCTTGAAAGGTCGTATCAGTGAGAATCGGGGGAGACGGCGATATCAATACTGGTGTCGATGTCGATGGTTGGAGGACGGAGATTGAGAATGAAGTAGGTTACGTCGGGGCTGGGGACCGTAAAGGTAGAGAAGCGAGGCGCTTAATGAGGGGAAGGTTATTAAGCTCTCGGGCTCCTGCGACAGTTATAAGCAGGGGACAATGTTCGTGATCGTGTGAGTGAAAATTGAGGTGATAAAAGGTTCGAGTTGCCAAGGGGAGGAAGGAAAAAGTACAGCTATGCAGTAGAAATAGAATAAAGTAAAGCAAGGTCGGGTAGTGACACGAGGAGAGGGAGCAACTACGTCGTAGAAGTGGAGGCCGCTAGATGAGAGACTGTGAGCCCATTGTCGGACTGGGGAGGAGCACGAGGACGAGCGAAGCAGGCACCTTCCTCAAGATCAAGATTAGGTGGATTGGTGCTACCTACCTACCCTACCTACCTACCAACTAACCTATCCCTTAGCACTAAGGTAGGCAACCCGACCTACCTAGGTATGGAAGGTACTGGATACGTCTTCCAGTGTATCGTCCAGTAGATCGTAGGGGTCTCAGTGCAGTGTCTGGTTTGCGTATAGTGGGGGCGGGGTTCTGAGCTCCAGACAGAGAACCCCGCTGTAGCCTGAAAGTGGTCGGTGATGCCATCCAGCCAATTGGTAAGCGATAGGTTACTTTCATGCCCCGGTCGAAATCTTGTTTTTTTTCTCCAGCCTTTGATGACGAAGGAGTACCAGTGAGTGCACCATAAGGACTACAAAGCTGCTCACCAAAGTAACCACGAAGAAATACTGAATGGCGCTTCTAATGATGGGTTTAATGTCCATCAAACAGTGCATGTCTTCAGCAACCTTGTCTTGAAACTCCAATTCTACAATTTCCCGGTTCCTACGGAGGACTACGAAACAAGTCGACCGACAAGGTAGTCAGTCACTTGCCATCAGCTGCCTCTTTGAGCGTTGCAATCTGTAGTCCCAGCAACGATCTCATTAATGGGCTGTGTCTTTTTTCGATTTCTCCAAGCGTGGCGACTAGCATACGCATATAGTGGCTGTGCTGGCTATAAATCATGGATTTATCAGATAAGCCTTCCAGGACGCATTGGAAACTCGGTCACGACACAGGGCTTGATTATAAGATAATTAACTTGTCGACTCGCATGCATTAAATCTGGCACTTATGTCTTCTGTTCTGATATTTGCCTGCGTGTATAAATTTGACATCCATCCACATCTACCTCACAAGGCCGTAAAGTCCTTGCCGATCATGTGTCACGAAGAAGACAGCATCTGCGCCAAGTCGGCGCCTAACCACTTTATCGTCAATAAGCTTTTTCGTGCTGCGCCCACCTGGACTATAAACGCTGCCTCACCTTTTCTAGCTTAGTAACTTCCAAGCAGAAGCTCAGAATGACATTCAACATGACAGGACCCCTGCTCCTGTTAAAGCCCTCGACGTTGGCTGTAACTATCTTTGCCTTCTTTGGCTCGCTGAGAACCAGGCATGACCAGCGTTAGCCACGGCATCGTATCAAACATCCATTGTGACTCGTTGCCTGCCTGGTTCCAATCGAGATATTGCTCGGAGCCGAGGCCTCATATATCAACTTTTCATATTTGCTACAACGGTCATATAAAACATGAAATTTCAACTGTTTGGAACTGAACAAATACTTCCAAGCCACCTAAAGTAAGCATTGGTTTGAGGTATCTCATCTTAACCATAGTTCCAACCCATGCATGCCATTTGTTCCAAATCATGATGCCCCCTTACTCCTATCCTTCTGCCAGCTTGGAAGATATCCAATTCAAAAAATAAAACAAACGTTCCCTCCGCTTGTGTCGGAACGACACCTGTATTCACAATCATTACAGTCGGTAACCAACCAGGCTATCGCCCTGTCCTCAACCTACAACAACCTTCATACTTAGGCTCTCAAGAAACCCACCAAGATCCTCCTTCTTCACCTCCACCACACAATGCTCAAAGCTGTCAATTCGCACACGCGTATTCGTTTCTGAGACAACCTCTTGGAATGCGATACCGAACTTGTTGAGGCCGTAGCCCTTGTCATGCTCGACATCTTCATCGTCTGATGCGTCAGAGTCTGAGCTATCCGAGTCGTCTGACTCTGTCTCCAGTTCGTCCTCATCATCACCCGCGTCTCGTCGGGCTGCGCGCTTATCTTCTCGAACCTTTTGCTTTGCCAGCCGCGACTCTTCTTTTTTCTTGAGCTTTGCTTCGCGTTCTATTTTCCGTTGCTTGGCGGCTTCCCTGTCGAGTAGCGTCATATCTGGGCCGCCTCCTCCACCAGTGCCCACCACGATATAAACACCACGCTTCTCGTTGAGACCGGCGACAACAAGAGGTGTACCTCGACCACCATGCGAGAGCTTGCCGTGAGATTCTCTCTCTTGTTCTGCGAGGGCCTCACCTATCCAGAGTGATAATTTGGTAAGAGCTGCGGGGTGTGTGAAAAGTGCAACATCAGGGCCCTCCTTCACCACACACATGCGAAACGCTCGGAGGTGCTTGATTTGCTTCTTGTTGATGAGTGATGTTCCTGTCCGGTAAATCGCGCGATGGAGAAATTGAGCGGTAGGAAGACCGGCCTTCAACGCGTCGATACTAATATAGAAGTCAGCGGCTGTAGAACAATGTCAATGAAGCATATACTCACTTTTCGAGCGCATCGTAAGCCTCCCAAAACCTATCGATCCATTCCTGTCCTTGTGCTGCAAAATCAACCTCTTCCTCAACCTCACGAGAAGACTGGCTTGCAACCACAGCTGCGTCTGTGTTCTGGGCATGTTTGCCCACCTCCAAAAGTGCACCAATGACAACACCTACATCTTGGGCACTCAATGTTGCTCGCCATCCCCAACTTCTAACAAAACCCCATCCATCTTTGGCACCACCGCGGTCTTTACCGTCCGTATCGACTGATGGCACCATCTCGTCAAGATTGTAAAGTGAACCGTACTTCAGTAATTTTGCTCTGAGCTCACGCTTCAACACCATATCCATATGGGTGTAACTCTGCTTGCACTGTGCTAAGCTGACTCCCATCTTAGCAAGTAACTTGTGAAGTCGCTTGATTCCCGTCTCGCTCCATGTCTTGAGGCGAGAAAATAGATATGGTGAATGCAACATGCTGTCATAAAGACTCCAGTGGCGGATGAGCAGAAATCTCGGTTCTGGGGATAGGCGAATTCCTGTATCTTCTGGGTTCCTCGCTGTAGTAGGAATGACACCCGTGTTTTCTACGGCAACACGCCCGTTTGTTATTTCCGGTGGATTCAATCGTCTCACTTCGTCACGAAGTAACTGACGTATCCTGGTTCCCCGGATTCCTAGCCAACCTGTTGGACGATTCTTATCACTTTGCCTGACAGGCGCAGAAATACCTGCTGACGAACGACCGTATAGCTCCATAGATGTGACCCCCACAATTGTTAGCCATAGCAGGTCATTGTCTTCTCTACCTAGCTCAGAAGCAAGCGAGTACATCATCGACGATAATGGCTCCGAGAAAGAGGATCCGATCTTGTAGTATTGGTGCAGAATTGCCTCGTTTTTTTCTCGCATTCGCAATAGTCGTCTTCGCAGTGCCCGGGCTGATGGACCTGTAGGTGGTTGCGCCCCAGATGGGGGCTCCACGGGATCGCTCGATAGCCCAAGGTCAAGTTGTTGTAAAGAGATGAGCCCTCTTTGTTGAGGGCGCCGTGGTGATTCCGGAATAGGGCTTGACTATATCAAATGTCAGTTGGACTCAATACAAGGGCACGAGATACACACAGAGTTGCTTCTCCGTCGTTGTCGAGGTCTACTATCATCATCGCTATCGTCATCTCCATCTGACCAGCTTTTTCGCTTTTGGCCCGCGTGGGCTGGTTCTCGGGCGGCACTATCAAGATTATCGCTTTCATCGTCATCGTCACTGTCTCCGAGATCGTCCCCGTCGTCATCAATATCAGGCATGTCTATCAAGGCAAGGTACGCATTGCGTTCAGTCTCCATGTCCTCTTCGATATCACCATCATCGAAGACAATGATACCTCCTTTGCCGGGATTGAACACTCGCGTGATCTTTCCACCATCGACTCCTGCAGGACTTCTTGATTGATATGACGAGGAAACCTCAGTGGCAGGATCGAGAGGAAACCCGCCGAAAACGTTACCAAGGTTCCATGGTCGGTGAGCGTCCATAACCCAAACCTCGACACCACTATAGGGGGCATCGTCACCCTCAGGTTCAAGCCCAAGGAGTGGCCCTAAATCGACCATACCTCCCACGCCTAGACATACAACGACACCACCGCTGCCTCCTTGAGACTCCATCATAGGCATGACGAGCTCTTGGCCCGCCTTCTCAAGATCGGTATACCCAGCAACGGGTTGAATTTTGTGAGGAATATAATCATGTTTGAGGAGCCGAGTGAGAATTCTGCAAGCACAAAGAGCATCGGGTTCAAGGGCAACAAGCAGGAGTACAGGCGGAGAGAGTGGATGCCGCGTCTGCTGTAGATGAGTGTATAATTTCGAGATTAACGACCGTGGAAGATACATGGCGGCGAGGACGTGACAGCGGAACGATCGCTATGGCTTTGTGATGCAGATTTCATGAGCGAATAGTCGGTGGAACTAGGATTGAGGTCGAGTCTTCAAAGGGTATGTAGTTGGGACGCGGGTATTGAGGAGTCGATTAAGATAGACGGCCAGGGAGGAGAGGCAGAGGAAATTGCAAAAGTATGGTATAACAAAAGATTAAAAGGAAAATGGCTCCGAAACAATGAACGTAATGGAAGTAAAAAAGCCACTCGAGGTGTGGAAGCAAAGTATACAACGTTATCGTTATGTTGTATCGTGCCGATCAATATGCGTAAGTCCAGTTGTAATGGGATGCGTTGCTCAGACGTTGAAATTCAATTTGGGGGGGGACGTGTTTTTGGCGACGCGACTTGATTGAATGACGCGCCTTCCCACTTTAGCATTGGCCAACAACGCGGAGGCAGCTTAACTCTCTTAATTACAACAGCACCTGCCCCTCCTTCCATTCTTGGAGCTGGGAAATAATTGTTGGGATTGGGAATTAAATAGAGGTGAGGTAAAGAATGCCAAAGTTTATGCCAAAGATGCCCAAGTATCACTAAAGCGGCTATTCCTTATGGCAATCTAGGGGCAAGTTTATATGGAATACAAAATGGCAATGAAAAAGGAACCTGCCGTGGTGGCACTTGCAATCTATGGGTGTTTAATTGGCGTCGGGGCACGTGTTAACCAGTCGAACATCATATGCGAGGAAGGAGAAGGACTAATCCAGGTCTACTCATCTACTCTATTTCTTATATCTTCTGCCTTCCTCGGTGGGAAATACTGCAATTCTTACGGTGTTCACTTTGGAGCCTGCAAGGCACTCGACGCGGCTCAATAAAGTGAAAACATCATCAAGATATTTCACAATGGCGTAGAGGGCCAGCTCGGACATCTCAAACGACTTATCCGGAACCGATTTCCCTTGCTTAGTAGTTAAGTCAGTCTCAATCTTCACCAAGGTGCAGCAACGCTAAGGCTTTTGTTTAGCTTTTCTCCGTCCACCCTTTAATGCTTATTGATTTCTTGACCTTCCCTAGTATTGGTGCCTATCCTTCTAGAGCATACGTGAACTTCTCTCAGAACTCAAGACCCTAGTTGATAGTCTCATCAGGGACGGCTTTTGTTTCCCCCATGGTCGGGGGCCAGAGTTGCATAATTTGGTG
The DNA here is from genome assembly GCA_013396295.1 of Fusarium heterosporum. Classification (NCBI taxonomy): domain Eukaryota; kingdom Fungi; phylum Ascomycota; class Sordariomycetes; order Hypocreales; family Nectriaceae; genus Fusarium; species Fusarium heterosporum. The sequence goes on along the minus strand of JAAGWQ010000036.1, from coordinate 42,520 downwards.
GATTGCGGCAGATATGGTGCTACGGCCTGTACCTCCAGCCAGTATCGGTGTTTTATGGAGTTGCCAATTGACAACTAAACCTGACTGCTACAGGACGGGATGAGTCGCGAGTGTCGTGCACTTGCAGTTCGTTCTTCGCGCTGAGGTAACGACACCTAGAGGGTTTCAAAAGATTTGACCATTTACACTCGAGGGCAAATAAAGATTCGGTGAAGCCCGCCAGGTTATATGCTAAAACTGTCTAAGTTTTTCCGTCGTCTGGTCCAAAGTGGTCATTTGGCATGGTGCCAGGGCACCAAAGGAATGGAGACCGGCACCTCCATTGGAGTAAAACTGGTGACGGGGAGGTCTCGCATTCTGCATAAGTCAGGATGCGTGAATTATCCTATCACGGAGGCAGGTCAATCAGGACAATGGCGTGAGCGCTCACTATCAAATTGACCAAATTCCGGCCCGAGTTCCACCTACAAGACCAACTTATATCGTACTGGAATGATTGACCAGACGATTGTACGTTTCATCCGGACTTCTACTTGAACACCCTATTTCTTCGGCACGGCCCTCTCCACATTAGCTACCGTATTCTTCCTGCGGCGCCTATTGTTTCATTTCGGCTTTGGCTATCCCAGGCTCGCCAGCTCGCTCGCTCGTTTGACCACGTCACGATTAAGTCGCATCGCGGCCGCCGATCTTTACGTGAAGAGAAATCCGCCCTGTCCCGACGGCTTGGTGCCATACTACTTCGTTGAAGAGCCCAGCACCATCCTGCACCGACCGTCTCATTGTCGCCAACTTACCGGGCTTCTGGGATACTTCTGGGTCTTCCTGCGTCGCTTACCCTCCCTTCCGTTCTGCTGGGAAAAGCTGTTGGTGGTGCTCTCCTTGTATTGGCTAGCTGCGAGTGCTCGAGACTAGCCTCCTCCACACAGTCGGGTTTGCTGGGTCTTGTACAACGTCTTATTCAACAGCAACCTATCATCGAACCCAGCTGGGCGTGGAGTACTACACAGTATCATTTTGAACCTCTATTCACAGATTTGCTACTTTAAGATCTCCCTGTCATATATCACTTAGGGTTACCTACATACACTCACAGAGCTCCCTTGCGGCACGAGTACCCTTCCCTCGGGACAAGGTATCAGTCACCCGCATAGACTTGACCCACCACCGTCCATTATATTGGCCTCTGTTCTTATAGCTTACTACTACACATCCGCTCCAGCCTCGAGGTCCGCCGCGTGCTCATGTATTCTCGTCAAATATTACCCCTCCTTCATAATAAGTGTCTGTTCTTGGGTACATCCCGCAAAGAAACATTGAAGCCGAGGCAATGGATCACAATGATACTGAAGAGGACCCAACATCGGACTATGGGGATTCTTTAGCCACCTCCGAGTTTACATCTGTCAACACAAGGGAACTTTACTCGTACGAACACGGAAGGTGAGTTACCATCTATCCATTGCGCTTTGTTGTTAAGTGCTGATCTCTCAGGCGATATCAAGGATTTCTACGTGGACGTTATGGCTTGCCAAACGATGATGCTGAGCAGGTCCGTGAAGGTCTCAAACACAAGCTGTACTTGGACTACCTGATGGATGGCAAGCTATTCCTAGCTCCAGTTGGTGATAACCCACAGAAGATTGTCGATCTTGGTACTGGCGTTGGCATGTGGGCTCAAGATAGTCAGTCCCTAAGCCTTTAAGCAAACTGCTCTCCAGCTGACTCTGAGCCCGTCACAGTTGCAGAAAACTTCCCCAGCGCACGTGTAATCGGAACGGACCTTTCGCCCATCCAACCGCACTGGACACCGCCAAATGTCGAGTTTCGAGTTGAAGATCTGGAGGATGAAAATCGCCCTTGGACAAATATCTACGCCAACGCAGATCTAATTCATATCAGAGCCTTGCTACAAACTCTGCGTAAACCAAGGCAGTTGTTGGAAAGGGCCTTTGAGTAAGTTACACTATTGTGGAATTTATCCCCACATCGACTCATTTTATGCATGTAGGAAGTTAAAACCAGGCGCTTGGATTGAGATACACGAGATTGTCCCGTTTGTATTTTCTACTGATGGCACTGCTGGTCATGACCACCCCATGAACAAATTCTACCGTCTTGTCGAGGGGCCGTTCACCGGACTATATGGTTGGAACCTGAGGTTTCCTTCTCAAATTGTGGCAACACTGGGCGCTGTTGGTTTCATTCATGTTAACGAGCGGCATTCGTACACGCCTGTAGGACGATGGCATCAGGAAGCCAAGATGCGAGAAATGGGAATATTCACCCAAAATATCTTAGAAGAATGGGTGACGGCCATGTTGGGCCGCCCGGATATTATGGGACTTTCAGAGGATGAGGCATATGAGCTTGGCCATGGCGTTTTCGAAGCCCTCAGCAACACTCGTATTCACGCACAACTCGACTGGATCGATTGCTGGGCGCAAAAGCCGCTATGACACGGGAGATCATGTAGCAAGTTCCGCCCAAATGGTATCCGACAGTTTAGCCATGCTGGCACATTTTCACCAAGGATTGGTTCAAAAATTGTCGGCATGTATGGTGCTTGTGACTTGACTAGAGGTGTGTAACATATGTCATTTGCTGTCAGACAACTTGGCCTTGGCGGTTGGAATGATACAGGGGCGAAGACTACCTTACATGGCGCTGTCGTGGCTCATGGCAGATATCATACTAGGGAACGGCCGTGTAACGCGGTGAGAAAGATCTGCAGACTTCAACCTAGATGTCTAGGTTGTGTTCGAATGTCGACTCAGCTTTTAGCCTAAGGGATAAGGACTGGGGTTGGAAGCAGGGTCACCCTTGAAGCACGATGCTTGAGGCTTGAAAACCTGCACAGGGTGTGTCCGTATTCTGGAGTTGGAAGATATTGGCGCACTTTTATGAGCGATCTACGATAGTATGTCCGATAGGCGATTGCACTCCAAACCTGACATCTCTGAACATCTGATGTGACTACTGCATTTGCAATCCCATTATTACCAGGTTGTGATCAATATTCAGCGTCAGGCTCAAGCGCAAGTTAGATTAACAAACCATATCCGTGCGGCCGACATTTTAGCTTAGTGCAGCTGAATCAGAGTTGTCTACGATTGTGATGCAGCAGCGCGAAATATAGTATGACCGCATGTCTCTTCATTATTCCGTATTCGTGCATGATCATACGCTGTGGTTGCTAAAAACATCAAAGAGCGCTTCGAGATAACAAAAGCAAATGCATATATCTTGTGTTAATCTTATAAACAGATACCCAAGGACAAGACTTCGTGTTCCACTTGAAATAGCAAGTCATGTAAAACAACAAGAGCGCTCATGTGTCTTTTCGGATCACATCACGATTGCTCTGGTTGTTTTAATTTCCTCCAAACATAGGACCTCCTGGAGGCCCACGCCCCGGAGCTCCCATCCCAGGTGGCATACCCGGCATGCCTCCGCCAAGTCCACCACTAAAGCTTCCAAACCCGCCCATTGGGGTAAAACTGGAGGTATCATTGTAGCCCGACATCATGAATGTCCAATCCATCTCGCCAGGCTCGTCGCTTGAAGAGGCAATGGAGCCTGAGTTTGCTCTCTGCCCACTGTGCACGGTTCCAGGGGTCATCTGGCCAACGGATGGAGCAAACCCCGTGGAGGAGGGCGTTGTGACCTGGGAGCGTGGCACGCCGATCTGGGGCCTGGAAAGATTAGGATCGGGACGGTTCTCACGTTTCGCCCGGCGGCGAGCAGCAACGCGCTCTCGCAATGGTTCTAGAAACGCTGGTCTGCGAACTTGTCTGCCAGCAGCGATCATAGCAGCTTCATGAGCATCCCAAGCTTTAACAAAGTGGCCTCCAAACGCGACATGCATGGGGTTGTGGTAGTTGTTGAGAAGACCACGAAGATCGTGGTTCCGTTCTATAGCATCCCACGCTCGCTCCACCATAGGACCGGCAACACGGTGGCGTAGCTCCTGGACTAGAAACATGTAGGCGGGGAAAGGGAAATGATGCATAGAGTACCATTTGAAGGGGCGCAAAGACTCGGAAGACTGAACGATATTGTCGTACTCTATCATCTGCGTGGCTTGTAGGAAAAGACTATCCTTTTCGACATCCTTGAGTGGAAGATTGTTATCATTGCTGTGCATTCGAACGAGGAAGCTAATGATACGCATCTTGCACATAGCTTGGCGAGTCATTGTGAGAGTAAAAAAGTGTAGAGGAATCTTGGGGTCACATTGGCTAAGATAAGTGCCCTCCATATGTGCACAGTAACCCTCCAAGGTATAGATAGGGCCGTCCTGACCAGCAAGACGGATTGTAGCCTGATTTTTGGAAGAGGGTGACACTCCAGGATTCTTATCAGGGTTGTTCATCTTGTAGCTATCGCGATTACTGTCGCTTGAGACAGCCATGGCAAGCTCGACTCTTGTAAGGGAGAACAGCATCTCGGTTGGTCCAGAATGCGGTGTAGGGAATTCTTTACCGTCGACGTGCAAATCTGAGTCGTTGACGTTCATTGGTATCTTACAGTCGCCGCCAGTTGAGAGAGCAGTGACTGTTGATCCTGCCATTTCTCCTAACCGTCGATCATACCCCACAAGCGTCCACCACAGCCGACGACGTTGTTCAACCTCGAAGGGTGGCAAACCGAACTGTGCCGGATCACGGTGAAGTCCCATCCGCTGAGCAATACGAACAGCCAGTCCGATGAGACAAAAGACTTGGCGAGGATCAACGAACCACCGAACAGCAAACTTCCTCCAAATCAGTATAAATAACACCGACACAATCTTCGGGGCGAACTTACAAGGTAGAGAATGTAGGCTTGCAAGAGAATAGGATCATTTACTCGCATGAACCCAGCTTGTGTGAGCGCCTGTTGGGTACCAGCATGATATCTAGCAAGGAGCTCTTTCTTGGATTCGTGGAACCTCCTATAGACATCGGCATCCTCAAGCGACGTAATTGCCATAAGATACATGGCGAACATGAGAGCCTCGATGTTCTTTGGCGCATTTTCAATATCAGAACTTGCCTCGATGATCTGCCCTTGAACTGTAGGGACATGTGTAATTTTGAGAAGCGGGTTTATGTTGTCGATGTATATTTGCCACAATTGAAAGATATGTATTGTAGGGGGGTGAAGGTTGGCGATGGGGACTTGAGTGGCTCCAACGATGAAGGGAAAGCCATCTGTAGCAAACATGCGATCAAAAGCTCGATGGATGGTAGAGCCAACTTCAGGCTCCTCGTCAGACGAATCCTGGAGCATGTGCTCACTTGCTCTAAACTACATGGCATGTTAGATGGCTGGAACTGGCTGCCAGAGATGAAGTGGCAAGATACCTCTTTGTGATAAGAAAACCATGCACCACCGCCTGTTCTATAAGAGCGTAAGCAGCAACAACTTGAATGGTGGAGTTAAACCGGGTCTGTGGGATGCGTACCGTTGCTCTGCATTAGAAGGGGCAGGGGATGAGCTCGCTTCGGGGGTCGTCTTGAGCCCTTCAAAGTCGTTCTCGAGCTCATCGACATCCTCACCCGGAGGACCGTCTGGTCTCAGCTCATGCCCAATGGCATCAACCTTGACTCCGTGCTCGGCCAGGAGTGTTTCGTATTTCTTAAGACGGTCAATCAAGTCTTTCTCCTGGAGTCGCTTCTTGCGCCGACGAGGAGGTTGAGGGGGAATAACGCGGCATTCCACATTGGCCTTGACACAGTTGGCGCATGGCTTGTTCTTGTCGCAACGGACTTTGCGCTGTTGACAGAGCACACAGCTGGTGCCTCGAGTCAGCTTGTTGGCTGAAGGATCCTGAAGCTGCTGTTGTTGTAGTTGTTGCTGCGGGGCCGAGCCGGGAACACCGGGTATGCCATTAGGGTAGGGCATGGCCAAGGGGCACTGAACGGCCCGGGCAATAGAGTGGGTGGGATAGTCCGTGTCCCGGAGCAGCACGGCACCGGACAAAGGAGGTGTCGAGCCCGGAGTGGATGCTGATTGTTGATTGCCGAGACAGTTTGAGCCCCGTGCCTGCGTAGAGCTAAGGCAATAGTCTATAGGCTATGGGCTATAGGCTATAGCACAGCTGTAAACAAGTGGCGCCGAATGCCTACCTAGGTACAGCTCAGCTCAGCTGCAAGTCTTCAGCTCTTGAGGTATGCTGTAGCCCATAGGGATGAGAAAGTACCAGGAACGCCAAGGGTCAATCCAACGGTTTGCGGCCAGTGACAGACAAGTATGCAAAGGAACAGATGTGTCGTCGTTTGCTCCTCTTTCTTCGCGTAAGTAGGCGGTCCAAGAACGTAGGTGTTTATGATGAAACTCGGGCCCGAGAATGCGGGAGCCTTACTCCTCTGGGCTGGGCTCTTTTATATGGCGGTAATTGGCCTACTTCTCTCTTTCCTCTCTGCCAAGCTGTTGCGTTGAATGAGGCATATACTGCACATACACGGCTCAAAGTTTTCCTTTGTATTGTTTTTGTCTTATTTTGATATTGATAGAAAGGACTTGGAATAGAGTTCGGAATAAAAAAAGGCTCGTTGGGCAATACAAATGGAAGGAGGTGCAAGTGTCAACTGGAATAGGATAGTTCCTGCCCGTCGGTCCCGAGGAGGGGAAGGGAAATCACGAAGCCTCCCAATAGGGTATAGCTCCATCATCTCCGGCCCCGACCTACTGCTTGACCCTTTGATTCTCGGGGCCTTATTCAACATTAAACCTCATTTCTCGGGTCTGATCATGCACTCTACTCAGTGACTATCGACCGAGAATGCAGTTCTTACCTGTAAAATCTCTTCAAGATGATACCGCTAGTTTCAGTTGATATATCGCTCGGCTGTCATCTGTCCGATGATGACCTCTGGAGTACTCGGATAGAAGTAATATATCTAGGCCACTATCCATCTCATAATGGCTTCACTTTGCTCAACATCGACATTACTTAATTACACTGCCTTTGTATCTGACTAAAGCTGATTCCATCTGATCGCCTGGATACTTCATTATCTATTCAAGAGTGTCACTCAGCATCTTAGCCATGCCGCCCTCTAACACAACAGACTCGCATCTGCCAGATCGCAAGTCACTTAACTCACTCTCTTCAGCCGAACCACATACTCCCTATGAAGCGGCCATTAGACAATCTATTCAAGATGAAAAGTCTCAATCATGTCCCGGCAATCAACAAACACCCCCAAGTGACTCCAAAGATGAGATTTCAACCTCCCAACACCCAGCCCATGATCAGGAAGCTCTGGACAACTACAAACCAAAGACATTCAGATTTTGGCTCATTATCATCTCTGTCTTTGCTTCCATGTTACTTGTCGCCCTCGACCGTACAATCATTGCCACCGCCATCCCCCAGATCACCAACGACTTCCAGAGCCTTGGCGATATCGGATGGTATGGTTCCGCATACATGCTTACCACGGCTGCCTTCCAACTCATATTCGGTCGCATCTACCGCTTCTACGACTTGAGAAAGACGTTCCTTGCTTGTATCTTGATCTTCGAGATTGGGTCTGCAATTTGTGGTGCCGCTCCCAACTCTGTCACCTTCATAGTGGGACGAGCAATCGCTGGCATAGGCTCAGCCGGAATCATGACTGGCGCTATGATGTCTATCATTCCGATGGTACCTCTCCACAAGCGTCCTGTATTCCAATGTGAGTACCCTCTCCCTGTGTTATGACTTTGAGGCCACTATCTAACGTGATTGCAGCATTATTTGGTATGGTCTTTGGCGTCTCATCAGTTGTTGGTCCCCTCCTCGGCGGAGTCTTCACTCAACATGCTACTTGGAGGTGGTGCTTCTACATGAACCTCCCTGTCGGGGCCGTTGCCTCCGTGTATCTGTTCTTCTTTCTCAGAGTTTCGGACAAGAAGCATGAATCTGTTCCTGTTCTCGAGCACATCACTCGTCTCGACCCTCTGGGGACATTCTTCTTCGTTCCAGCTATGGTCTGCCTCATCCTCGCCCTTCAATGGGGTGGTTCGACGTATTCTTGGAACAGCTGGCGAATCATTCTGCTCTTTGTGCTCTTTGGCCTCACACTTATTGTCTTTATGATAGTCCAGGTCAAGATGCCCAAAACTGCAACAATTCCTGCCAGGATCATCACTCAACGGACGATATTGACATCCGCAGGGTATCAGTTCTTCGCTGGTGGTGGCATGATGCTGGTTGTTTACTATCTTCCCCTCTGGTGTAAGGATATCCTTTCTTATGAATCTCAACTTTCATGCTGACCAGTATTCAGTCCAGGCCACCAAGGGCGTTAGCCCAGTTGACTCCGGCGTCTACACCATCCCTCTCGTGCTGAGTCTTGTCGTTGCTAGTATCATCTCCGGGGGTGTTACTCAGCGCATTGGCTACTATGTACCTGCCATGATCGTAGGCCCTTGTGTCATGGCTATTGGTCAGGGACTCTTGACCACTTTTAAGCCAGATACGGGTTCATCACATTGGATTGCATACCAATTTCTGGTCGGTTTTGGTATTGGTCTTGGAATGCAGACTGCTGGTCTCGCTGTTCAAGCAACACTCCCCAAAGAGGACGTTCCCATCGGCATCTCCATCACCTTCTTCTCTCAACAGATCGGCGGCTCCATCTTCGTTTCTGTTGGACAGAGCGTCCTTAACGGGCGTCTCATGGAACGTCTATCCGGTATTCCCGGCCTTAACCCCCAGACTGTTGTCGGGACAGGTGCTACAGATCTCAATAAGGTGGTGCCATCAGAGTACATGCCTAGAGTGGCTGATGCTTACAACTACGCTATTACGCGGATCTTCTTTGTTAGTCTGGCACTGGCGATAGTACAGCTTGTCTGCGCGCTGTTTGCGGAATGGAGGAGCATCAAGCCCAAGACTGAGTCATCGCCAGAAGCCGGCAACACTCAAAAAGAGCAGAAGGCAGAGGAGTCATGATGAACAAGCAAGGTAGACCCCGTCGGGGTGTTGAGACGGCTGAAGCCAGTAATACAGAAACTCCTCTCGTGCTAGAACAAGACAAGCAAATACTTTAGAATACACAACACACAGATAGAATAGTAATAGTTGCATGTGTACCATCATGTTGCGTTCCCCAGATAGGCAGCCCATCATGACTCGGATGCGATCCGACTAGCTGGTCCAATATCTCACCGTCTATCTACCACTGTGACCTCCAAGTGTTGTCCTTTGATGGCCTTTTTTATCCCTTGTGTGAGGCGTAGGATGGCGGTGAAGCCCATATGTGCCATGATCATCATGCGACATCCACCACGTCAACTTGGACAGGGGACCCATCTCCACGATTGCAAAAAGCATCAAAAAGAAGGCACAAGACTAAGAATTCTTGGAAGTTGGTGTCTTTTTTATTTCCATCGTGTAAATACTAAACTTCAATGTGTGGGTTCGCCCACAATCAGGCTGGCGACAACAAAAAGTCGTATACATATTTATGTTCTTTGGCGGGCACCGTTGATATTAGTTCTCAACCCGACTGCATATCATTGCATCTAACGGAGAACTTCTACCGGGTGTTCTACGAACTCAATCGCGATCAGACATGTGCACAAACATCATGACAACAATGGCTTGCGGCCATAAATTCACAAATAACGCCAGAGCATGTGCCATTCGCTCCCGCTCAAACTCTCGCCCATGCACTCCCAATGTCAAATTCCAACATCTCAACGACACGTGCGCCGCGTGCGATCCAGCGGCCCGAAGACGCCGCGTTCGGCAGGAATACGAAAGCCGGCACGCCGAGCTCATTGCGCAATACATCGCGGCCAAACAAGTGGGCAACAGGAAAGCCATGGCACGTGTGGAACTGCTCGTCATCGAGAATTCCATGAATACCATGGAGCGGAACTTCGAGATCAGCGTGCCCTATCAAGAAGAAGATGTTATGTGGTGGGAGATGGAATGAGCTATATACACCAACGAATGATTCATGATACTAATGAAGGGGTCCGGCGTTGATTAAAACAATAATCGGGGGTGGGATATTGTGTTTTTCGTATAGTACCTATGTACATCCACCATTAATAAACTAGACTTTGAGGCTTCAAGCCTTCCTGTCAATAACCTGGTCATCTAGCTGTTAACTAGAGAGTTGTGCCCCTCTGAGAATCCTCCACTCTATGATGGTATACTCCTGGTAATGAATGGGATAGGCCGCTTCTCTTGTATGATAGTTGCGGTCGACATCCTCGGATCCAAATTCGACATGTTGGTATTCGACGCACGAGAAAAAATAAACAAAAAGACTTCGTTCTCTTCTCGATCTAGAGTACAGAAAAACAAATCTGCCCTTAGCTCAATTGCTGAGGGATGCAAGGTGGTATCCAATTTTTGAACAGAAACAGAATGCTGAGTTGTGATCTTCGATATGGCTGTTGATGCAATGATCAATGCGACCTGGGCGATGGCGGTTGTGGAGATATTGATCGATACGCGGGGCGGTCGTATTGCACATTCTTGAAGGCTGGCATGAGGGTATCGATGCAGAATGGGGTTTGCGGAGAAGAATAGTCCAGTTCGATAGAAGGGGCAGTATCCGTGGCTGTAGATGTTGTTGATGTGTCGGAAGCGAACGAGGTCGCTTGTTTGTATTTCTTGGTCGGTACTGGCGAGTCGCTATCGATGCTATCGCAATGGGGACGTTTCCCACTGCGAGAGGCCATGGCCATAGTGGTGCAAGCCGTAGGTTGATGTAGATATAGAGCCGGTGGTGTGATGCTTAAACAGTGTGAAGCCTTCGACACGTGGACGATCTTATCCGTTCCTTGACCAAAGGCGGCGATCATGGTGCGAGTTTGTTGCGTGCGATAAGCGTATTAGAGTGAGAGGTTTGGTGCCCAGATGAGACGAGACGAGATTGACCTGAGGTTTGAAATGTCAAAGGGTGTATGTCAATGGATTGAGATTGGAGGTAGATAAGAGAGATCAGGTTCTAGGTATTCGAGATCAGATGAGTCTTTTGGTATTTGCCGGAGCGGAAAAGATGTAGGGTGGTCCAGCCAGTCAAAGCCAACTGAGGAGGGGCAGAGAAGAAGGGCAAAGGGAAGGAGAAGACAATAAAAAAGGATTGAAGAGGATAGTAATGGTTTGTCCAGAAGAAACAAAGGAATTAATACAAGATAATAAGAGAGGAGGGGAGGACTGAAAGAATGGAATCAAGAAGGAGAGGGAGAAGTGGGAAGAAGAAGGGTGAAAGAGGTGAGACTCGGGTAAGTAAGGAAAGAAACCAACCATAAAGAAAATGACCCCATCGTGCGAGCCAAAATCAAAAACCAAAAGTCAAAGCCAAAGCCAAAGCCAAAGCCAAAACCAAAACCAAAAACTAAAGCCAAGAAGCCTGCACCGCTTGCATTACATTGCATTGCATTTGCATATCTTACCTTGAGTGGCCTGAGACGGGTGGGGATAGTCAAGCAAGCTCGAAAGGCTCATAAGCTCCAAGGCTTCTTTCTAAATTTTGGGGTTACTGAATTGAGTTGACAGAGTCATGATAACAAAACCTAATCAAACCGAAACATTACGTACAGGGGTTATTCTGCTGTTAATGTCGATATTGGTGTGGAAAATCGATCTAAAACGTGTGGTCACGGGCCTGTTTTGGACAAAGAACGGAGTGTATCAAATGCATTGGGTCTTGTCTCCTGGTGATCCAAGCTGCAACACGGCTCAGGCAGAGACAGAAAAGGAACGTGGGACAGGTATGGATCTGCCCACCAAGCGAGGTCACGTCAACTAGAGGATGGAAATGATAAGCGACAAACTAAACAGAAACTGGCAATGTCCATTTGCACATATAATGTCTGCTTCTCTGAGCATTTTGGTGGTTTATTGTACTATCATGACATCCATGTCGACGTTCAATACCAAAATGGCGGATTAATCTGGTGAGTCGAATTAAAGCGCAAATTGAGTACTTACCTAACACTGATTGGATCACTATTTTTGTCGTTCATCACTCCGTTCACTGCTTGCGGCGGGTTGGCTGACTGAGTCGATTGAACCCCACATCGAAGCTCTCTGAGCTTAGCAGCCTAGATTTGATCCACTAACACCCAAGCCCAATTACCTGAGCTTATCCAGGCCAAACTCCACTGGTCGCGGGGCATCGTTGTTCCCCCACGAGCCATCTCATCTTCGACTCCATCACCATCACCATTCATCTGAAGCTAACGAGGAGCTTCGTTCAGCAGACACGACTAATCTTAAAATTCTCCCCTTACTAACCTACACTTCGGCATCGAATCTCGCACGCGGCCCACTCCCCCGACTCGTCCTTTCCCTACCTCATCACCTATTTCAGCTCCGAGCTCTCGTCATGGCTGCCTCAGCTCCCGCCAATCCTCTTCTCTCCAACCAGAAGAATTCCGAGCTTCAGGCCGTCCTCCACCCTCTCGTCCTCCTCACCATCTCTGACTACATTACACGGCACACTCTCCGTCAACAAACGGGGCCCATCATCGGTGTTTTGCTAGGTCAGCAAAATGGCCGTGAAATCACGATCGAGCATGCGTTTGAAGCTCATACCCACCAAGAGCCCAGCGCTCCAGGCGGATACTTGCTTGACGCAGACCGATTTGGCGCAAGGTTGGAGCAGAGTCAGTCGTATCCTATGCCATCCAGATCCCTTTCTCTGACCGTATGCTAGTGATCACCGTCCACAAAGATAGACAACTTGACCTCGTCGGATGGTACACCCTTTTACCATCTTCTGGTCCTACTCCAACTGTCCTCCCCATCCACAACCAGGTCCTCACAGGCTGGAACGAGTCGGCCATACTACTCGGCTTTCATCCAGAGCAGGTGCTTGACCATTCCGTTGGTGGCAAGCTTCCCCTCACTATCTACGAGAGCAACTACGAAGTCGATGACCCCAAGGCCGACAACGATGGCGAAGACAAAAAGATGGGCGACGGGGAACCTCCTCTGAATCTCAAGTTTAGAGAACTGCCTTACTCTGTCGAGACTGATGAGACCGAAATGATTAGTATGAACTACGTCGCTGCTTCAGGGGGAGTTGCTACCGCCGCTGCTCCCAAGGAAGACAAGCCCTCTCTGTCCATTGAGTCAAATGGTAAGGGTAAGCGCCGGCTGGTCGAGAGCAAAGACGAAGAGAACAACAAAGACACCGCCCAGGAGGAAGATATTGCTATGACGCCTGAGGAGGACGAGATGATTGCCGCCCTCACTGCAAAGGCCAATGCTATCAAAATGCTTCAGTCTCGAATTAACCTTCTCACCACATATCTCGACCGACTACCACCCTCATACGTCAATGGTGACGCAATCGACCCCGGTAGCATGGATGCCGATTATACTATTCCGTCAGCCACTGTGCTTCGACAGATCCAAGCCCTGGTCAGTCGTCTGGACCTCGTGATTCCTTCAGACAGTGCCTCCTTCGAACGTGAGATGCTCCACGAGGCTAACGATGTCAACCTTGTGCGGCTCCTCAACGGCATCGTGCAAAATCTCGGTCAGGCTCGTGATGTGGGTAAAAAGTTCCATGTTGTTGAAACCGCGAAGGCATCCAGTCGCCGTGGTGCTGCCCCCGGTCCTGGTCCGGAAATCCCCGGCGGTCCATCTTCCTACATTCGTGGAGCTGGTGATCTTCTGGGCTGAAAAAATTGGACATATACGATCGAGGAGTTAAAAACAGGAGGGTTATGACCACGATGAGTTTACCTGAAGCATTTCAGCCCGGCGTTAGGTGTTTAAGATAGATTACCGATAAAAAATACACTAGGGATCGACTAAAGCAGCTCTTGATCTACAATAGCCAAAAAAGACAAAAACTTGGAAGTGGGTGCAGATTTGTTAGAATTATTGCACAAAAATGTACGAAAATAGTAAGGAAATCATATCTATATTAATGCACCCCGTCTATTGAACTATTGCCTGACATTAGATCGCTCTCTCCAATCCTAAATCCCATTTGTGAAAGTCGGTCACTGTCGCTTCAAGCAAAACTAGGTTTTTGATCCCACCTTGAAACCCTGCCGACAAGAAAGCCCATCAAATTCGAACTCCCCAATGATCCCAATGACAAAAATACAACCCTGAATCATGAAGCTCTCCCAAGGAGTCACGTTGCTATCGTAATGCATAAAATGATTTTGTTGCCAAGATATCATGCCTCAATCACAACCTTGAGAACCAGGTTACCTTCGTCATCGCTGGTACGTGATGCCAACTCGAAAGCGCTCTGTGCCTTGTCAAGCCCCTTAAACCTATGGGTCACCATATCGTCCAGCGTGGGAAGGCCACAGCTTGAAGGGTTTGCGGCTTGAGAACACAAAAGTCGGATTCCAGTAGGGTAGGTGTTCGAGTATCGGAAAACGCCCAAGATATCGATCTCACGGAGGTGGGCCACCGATAGAGGAAGGGTCTGGATAGGAGTTCCCATACCAACCATGATAAGCTTACCGCCGGCTTTGGTAGCGTACAAGCTTGTGTGCATACAGATCTCCTTTCCAGTGCACTCAAAAGTAACATCTACACCATCTTCATCTTCTTCGAGCAGGAATGCGCCTGCTGGGTTGGATGATGCAAGGATATCTGCAGCCAGAGACTTGGCCCCGTCAAATCGGCTTGCTGCTGAGAAGGTACTGGCGGGAGTGATAGCACCAGTATCAGGGGTAGAGATCCCAGAAGAGTAGCTCGATGAATTTAGACGTGATAAGGGAGTGACAAATCCATGTGTTGCAAATCCTCGGCTTACGGCATAGTTGACACGCCCAGCATCGATGTCGGTTATCGTCACTGAGGTACAGCCTGCTTGACGGGCCATCGCAGCGGTCAACAAGCCGACGGCGCCGGCTCCGATGACAAGAGCAGTGGAGCCCGGCTCCGGTCTAGCACGATTCACGGCATGGATAGCCACGGACAATGGCTCAAGAAGAGCGGCAGCATCGTATGAAACGTTGTCAGGGAGTCTGTATTTGTCAGAACCGGATTCTAGCACGGGAACACTTGTACATACCTGTGACACCATACTGCAGGATGATTGATTCTCTCTTGTAGTGTGCCTTGGTAATGAGGGTAGGTTTTGGCACTGCTTCTGAAACGCAATTTTTTGCACAAGTTGTAACGGCCTTTACGACAAGTCCCACAGTTTCCACAGGCAACGCCTACCTCAAGAGCTACCCTGTCACCTAGTTTAAAGCCATTTACTTGAGGACCAATGGCAACGACTTCACCAGAAGATTCGTGGCCCAGGGATAGAGGCTGGCAGGCACAAAGATCACCATTGGCAAACTTCTTGTAGTAGGAAACATCTGAACCGCAGATTCCAGTTGTTTTAATAGCAATTTGAAGCTCACCTGCTGCCGGAGCCTCGATAGTTCTTGTTTCCTAGCACGGATATAAGTCAGTCATATGTTCGTGTAGGGCTGAATCGACAGCACCCGAGACGGTGGTCAGAATAGACTTACTAGCCGCAGATCGCGGGGACCATGTAAGACAGAGGCACTGATGTTTAACGGTTTTGAGGGACCAACGGGTAGATGCATTGGCGCCATCTCTCCTGTAGCAGCTGGGGCCATAACTACTAAAAAGAAATAGCACTTTGGCGTGGGATAAAGGTGGGATTGATGAATATGGAGACTTGAGGTTGGTCGATGGCTTGATCAGTTGCCGTTTGGGGCAAGCACAGCTATGGGGATTGGCTGTCAGAGAATAGAAACGTGGGAATTGACCTATGCGTGGGGGTAAGAACCCGGGATGGTTCGTGGAGGTGCCTCAAGCGCCAAGTGCTTAAGTAGTGGTGTGTGCGAGAGAGAAAGTATTTAAAACGTGAGACCCGGAACTTTTTGTTGTTTGTGACTGAGCTTGTTCAGGCAGGTAAAAGAGATTCAATGCTTGTGTCACTTTAGATCTTAGAGAAGTAAACTCAAGAGGATGGGTTCCCCCCTTAAATAGGTAGACAGCACTCCTCGCCAGCAACCTCCGGAGTATTTGACCAGAGTCCAAATCAAGACCAGACCAGGAGCAAGGGCGTGCGTTCATCATAGAATTGCCCAATGCCAAGGTGGATAACGGTCTAGAGGCGTTGAAATGGGGAAGAAGAGATCCAGTCAGGGATCAACAAGCTATCGGCAGAAAACACAAAGGCTTCCGTTTGGTGTTGTCATGTCGCAGACTAGCTGCAGGGCCTGGGGCGATGGCAATTGCGTATCGGCAGAAGAGTATTTTCGAGTGCCTTGACAAGGAAAATGTACACCAGTGCCTGGGCCGAGGCCGGACCACGAGTGCGGAACTGGTGGATATCGTTCAGACGGGTTTGCTTGAGGGCGGGCGTTTTGCATGCACAGATGGGGCGCCACTGGGTTTGATGCTTGTTCGCAAGACACGCTATCAAGGATCTAACAACGGCGCCATTTTTCGGGGGCCTTGCTGGCAACTTAAAACTGCATGTAGGTCTCTGTGTTCTGTAGCTCGGGGAATATTATCGAGGCCATAAGACAAGTACATATGCTTGTGTGGTGCTGAGTCTGACGGTGGAGGGGTGCTGCCAGCATACAGCATCACACTCCATATTTAAGTGCCACGACCTGATAGAGAGTATTGAGATCTTGGAGATGCTGGCCGCGACTGGTGCCCGCTTCAAGGAGAAAACAAGATCATCATTTGTGACGGCAAATGTGCCGTTAATGATAATATTGCACATCTCTGTAACGGAAGACGGCCAGGTGGACCGTGGGCCATACAGCCATGACCATGACCATGACCATGACCATGCACAAGCAGGATCATGGTCCGGTCACCAATACGCCCGAGATCGCGGTGAAGGATTGCAGAGACGTGATAGTCGAGTCGTGCTTGCAGTAAGTGCTAAGCAGTAACTAAGCAGTACGTAACGAGGTGTTGAACTCCTCGTTAGACCAAGCCGTCTAAGCTGCATGATGCTTGTTTTAACCTCGGTGGCCAGGGTGAATCGGCACATGGCAGTATCCAGTAGATGCCTGATAGTCTAAGTTCTATCGTCTCGATAAATCGAATGGACACCGATTCATCTTCACGTGGACCTGCCTAACGAGCACCAACAATCGTCGGCAGCAGGCTACATGCAAATAGCAAGCAAGTGATAGACATGCGTCGCTGCAGCGGAAGTCTGTCTGATTTCGCCGGGTGAAAGTTGTCAATAATTAGATTCCACGTCATAGAGAAAGTCGAGGCGATAGGAAGCAAACGCGGAAGGAGTAAAAACTGTGTCATAAATGTGCTCGCTTGCCTCGGACGGCTCTTTCCGTTGATACTGCAATTGAGGGAGTTCCCTTATCCAGCCCTGTACTCTACCTATCCCTTTGCATGCATTCGTGCTTGCCAAGTGTAGATGGTCATCACCAATCGGGGCACATCCACTCCATCCTGTACGACTGGAAGGCACATCCGTTACCTAGGTAGGCTTTCTTGCCTATTCTTGTGATTATGTGATCGGTATCTCCTTCAAAGACATGGACATCTCAGCATTGTACCAAGCTATCCAAATTGGTATGGATAATAGGCGATGTTTTTTACCCTGCCTCCCTGCCTGTCCATCAATGGCTGAGGGCGCATACTCCTTGACGAGTCACTCAAAAGACAGGTTTACGCAATACAGTGCTGAGCACCACGATGATCAATACTGTTATCAACCAAGGACTTATAGCTCCGTTTACTGCCCGTTTGTCACCTCCACCTGTCCCATTTAGCTGCAGTTCCTTATCAGTGGTTCCAAGACCCCTAGCCGTAACCACGCGAGGGAACAACGTCTTCCAATTCGCCTTTGTTGGTCATTATATCAACTCCACTGTCCGTCAATTTTCACCATTGACAGGGATCATTTTAGCAGTGGAGGGCAGGGTAACCCCATGGGCCCAGCCTTAGTCTATTTGGCGGGGATGGGGTATGATTGCATCCGCTTCTCACAATCGTCCTCGTTATGGCGATCTGTTGTCTCATGATGGGAGATCACTGATAACCTGAAATTCTCTCCTTGGCTCTGCCTTTTCTGCCGAGAGCAATATGCATTACAAAAGATTGCCATTGACAGCAGTTGCAGCGGCTACGCCTAGGCCATTGACATACTTGCAACCTTGTACCATGAAAGTTTGCGAGGCCAACGCACTACTTCTGCACCTTACAGCCAGATTCTTGCATTTAAGGCTAGGCCAAAGCTTGCATAAAGGCCCGTGAACACCAAAAGGTTGGCGTTGGGCTACCCTAGGATCACTTGGCACTGTCTGAATCATGGGAAGCCTTCCAGAATGCAACTCACCCAAACCCTTGTCGCAAACTTCAGCTTGACTCAAACCTTTCAGCCCAAGTGCCGATGCTGTGAGCTCATGTCCTGGCACATTCCCTTTGTGTCGCAAACGATCCATTACTCTAGATAGACTCAGGGTCACCAAGAGATCGCCTTCTATGATTGGCCTAATCAAGCTATCTTTGCTACCTCAGCATCCCAAGGTTGGTTACTTCAGAGATGCAGAAATGACGAGATAACACGCACCTCGGGTTTCACTGCTTCGTCTCAACCCCTGGACATGAAAGACACGCTTGGGTGGCCCACATCATCTATTCGTACACCCAAGTCGATAACTGTCAATTACGGTTAAAGGCATCCAATTACACGGAATGGCTAATTTGATTCAGGCTTTTTTCAAACTAAATAAACACCGAGTTAATGCTTCGATCAATATGGGAATAGCTGCGGCTTTCAAATGTCAAATCGAGTCGCCAAGTTGGAAGACGGTCCCGTTACTTCCGAAACGAATATAAGAGCCACGATACTGATATTGGGCATGGCATGACCCAACAGACTAATCTTCTCACATTCTATGTTGCTAATATCACGTGTAGTACACAAAACAGGCTACCGAATATGCCTATTCCTTTTACGACTGTAGCTTGTTGCTGTAAACATGACATACTCAATACATCCAAGCTATGTCTCATGCCGTGACGAGAACAATCAGATTTTGGCATAAGGCAATCATCTCAGAAATGATTGTGTTTCGAGACCAGATAATATAAAACACCATGCATACCGACTTATGCAACGGTTACAGTGTAATACTAACTTATTCACAGGCCAACACTGACACCGGCTACTGCAGCTTTACCCTGTGCCTGCACCTGAAATGCAGCTGAGTTTGAGGCACACCGATTTATGACTCTGACTTCAACTACGTACCCTTGCTTGAGTCCTATGAGCCGTCCTTTTACGAGATCCTTCATCTTGATGCCGAACTATTGATCAGTTACTGTTACGGCCAATCACTCGTGCATGTGCTTTCGAGTAGTATCCGATAAGTGTCGTTACCGGGCCTCCCCTTTGAATCAAGTACTTCTTACCATTGGTCAAGACTAACATATGTTTGGGTTGATAGTTCATCATCTAAGTGTAATTGCTTCACGCTCTTTGCATTCGACTGGTTCTCGAGCACTGGGTTTAGTCATGACTTTCAATTTGTAACCTCCGGCCCGCAGGTCTGGTAAATACATCTGTGGCCAAGGCTTACGCCATTCTTCTCAACGTTCCTATAGTCGCACAGCATATCTGCACAGTGAATTTCACCATAGCCGTCCCAGAGATGTAATTCACTACCTGAGATCAAGTCTCGAACGACTGTTCTGTACGACCGTTACATGGGTTGCTCTGCAGCTTGGTCTCGGTCAGGTTCAAAGTTGGTGCCATGCTATCCAGACCGAACTTCAACACAAGGTATACATATCCAATTAATGCGAATTCCTTTATCTATTGATAAAGCACCAGGACTCTTGTGGAGAGTAGAACATCATTTGTGATGAACCTCATTGTGACAAGTTCCCAGTCGGAACCCAGACTTAGAGTACCACCATAACGTCGTATCTTCCTATCCGATAGTCGAGCCGTCTACACCGCCTATCACGTCCAAGATCGGGCGATAAATAATAAGTGATATGATGGTCGAGCAAGACAGCGGTACTGTTTCAGCCACAAGGGAGACTCTCCAAGACACACCATGGTGTTCCAGATAATTATTGAGGCCATACACATATGAAATCAAAGAGCACAAAAGCAAAGATAAACCTCAATAGTTTTACGTATGACATCAGGCTCAGAGAAATGCTATCAAAAGGAGGAGGGGATCTGATGCAAGCTGCTTGTTCATCATCCACATATCTATACTTCCTGTCCAATGTAACTTAGAAAGTGCTAGCAGCCAATCGACTTGCAGCGTTTCTGGCATCCACACGGTCTTCGTCATCCTCTTCGTTAACTCCCTTGAGGCCTGTACGGCCGCTTGCTTGGGCCGTCTCGCTACTCTCCTCACTCTCGCCCTCCTCTGGCACCTTGTTGATAAGGCTGCCGGACGCGCTGCGGCCTGTAGCATCTGAGCGGCGAGGAACACCGCTCCAAGAGTCACCCTTGGGACCTTGACTGGCTGCGAGGCTTGTGCGGCGCACAGTTGGGTGTGCCTCTCTGCCAAGTCGACTCAAGCCGCCTGAAGCATCAATCGAGCGGATATCGGGGCGGACTGTCTCAAGCACAGCCAGAGTCCTCCTCTCAGCCTCGATCTCCCGGAGCACATACTCCCTAATGCTCAGGCGGAGATCAGCCGAGGTCCTCGAGAACCATTTACGACGCTCTTGAACCAGGTTTTGGGTAACACGATTAGTCTTATTGTACAGATAAGTCTCATGCTGGCGAGCGTCATCCAATGCTGTGATAGCCTCGTCCACCTTCTCGCGGCGAACACTTGAACTGGCCTTTAGGCGGTCGGCCGCATTGAGCTTGCTGCGGGTGGCCTCCTGAGCCTGCAAGAATTCACGAATCAAAATTTGGCGGTTGGTGAGTGATTCCTTAACGATAAAAGCGTCTTGAGAATGATACTGGAATGGGTCGCCAATGGTTGTGGCCTCTGCTGTTGCCTGGGCGGCATGGTAGTCACCAACGGTCTGGACCACTTTGCCGAGCTTTCGATAGGCGTTGGCCAGACCAGGATGGGGTTCTTGGACATGCATACTCGTGAGTTTGGCACCGTAATCGGCTTCACTAAGACCGAGACCTAAAGAAGTTCAACATCCAGTTATACTTGTGTGGTACGAGAGCAGCTTACCTCTCCGGGCCTTGACCAATTTGTCAACCTTATGACCAGCATCCATACTGCCAAGGTAAAACAGCTTGACGGTCGGTCGCGCGTCCGCAAGCTCAGGGGTATCATCGGGGGGAGGGGCAAACTGCTTCAAAATCTTTCTGCGCACGCCTGTCGCAGGCTGCTTTTTCTTGACCATAGGGCTATAACCAAAGTCACTCTCCACGAAAAGGACCATCTCGTCGTCTCGCATCAAGATGTCGTTGCTGCAGACGTAGTTCAGCCATCGCTGCATCAGCGCCTTGACGCGAATCTCATCTTCGTCTGTACCCGCCCCAGCAGAGGTCAGAGGCGGAGGCACGGCAGGAACAAAAACTTCGGGGTTCGCAGATATCAGATGATCTGCGAGTTTGACAAACTCGGAGTGTAGACGGCGAACATCGCGGAATTGAGTTGTACGAAAGCGGGGGATATTTGTCTGTGGCGTGTTAGTTCATTGTGGGGTGCAGAGAGGCCTGGAAGCATCGTACATGAACATCGAACCGGAGAATAGGATCTTTCTTGCCAGTGCGTTCGAGTCCTGTAAGCTTGGCCTGGAGTCGGTATTGAGGCCCAGCTGGTTTCTGAGGAGGTTGCTCCTGTCCGGGCTGCGAAGTTGATGCACCGGCCTGGCTATGTTGATGGCTATGGGTTGGAGCCTGGCCGTCCCCCTCAGCTGATGATTCAGCAGCTGTTGACTGCGACTGCGCCTCTGAAGGGTTCAGCGTTGCCGATGCCTCGGTGTCATCTTCAGTGCCAGAAGTCGTAGTCGCAGTACTTGGGCGCTGAAATTCTTCGGGCTGCGATGTAGCCTGTTCCTGTGATGGGCCATTTGAGGGCTGATTGTTGTAGCGAAAGGGTGGAGGAGCATCAGATGAAGCGGGATTGAAGGCAGCAATGTTGTTTCGCGATGGAGAAGACACAGGGGAGTTACCCCAGGGTGAATCGCCGGCGGGATCCTCGACATCGTGGATCGTAGAGCTGTAGTCCATCGCGAACAGAACTGTTAATAACAGAGTATAACGATTGGTGTCGTTTGAGTCGTCAAATTGTTGATGGGAGAAGGAAACTGAAGGAATGACGTTGCGTTGTGTTGCGCGCGCCTCAGCTTAGTCCAAGCCCAAGTCGGTCGGCAGGGACGGACGGAGCGAGCACAATGTGGGTGGAGTAAAATGATCGAATTGAGCTTTAGAGTACTCTGTAGGAGCTCAGACGATGAATAATCCCATGAATGCCTGCCTACTAAATACGGAGTACCTAACTGTACAGTACTGCAAGAGGAAATTTAGTTGTAAATGTCTAGGTCCTGTTGGAATGTACCGGGAGAGAATTGAGACTGTCTGCTTTTAAGGGCTATCCTCAGACTGCACCGAAAGACCCTTCCCTTCCTTACATCCTTCTCCAGACCTGTTCGGTTCCCGTCTAGACTGGGAGGGGAGAGCTTGGTCCCAGCGTTGTACTGGCTGGTCCGTTCATATTCTTATCTTATCACCATCTTAATAAAGTTAGTGAGGGGCGCAAAATGTTTTGGCGTAACATCACTGGTGAAGGAATTTGAGATTTGTTACCCTCACCAACTTGATCTGCCAACAAATTCTTGTTTTCAGTTGATCGCTTCCAGTGATACACAAAGTCATTGGAATCTAGCATATCTAATTACCACTTGATACTCATACACAATGGGCAAGAAGCGAGCGCGCGATGAGGGCAAGGAAGTCCCGCCTGCCGACATTGACAAGATGGATGAGGATAGCTCAGATGACGAGGTACGTAATATTTGCGGATACATGATATGCGCATCCCACTGATTATGATTAATAGGATTTCGACATGGTCAATGTCGACTTTGAGTGGTTCAACTTTGACCCCGAGGTCGACTTCCACGGAACCAAGACACTCTTGCGACAGCTCTTTGACGTCGATGCGAATCTCTTCAACATGTCCGCCCTCTCCGATCTCGTTCTCTCACAACCTACTATTGGCTCCACCATCAAGGTTGACGGAAAGGCCAACGATGCCTATGCTCTGCTCACCGTCCTGAACACGGCTGTCCACCAAGACAAGGAGCCTATGAAGGATATTATCAAGTACCTGGTCGAGAAGGCGCAGACCAATTCGTCTCTGGCACCTGTCGCCGATGTGCTCAACAGCGGCAAACATGTGGGACTTATCTTCTCCGAGCGTCTCATCAATATGCCCTCCGAACTGGCACCACCACTTTACTCAATGCTTATTGACGAGGTTGAGGCGGCCGTCGAGGACAAGGAGCCCTACGATTTCTCCCACTACTTGATCTTGTCCAAGACATACCAGGAGCTCGAATCTAAGCTAGATGTCGAGAGCCAGAAGCGCAAGAAGGCAAAGGAGGAGGCTGGTATGTACTACTTCCACATGGAGGACGAAGTGCTGCACAAGCATGCCGTTGCACATGGAAACTTCAACTACACAAAAGAGGACGAGACGGCGGCAGACAGCAAGCGGGCGTTTCAAGAATTGGGCGTCAAGGCGCATGGACACATGATCCTTATCGAAGCGAATAAGTTTCCAGGGGCAGTCAAGGCTGTTAATGAATATTTGAGTGCTGCGCAATAGATGAAAATCAGGCGTCCGATTCCAGCCTTTGCATCAAGTATTCAACCTCCACCTCCTTGGTCAATGGGATAACAAAGTCCTTGTACATTGAGACGACAGCATCGACATCGATCTTTGCCGCTCCATCGGTGCCGTCAGGAATAGATGGGTCCTTACCGTAAGTCAAAGCCTTTAGTCGTAGTCGCTCTAGGACCTTCTTTTCCACAGCCGCATTTGTGATGGATTCCGCGATACCCTCCCGATCCTCTGCCTTGATAAGACGAATGTATGTCTCCTTATCGGAGCGGAATTTGGACTCGGCGACGAACTTGCCGAAATGGATGCGCCGCGACAGAGCTTGTAGACAGGCAATATCGCAGGTCGCGGTTGAGCCGTAGTTCTCTTCGGATTCGCCCCGCTCCTCGCGGCCGAAATCGGGGCACACTGCGGGGAGGAACTTTTCTGTGTAGAATTTCTTGATCTTGTCGTTCACGTTGACATCATTCTCATGCAGGATTCGAGGATAGTTGAGAGGCTTGAGGATCGGTTTCTGCAGAGCATCGGGAAAGAAGGGGTATTCGTCGGGTGATTCGAAGCGTCTGATAAGGGATTGCAATTTCTCCTGCTCTCGAAAGTACCAGTCGAGGAAGCTCAAGTTGGCCTCAGGCAATTCAACAGCTCCGGGAACATAGATCGTCTAGAGCAATTTCGGGGTCAATTGTCTGTATCATGTAGTCTGAACCTTTACGGTTGGACCGGGGTTTGCATCCGGGGTTCTCATATCTCACTTACACCATTCAATGCAAACTGCACTCTTTCGATCAGATGAAAGGTGATTGTGTCCTCGAGACGACTGCCGTTGTTAGCTATAATTCTCAGACCAAGGCCATAGTGCTTGTAAAGAGTTGGGGCAGCTCGTACATAAGCTGGAACCGGATTCGAGCAAGATCCAGCGCGTGTGCTGCATCGGCCATATTGATAACAGTATCCATTCTGATTTAGGCCACAAGATTTAGATAGTGAAGAATTGGTGTTGTGTGTTTAGGTGTATCCGCAGCGAACAACGAATACAGGACAAGCCAAAGACGAAAAGATTCGGGGTTTGGTATTGGGGAATGCACTTGGTCGAAGTGGGATTCTACCATGAACGCAATGAGTCGTATTAAAACCCAATGCATCCAAAGGGTTAGTAGAAAGCGGGTACGGAAAGCTCAGCACTGGAGATTTCCACTAAGTCAATGGTTGATGGTCGGTGGTCGGTAACTGGTTGGCCGGCCCCTTGCAGAACTGAAGCCGGCACTTCCCTTCAACTCCCACTGCTTCATGCGACAGTAAAAATGCGAACCAGAGAGGGAGTGGTTATTGGGTACCAGAAGGTTTAATATTTTAGACCAGGGAGAAAACAGAGAGCAAATCAAGTTTAGGTAGATTGTGATTGTACTCAATCAAATTTACCACATTTATCTACCATCTGACCTAAAGCCGTCTCTTATGGTACCAAGAGGAGGGGATAATTTAAGTGCTCGAGGAGGGGTAACTGGAGCACCTCATGAAAATCAAGGCCTGGGCGGGCACTTTCGGTTTAGATCACTTTACAGGGCATAGCTTTATCTCAGGTGTCCTAGTAGCTTCCAGCCATCATCAGCAGTTCCAGCACCTAACGGGCAACACTTGGAAGGAACCTACCAATTACAGCTCACCTGAACAGATATCTGCTCCTGCCTAGCCCACATTAGCGTCTCGGATCAGAAGCCTCCTAAGCCCAAACGCAAGCCTGGTCGGGTCTTTTTGCCCTCCACCACCATAACCAAGGTTATCCCGGCGCGCGTCATGATAAACTCCTCGTGAGCGGCCAAATCTTTTGTTCCTCTTTCCCCTTTGAAGTTTCAGCGCCGTTCTTCAACGTCAATCCAATCGCTCAAACGCCCTCTGTTCCTCTTCCGCTTCTGCACCTGCGGCAGGAGCTAGGCCATGGCGAACCAAGAGACTCACTATGGCTTCGACGAAGGCGGAGATGACGACCAATCCATTGTGTCGGTGTGTAGATGCTCGAGATCTATTGTCTCATATGGACCGCAAATCGCTAACCTCAATCTCCCTTGGGTAGACGCGCGGACTCGAGGCTTTCAGTCGAAAGGTTACAACTACAGCTACTCATTTGATCGGTCCCAATGCCGAAGCCACAGCCCACCACTATCAAGCCGCCATGGCCGAGGTCCATAAGCAGATGAAGCGGCCAACGGTCCAGCGCAGCATGTTTGCGATGGCGAGGACAACCCCCACCGATCTCATGCGCTCCAGACTTTCCACACACGAGATTCAGCATCGCGCTTTGACATACCTTCCCGATGACCTGCTTGCCAATATTCCCGAGCACGAGAATCCATACTCGCTGTTTCAAGGCTTCCAGGCCAGCTTCCCCGAACTGACCGACGAAGGCAAGAAGTTCCAGCGACGAGTCACTCGGGGTCGCAAAATGCTGGAAGACTCGGACGGCACACCAGGAAGCCCTAAAAAGCTTACGCAGTTGAAAAAAGAGAAGGCTGCCATGATGCATGAGTTTGGGCTACTAGGTACTCGTAAGAGTATGGCAAGCTATGAAATTCGAGAAATTGATAATAAAATCGCCAATCTCCACGGCATGCGAAGAATTATTCTGGACAGACTCGCTGGGTTGGAGCAGGATGAAGCCATGCTGGAGCATGACAGTATGTTCCGTACCAGACACCCACCTGACGAGATCTTTACTAACTTGATAAGTTTCCGAGATGGAGATACGAGTCGATGAAGCTCAGGCGTTGGTCGATGAGGCCGAGGAGATCGAACGAAACACACGAACCCAAGATGAACAGGATCTTGTTGGTGATGCAGATGATCACGATCAAGAATTCATGTCCCAGTCTGTATACGAAAAGATCCCTGCTTCCGAAGCAGGTAGCACACCCCGGAAAGCGAAGAAAGTTCATCGTAAGAAGTCAATGCCTATTCTGCACGAGCATTTCGAGCCTGGTACCGCCATTCGCGAGCTCCGAGCGCATAAGGACACCATCACGGCTATTGATTTTGACGCCCCATTTGGCACAATGGTTACTGCTGCATTGGATGATACGGTCCGCGTTTGGGATCTCAACGCTGGTAGATGCATGGGCTATATGGAGGGACATACGGCGTCAGTACGCGCGTTGCAGGTTGAGGATAACATTCTCGCAACGGGCTCTATGGATGCGACTATCCGACTCTGGGATCTCAGCAAGGCACATTACGACCCTCACGGTGGCCTTGGTAAAGACGATGATGAAGATGCCATTGCTTTCGGAACAGACAACCACCTTGAACCCCCTCCTGGCAGCATGGCTGATTGCGCTCTGTACACCTTGGAATCGCATGTTGACGAGATTACGGCCCTTCACTTCCGAGGTGATGTGATGGTTTCTGGTTCCGCAGACAAGACTATTCGCCATTGGGATCTTGAAAAAGGTCGCTGCGTGCAAACACTAGATGTTATGTGGGCTGCAGCAGCAAGTATGACAACCACGGACAGCACATGGCGACCTACTGGACGATCTCAAAGTAGCTCAGCCGACTTTGTCGGTGCTTTGCAGGTCTTTGAGACGGCCCTCGCGTGTGGTACCGCAGACGGCATGGTGCGTTTGTGGGATCTGCGAAGTGGACAGGTCCACCGCAGTTTAGTCGGTCACACTGGTGCAGTAACATGTCTCCAGTTCGACGATGTGCATCTGGTGACAGGAAGTGTGGACAGGAGTATCAGAGTAAGTGATGGAAATTTTGTGGTATTCACGCACAGTTTTGACTAACAGTGGCAGATTTGGGATCTAAGAACGGGATCTATTTACGACGCATACGCATACGACAACCCAGTCACAGACATGATGTTTGATGCCCGGCGAATTGTCAGCGCGGCGGGCGAGGATGTTGTCAAGGTGTACGATAAGGTTGAGGGACGACAATGGGAATGTGGCGCGGGTATCACTGCCGCTGAGGAGGGTAAGACTCCAGCGATCGTGGAGCGTGTACGTGTAAGAGATGGATATCTTGTTGAAGGCAGACGAGACGGTGTCGTTGGCGTATGGACAAGCTAAGATATACGTGTGTAATCTGTAAAAAGTAATGACATCCACTCATGACGATTCGAATCATGAGAAACGCTTCAAAATTGTGTTGTTTAATTACCACAGTCCGCTATATCGTGATATTCAAAGCTGAGCCCAACAGAAAACATTCTACAAAGCCAACCATAGGATTTTTTATATGTTCTTATATTCTTAGTTGTCATGTGATGGGATTGATATTGTTGATCTCAACCTCACGACAAAATTCGTGTTCCCGCACCAGCACGAATCACACCACATCCAACTGACACCAGCATAAGACAAATAACCAGACACAGGATCCAGCTTCTGAGGGGATCGGTCGCATCTGTCTCTTCGTCAAATTGAAGATCCTCAATGGTTCGGACGCGACATGCCGTCAGAAACATATAATCAAGTTCTCGACAGATATCTTCGCGCAACCCAAGCGCTCGAGACAGCCTCCAAGACGGAACCTACTGGACCGCCAGATGCTCTAAAAACACGCGAGAAAGCTCACGATGCGTCAATCAGATCATGTCCTGGCGTGGGAGACGCTGATCCTACGGCGGATGCCATGATACAGCTCCTTTTCAGGCAAGCTCGTATTGTGATCGCCTTCCATGAGTACTTGACCTCGAACAGCGATACATACCATTTCAATGAAAACCTACTCCGGAGAAGGATATCAGACTTGATCTCAATCTCATCGTCCAAATTCTACGCTTACCGCTATGATCTCCTTCCCGCCACATGGCGTCAGATATACACCGACGCTTGCATACTTGACTCCTTCCTCCTCATCCTACGCCCTCTTTCCGCTGGTGAAACTCTCCCGGATAGCATTTTGGATGCTGTGGTTGAGAAGCTCGACAGAGCCCTCATAACAGCCGGTGGAGGAGGACGACAGCAGTGGCTTGAGGAGACATTGCAGCTCCTTGAAGAAGTATGGACGACAAGTGAGCAACATGAAAGACCAGCTAAACGTCAGAGGCAGAATGTGTTGCCGTCGCGAGAATTCGCCATCTATGAGCCGTATGGACGACCTAAGCTCTCGCCTGAAAATGAGTGTCCACGATACTCTAGCTGGACAATGCCACAATTTGAAGATTACATGAATAGCAACAACGGAGAGCCTCGGCCTATTATATTTACAGATCTGACTCGAGATTGGCCTGCTCTCATGGATCATCCGTGGAAGAGCCCTGAGTATCTCCTCTCCAAAACCTTTGGAGGACGACGTCTGGTACCTGTTGAGATCGGTCGAAGCTACGTTGATGAAGGCTGGGGGCAAGAACTGATACAGTTCCGCAAGTTTCTCACACAATATGTGGAAAGTGGCCATCCAGCTACGAGTAGAACTGGTTACCTCGCCCAGCACAATCTCTTCCACCAGATTCCTTCTCTTCGCAACGATATTTGCATCCCAGATTTCTGCTGGGTTGATGTCCCACCTCACCCAACTACCCCTTCTCTGAACCAAGCGCCTGTCGACACGCCCCAGCTCAACGCTTGGTTCGGACCCGCACGTACTATCACGCCTCTCCATACAGACGGCTACCATAACTTGCTCTGCCAGGTCGTTGGCACAAAGTATATCCGCCTGTATCCTCCACACGCCACTGGCGCAATGCGGCCTAGGGCGCCTGAACACGGTATCGATATGAGTAATACGAGTGGGCTGGATGTGGGTGTGCTTGAAGGATGGGATGAAAGGCCTGAAGACATAACTGAGGAAAATTTGGAGACAATGAGGGATGAGCTCGATAGTGTTGAATATTGGGAGTGTGTGCTTGAACCGGGAGATACGCTGGTCATCCCTATCGGATGGTGGCATTATGTGAGGAGTCTAAGTGTGAGCTTCAGTGTAAGTTTCTGGTGGAATTCGTAACTTGTGATGAAAGGCACATAAATGTTGCCATCAACAGCCCGCGGGCTACACAAATGAAAGCACAGTAGCGACATAGCATAGATAACCCCACTGACTTGTATATATATTCATTTCGTGGCTCAACCTACCATCTAAAATCTGGATACGTACATGAAAACATTTCCAGTATAGTGGCTTCTACCCAGCTGCCGACGCGTCGTCTGTACTCTCGCCTGCTACTTGAGCCTCCCTTCGAGCCTTCGCTCCAGCTTTTAACGTCTCCCATTTCTCACGATACTTATCCAGAACCTTTTGCATTTTACGGTTATCCTTCTCCAAGCGTTCCATTTGTTTCACGGCCGCAGCAAGCTGTTCTTCCATTTCTTGGTTCTTGCGCCGCAGTGTTTCGTCCGCGACCTTATTGGGATATGGTGAAGCAGGGGGAGACCCAGGACGCATAAGGCGATAGCTTTCGGCAAGGGCCATGGCAGAGTTCTGGGCGCTGGTTTCGAAGGCGGTAAGGCGCTTGGTCAGTTTGTCAATCATGTCTTTAAGAGATTTGTTTTCAGTATATAGTTCTTCAATTGTGTTGGTGAGTTCCTTGTCAGTGCGGGCACGGCCGATGCGACGTTTGGCTCCAGGGGATAATGAAGGTGCCTCTCGAGCATCCACAAAGTCATCATCGTCTTCATCCGGGACATCAAGAAGGTCAATGTGGGAAGAGGTCCCAGATCTCCGTTTCTCCTTCTCTGCAAAGCTTAGAATATTCGCATAAGACATGGTATGTCCAGTACTTGGCACCACATAGAAAGAATCATTGGGCCCGTGTCCATCCCGAACCAAAGCCTGCATAGTTGCCTTTGAGTAGATCTTGGTAAGGTCTGGTTCCAGAATTCTTGAAGGGGATGCCTTGAGATGGCTGCGCCTTGGGGACATTTCTGGAGAATCTGGAGCTTCTGAGACGGCGGATTCCTCTTGGATCAGCGGCAGACCAGCAAAAGCCAGAGGTGCCGAAATTTTGTTGATAAGGCTACCGAAAGAGCTGTAGAAACGTGCATATCCTCCATCTTCATTTGTTGTGGTGGATGTTGATGTATCAGACCGAGGAGAAGACGATCCCTTCCCGTAGCTGTCGGATCTTGTGGGCGCAGGTACAGGAGGAACCCAGGTCGGTTTACCAGACTGGTGCTCAATAATATTCTGCATCTTGGTCTTTGTCCCTCGAGAATGAGATACTGCGTCTAGGTTCCCAGGGGCTTGGTCGTTGGACACGCTGGGCGCGAGAGGCTGTCCTCTGTACTTTGATCGGATGCCACGAGCAGTAGCCAGGTTACTGGCGATGGACGAAGACATCTCGCGATGAGCATATCTCCGTTGAGTCGGCGGGGCCAGCTTCTTGGACGTCGCGGAGTCATCCTGGTTCTCTTTCTTGCGGTGCGCATCTTGGGAGGTGGTATTTGCCGAATCAGAAGAATCCTTTTCGTTGGGGTCGGTATCACTGATCTGGGAAGTGGGCTCGGTCGGACGCTGCAGAATCTCTGCAATCTTGCGGTGGTGCTCCTCGAGAAGTTTGAGGGTTCGAAGTGCTTCGACACTCGAGGTCGATCTAGCGGCATTGGCGAACTCGCCGGCGGCTTGCGTATGTTCGGCGATTGCGACGGTGCTGTCGGACGAGTGGTGAGCGACGCCAGCAGCGCGCACATGGTCGTGGGCTTTTATCAGCGGTGACGAGTCCATGATTCCATAGGTGGCAGGAGTCGAGGGAATGTTTGCGGTTCAGTAAGCATATATGTTTGTTGTTGTAGCAGAAGAGTTCGATATCGAGGATGTGACGAGGTCAGATGTGGGGAGAGGCACAAGACCACTTTAGTGCACTTGGAGGAGTACCTGGTTGGTAAATACTTAGTATACTTTCGATGTTGAAAATAGGAACCTAGATAAGAGAGTTCTCCTAGGGAGATGAAGATAACTGCCACATAGATTCCGAGAATGCGGTAACCCAAGTCCTTTTTTCTTTTGACAGCGGGTAAAGGGAGAAAGGGTTCAGGGCGAGTCATGCTTCGCTTCTGAGGCCACGGGGTTATTCACTGGTACATATCCATATCCACTCCCGAATAGGAAGAAACAGTGATCACTTTAGCGTTTGGCGGGGTTGAAAAAACAGTGACGGGGAATAAATGTCATTCATGACGACACACTGTGGAGAAAGACTCTGAATTATAGGCTCATTTCTATTCAAGGCATGGTTCATCGAGTGCATTTCTTGATGACGATGATGAGTTTTCTGGTTCTGGAAGATACATACAGCATATGAACCAGATGCCACAGACCTTGGCACTGTAACCTTGGTTGTCCGGGGTGCATATAAGGGTGATTGCCGATACCCTAAAGCATGGAGATGGAGCTGCATCAGGTAAAGAGCAACGAGAGAAGACAATATCAATGGCCAAGATACATTCTCATTCTATCGTTACTGTACCTAGAGAGTTGGTGTTATTTCACCTGTCAAACACGTCGGGGCTCGGGCCGTGAGCTAAGGTATTATGAAAGATTGCCAGTAACACTTTCTAGATTTGGTTCAAGTTAGCGGGCCATCCCGACTCACTGTCAACATAGGCACAGTGGGTGGGTATATGCATAGAAATGGCAATTATCTACTATTGTTATGCGAGACCTGCTTGTGAGTTACATGATAAATCAAAAGTATCATATAAGCCTATATACTGTATTGCCCAAGATTACTATGATGTTCCTTGAGCGGGACTGTAACGAAATACGGTGATAAATATGATGTCTGAAAGTGACACCAGGATATCCACTTCTGAAAGTAGGGTAGGCAAGTCAAAGGACACGCAATGTATTCTCGGTTACTGATAGATAATTTTACTTTGCTCCTCAACCGATCCTACCACCTTGGCCTACCTATTTCCAAGTGCTAAAATAGGCACCTAGCCTGGACCTCCCCTTCCTTCTCATAACTTAAGTATCAGGGGCTCTCATCACTGCGCCACTGAGTCAATGGAAGTTCTGGACCAACTTCAAACTAAACCCCATTGTTTGGTAAGAGCTTCAGCAAGGATCAATCTGACCGAACCCCCACAGCTAATCATATCTGGGTACTCGTTATTGGCGCCCTCACTTCATCCCTAGTCCACTGAGCGGGTGTATAACACAGGGGGTTACGTTGATAAAAATACGCGGGTTACCTTAGAGCCTCCTCCTGATCCAAGATGGTTGGCTGGTTACTCTGATAAAAAACCGAACAGACAGATGCGAGCTGACAGTAACTAGCGATCAATTCTTGGACGGCTAAATACTCTCTGTCCGTACTCAGTTGCAGATTGGAAACCACGGATGCGGTTGAATTTGTGACCCAACCAATTGAGTGAGGAATTCCACAGAAACCAAATCGAGCACTTAACCCAACTTGGACTGGCTCGTCACCATTAACCATCACTTACCATTTACCTTAGCAGGAGCTAACGTTAAAACAAACCAACGACGTCAACTGTCTTGTCCTTGGCTTGGTCCTCTCCCAGCTCCCAGCTTCATCTACAAGACCTGGACCAAGCTCTCTTCTTGTATTTTTCGACCCTTATCGATCATACCAAGCATCCATCTGTTTTCTTGCTACCTTAGTCTTTATACCTCCCCGACCCCGTCATACAGGTGTTACTCGAGTTCTGCGTTCGCAGCCTACGCTTCTCAATACTGCCGCCACAAACAACCGTATCAACGCCACCCCAACACCTAAACACCGACGACTCTGGATCGATATCTCCCACCCTATTCGCCCTTTGACGCCAGGGACGGGGACAGGGTTTGCGGGGACTGCGACTGCGACTGCGATTGCGATTGCGAATACTACAGCATCTGCGACCATGGCATCAACTCTTGATAATAGCAGCAACACTGGACTGAACAAGCTGCTGCCAAAATCCATATCCTCCAAGCGACTTCGGAGAAAACAAGATCGAGAACTAGCAGGGCTATCGAATGACGATTCTAGTGTCTTTGCGCATTCGCAATCTAGTCGCGAAACCCTGGAGAGCGACGGCACACGTTCTGGTCATATCGCAGGCGATGAGGATGAGGGCATAAGTCAGGGTCAGCGCTCCTACGAGTCTGATGGGAATGAATCGTGAGTTCAATTTAAACTTTCTTCCGTCTCTTTCTCTTCCGTTTTAGTTACATCTTCAGCCTTTTTTATTATTGTTGTTATCGTCGTCATCGTCATCACTTTCGATTTTTGGTTAGTCGGCAATGATTTGCCGAATTCCAGGTTGTTTCACGTCTTGTTTGTTGCGCAGGAACAATAGCGAAGCCGAGACCCCTCAGCCTGCGTTCTGCGACACCCATGCTTAAGGAGAGACAGGAGGATTACACTAAAAGGTGGATGATCAGAGCTCCACACGGCGCTCTGATCGCTCCTTGTTATACTCGTATTCACATGCCTCGTCAATTCTCAATCAGGTCTCTTGAATCTCTTCCACTCTCAAACCCTTCCGCTCTCCTCCCGTTTTGTTTCGTTTCTCATTATCACCGTGTCCAACTGGCTTGGCACGTATGTTGCCGTCTTCCCCGTGTCCACCCCTACCACCGCTCCACACCTGTCGGGATCACCGTCTGTGCTCTCCATCAGATCACTCTAACTGGAACCATCGTCACTCTTTAGATCCAACTCTCGACATCCGCCGCCTTTCTCGACGTATCCCTCTCAAATCGGCCATTTGACGACAAACTCTTCCGTCGTACAAGCAAATTACCAACCTGAGTCGCAGCGTGCAGTTTCCGACCTTGATTCCAATAGCAGTGCGTCAAAGCCGTCCACATTTCCATCAACACGATCCGGTTCGATTGATTCCAAAGACACCCGGATCGGCCGGAGTAAGACGGGCTTGGTCCCTCCCCAAAGCACTGCTCGACGATCACCTTCGCCAGCTGGTAAATTGAAAGGAATTTTCAGGCCCAAGAAGAGCTCGGAAAATAATTCCAGTCCTGAACGGCGACCATCGAGCGAACCCCAAGCATCGTCTGAGACGCGCGACCAACAGCCCACTAGCTTCGTGGATTCTGGGTCTGCTCAGGACTTGCCAATTCTCCAACCACCAGCTGCAGTTCAAGCTGCTTCACCCGAAAAGCGAGGCAGGGTTCAGCCAAAGGTTGATACGAACATCCCTCCCCCTCGAACCCCTCCAAGTGGTGATAAGCCTGCCCCGGTCATAGTCAACACTCCACCTACACCTACCGAGTACGCCAACAGATCCGGTCAGTCATCTCCCGAAAGAAAATCCATCTGGGGCAGTCCGGGAACCAATCCGGGTACAAATGGCCGTCCTTCCTCACAGAATATGAGCATGAACAGAAGGAGTCGATCCAATTCACAAAACATTGGCCCCAGTAAACTCTCCAACTTTGTTTCTGCTCCGCTCACACCAACTCTGGAGAGTGGTGAACCGACCCCCAACGCAAACCCGAATCCTTCTGGTGGTTTCTTTTCGTCTATGATATCGGCTGCCCAAAACGCAGCCAACACCTTGAGTAATACAAGTCTCAACATTGGTGGAAATAAAGGCCGGAGCGTATCTCAAAATATTCAGGAAACTTCTGACCTAATCGATACCGAAGACGACGCTGAGCCCACTCCTACTGCAGAGATGGCGGACAAGAAAGAAAATAGAAAGTCTGCAGTGTCGACTATCGGCGCAGGTGAGCTGAGTCTCAGCCAGCTTGGCCTTGCTGAAGCGCCCAGTCTTGTTGCGTCTCCGATCAACGCCAGGTTTCCCGACATTGATACACGCGCTCGATCCGAATCAGCTCCCGTCGACTCTCCCATCAGTCCTGTAGATTTTGGCCCCGAGGAGCCAGCAAGTCGCCCACGTTCCCTGTACGAGCCCGTGAGCCGTGAACGCACACCCCCTCCCATTGAGTCCACAAGCAAGGAAAACAGTGTGCAACGAACGTCGAGTCTTCGAAGTGCTCTCAAACAGAGTCACAGGAAACGTGGAAGCTCTGTCACTACTGGCACTACCATAGGTGCTGCGATCGCTGCTGCTAATAGTTCGCTGGCGCATCCAAACCTGAGTGTTCCAAAACTTACTGGATTTGCTATCGCCAGCAAGAAGCGGAATCGTGATTTTCATGATTTGTTTAAGAGCGTACCAGATGATGATTATCTCATAGAAGATTACAGCTGCGCTCTACAGAGAGAGATTCTCGCCCATGGCCGGCTTTACGTTTCGGAGGGTCATCTCTGCTTCAGCAGCAATATTTTTGGTTGGACCACAACACTCGTTATGAGCTTTGATGAGATCGTATCAGTCGAGAAGAGGAGCACTGCACTCTTGTTCAAAAATGGTCTCATGATCTCCACTTTGCACGCCAAGCATATATTTGCCAGTTTCACTAGTCGAGATGCCACCTACGATCTGATTGTCAATATCTGGAAATTGGGACATCCTACTCTCAAAAGTACGCTGAATGGCGTGAGATTGGAAGGTACTGGTGGTGACAAGACAGAAAAGATCGATGCTGAGCCTCCCGTCGAGGACGAAGCTCAAGGTGGTTCCGAGACGGACGACGATAGTGATGAAGATGAAGAGGAGTACTATGACGAGGACGTCCACGAAGAGATGCATAACGCCAGCATGGCCACCGAGACTAACGGCGCAGAGGTTGAAGTTGACAAGACCGCCTCAAGGAAAGCATCAGGGGTAGCCCTCCCAAGCGGCTCTGTGCCCGAAGAAGCACCTGCTGCCTCTGGAGGTTCTGCAGACTTCCCAGGTCCAGCTACACATGCACCCACCGAGTGCGGTGATACCGCATCGCACTACGACAGGATAGTTGGAGATGATATTATTCCGGCACCACTGGGTAAGGTGTACAACCTCATGTTCGGTCCCGCTTCGGTTGCATTCATGTCAAACTGGTTATCAGGAGAGCAAAAGTGCTTGGAGTTGCACCTGGATGACAAGAAGGGCCTCAGCCTGGATAACCGAACACGGACGATCACATACATCAAACCACTTTATGCCTCAATTGGGCCGAGACAAACCAAGACCATTACCTCGGAGACAATAGAAACACTCGATCTCGAGAAGTCAGTCAATCTGACATGTTCAACTCAGACGCCAGATGTGCCAAGCGGAAACGTATTTGCTGTCAAAACCAGATACTGCCTCTCTTGGGCTGAGAACAACTCTACTAGAGTACAAATGAACTGTACAATAGAATGGTCTGGCAAGAGCTGGCTGAAAGGTAAGTCAAACGCCTACCAAAGGCTTTTCTAAGCAGTTACTAACACACCAAAGGTCCCATTGAGAAAGGTGCAACTGATGGACAGACAACATATGGAAAGGACCTATTTGCAGCTATTAAGGCAGCAGTATCGTCCAAGCCACAAGGAGCGGCGCCGTCAGGCCCTGCGCTTAAGGGAGCGAAGAAGAAGGGTAGGAAGGCAAAGTTGTCACAGTCTAATGCAGGCGTTGTCGAGACAAACAGTGCACCTAAACGTCCTGTTCAAAAGAACTGGGGAGTCCTAGAGCCGGTGCGAGGGATTCTGGAACCAATCGGCGACATCATCCAACCCCTTCTCACTGGCAATGTCATGTATGGACTCCTCGTGGGTCTACTGGTCGCCACGTGGTTTGGCTTTGGTTTCACACCCAGCAGGAATGCTCCCTACGGCCACGAACTTGGGAGTGTCTACCGCCCTGATAGGATTGCTGCTTACGAGGAGATGTGGCGACGGGAGGACAGCGAGCTTTGGGATTGGCTGGAGGAGCGTGTCGGAATGGACCGTCTGCACAGCGACAACGCCGGTGTGCGCAAGAGAGCAATGGAACCGAAGACGGTGGAGGAAAACTTGCGTGCAACTCGGATGGGTGAAAAAGAGGTCGAGGAGGCGATCCGAGTCACAGAGGAAAAGCTACGGGTCCTGAAGGGTGTTGTAGAGAAGAAGAGTAAGCCTACGAGGTCTGCCAGTGAGGAGGTCCCCTCGCAGGAACTATAGATTGTTTATATTTTATGGATATAGCATAGCCTGACCGGAGCAATCAGCGAGCTCCTTGTTCTTTTGTTGATAAAATTAGGTATCAAATACATACATGTACTGATTAGCGTTGCATTGGTGGGAGACTAAGGAACCAACGGAGTAAGAATCTGCTCATGGCACAGTATTGTTTAGTGGGATGATTTGTTGACAGCTCAAGGTCCATAGTGCCGGTGACTGGCCAGCCTTATGCAAGTCACTGGTATCATGTCATACTTTCGAGGAGCATGCCGTTACCTCCCTTAAATAATGGAATGGTACGTGGCGGAGCAAGACGTGGACGGGATTCTGTTACCCTTGGTATTCATATGTGAAAGATTTATATGAAGTTCAACAAGCTTATAAGACCCCAAGAAACTAAGAAAAAGGATACTGCAAGTTTGCCAGGTTTTACAATATACTTTAAGGCTTGGGATAAGAGTGTTGGTTTGTCAGTATCTCTGCACGCCTCTTATACAAGACGTGATATATATCTCGGCAAATCATTCCCGGAGAATGCAAGTCGCTTTGGTATGACGCATCCCAGGAACGGAGACTTTCAGGCAAGTAAGACTCGTCGGTGCATCAATCGGAGAAAATATAAGACGATTGAAACATTTGCCGTCATAGCTCACGACGATGAGGCCTCAGACCACAGGTTCTAGTCAAGTCAGGTCAGCCTCAGCTCAGCTCAGCTTAGCTTCCTGCTGGGCATCCTCCATCTCCCATGGCCTCTGAGGGGCCAAAGCTGTGTCCGCCTCGCTGCCTACTTGTCAGACCAACCAACAGCAAGCTACAGGGATCAATGCCCGTGAATGGGCGGGGGATGCGTACTGGGCTGGGCTGCAAATCCATTTTGAGTGAGCAGTGCGAGTTTTCCTTTCCGTTCCTTTCGACTGCCAGTAACTAACTGAGCTGTGCCTATCAGACCAATTCGGTACATGACATCAATTCTTGTCTAGGTAGATGTAGATATAGACACAAGGGTAATGCCCTGAAAGAGTTTTTTGCTTGCTTCCTTCCTTCCTTCTTCACAATGAAAGAAGTTCACAGTCACGGCAAGTACAAGGCCCCACCAACTTGACTGCATCGCCTTCAATTGCTTGCATCGAGTGGGCCCATCCCGAGGTTGACTAACCAATTTCGACTCCATTGATTGAGCTCCAAGCTCCAAATCCAAGTCCTAGTCCAGGCCCCGAGTCCTACACCTTTCAGTCTCATTCGCTCTAGGACAACGTCTCCGTGAGCTGCCTCCCAGCCTTTGATCCATCTTTTAGTGATGATATAACAAAAAGAATTAAAAAACCATACCGATCATGGGTGCCGTATGACGAACAGTTGGTCTTTCTCAGGATTGCTAAATTTGTTACTTCATCCATTCTTCCTTGGCGTCCCTGTCTCTTTCTCTTTGGCTCTCCGAGTACCCCCTAAGGCTTGCTCAGATTGATTCCAATCTGCAGCAGTGTAGCCAGCCTACCAGGACCAACCTGTCCTCAGCGAATTCTGCAGACTCCCATTGAAGAATCAAGCTCACTAGACTCGTGATGGAACCAAAAAAGCGTTTGTCCCTTGACGGGGCAAATGCTAGTTCGGCATCCTCAGCCCTACGCCGTCTCACTCGCAGCCCGAGTCATCGTATAAGCCTTCGACGGTCAAGCACCGAATCTTCATCCTCCTCTGCTGCTTCCTCCATTGTATCAGACATCAGTGAAGCAACATCAAATTCTTGCGTGTAAGACACAAATTTCTTTCTGTTCGTCTTATCAAGCCTCCCCCAACTTATTGGTGTAATAGAACCCGTGATACCTCGAGCGACGACTGCGCCCTTCATCGATTCATAGTCTGGACAGCCGTCAAGCGAAATGGATGTGATAGAATGACTCCTCAGGAGAAGCTGGAGTGTCCCATGTTGCGCTGCCGCAAACGATTTGCCAACCATGAACTCATGCTCCAGCATCTATACTCTTGCAGTTGGCTCTCCACGAGTGAGTATTGGTGCTACGATTGTGGGAAATCTGAACGCTTCAACGAATCCAAGTGTAAGCGGTGCCTGGACCACCCTTCGAAAAGGAAAAAGATCCTTTCCATGGCCAAAACCTTCTTCAACTCCCTTGGCCACAAATCCAAGAACTCAAGCCCCTTACAAGACCTCGACCTCGACTTTGACCTCAGTGACCCTGAGGCACCACCGAGTTATGATCTGGCGGTTGCCCCTCACGAGCTTGAGCTTCAATCGAACGAGATCCACGAGATCGGTTCTAGCGGTCTAGCTTTACATTCTATTATGGAGAGTGAGGACGAAAACGAAAACGCGAATAGGGACGAGGCAGAAACTGATCCGGCCCCCATCCTCATGGCTATGCCTACACCCTGCATGCCGTTGCTGCCTACCCATACCCAGACTCTGACTTCTCACCCCGCAGAGCTTGAATCGGGCGCAGTCCTCAGCGAACCCCTCGATTTTATGTTGCCGTTGGACACTGTTGTCCCTGTAAACCTCATCGATCCAGGCTGTAGTAGAAATCCAGAGCGGCCCACACTTCAACTTCACACAACCGATTTGGAAGACTACCGGAGAGAGCAGAAGAGGCGAAGTACAGGCCAAGTGGCTCCCAGCACTTCAGTTCGCTCGACAGCCAGCACAAACTCCACCTCAAGCACAAACACTACAGACACTACTTTCAGCAAAGAAAGCTATAACATATCCCCAATATCAACATTTTCAGATCAATGGGCAAGTGTATCAGCATTTGAATCTAGTTTCAAATCGCCTGGGGATGACTTTGGAAGTCCAGGAGGCCTCCTCAGGACAAACTCGTTCGCCATATCTCATAAGGCGCCCGCAGCCAAGGGCTGGGATTCATTCGACAACGAGGCAGGCTTGTCCTATGACTCCCACTCGGCTGAGATCTCCACAGGCATCCCAATGCTCGGTGCCTTGCCTGCCAGCAACCCCCTCCAGGACTCTCTTGCCCTTGACCAGCCCATCTTCATCTTGAATGACTCTTCCCTTCCAGCCGACTTTGATCTTGATTCTGATCTGGCCCTCACAAATGATAATGTCACCATGCCGCCCTCAATGTCTTCAACTCTGCCGCAACCTACGGTTGGCTCCTATCATAACCCTCGATCTATAATCAGCACAACATGGAGTACTCTCCAGATGCACGTTGCTGACTCCTTGAATAAGCTTCATCAAATGACCAAAAACCATCTTGTCTCACAACTCAGGACCCTCACCACTCAAATCATCGCTACCAATGGTCTCGATACACTGGTCGATATAATCGAGGGCCGCCAACCGACCCATCCTATCAAGATTCTCTGCTTCGTTCACTTGGTCTATTGTTTTTCTCTTATAGTTCATGAACAGGATGCAGCCAACCGGTCGGCAGATCTTTTTGGACAAGCAATGTCATATAGCACACTGTTCTCACGACAAGACCGCCAATTATATATACAAATCGTCGATGCACTTTGGAAGCCCGCTGCCATGACCGAGGTTGACGTCGTTGGCCTTGTGCGAGCGAAGACATCATCCTCGATATCTCGATCTTCAAGCTCAAAGGGAAAAGAACAGGAGCCGTCAACCTTGGTTGGGCCTGAAACTGACTCACTGGTATTTGTCTCCAAATACTTTTTGGACCAGTTGGAATATGC
Organism: Fusarium heterosporum; assembly: GCA_013396295.1. Classification (NCBI taxonomy): domain Eukaryota; kingdom Fungi; phylum Ascomycota; class Sordariomycetes; order Hypocreales; family Nectriaceae; genus Fusarium; species Fusarium heterosporum. The sequence continues at coordinate 1,194 of JAAGWQ010000036.1, read as the reverse complement.
CATTGTTAATGTGGTAGAAGACGTGGAGGTTCAAACATGTAATCTTTACATGGAGCATATCCATGCCTCTTCCTTGGCAACGCACAGAGATTCACCACAGGCGATTGCCATAAATACCCTGCTTAAACACAACTTCCAGTACTACGTTCGCCATCAATCTTTCGCAGCTAGTCTGAATGATATTTTCAATCGCGTCAATTCTGGTTACATGTCATTCCGTCGTTTAGAGCTTGAGCTCATGCAGTCCGGAAAAGTAAGTCAAACAACCTTGACTTTAAAAAACCAGCTAATCATACTGTTATAGTTGTGCCTGCCTCCGAACATCTACTTTGATAGTTACATCAAACATGTTAGAGAACAGATGAATTCTTTATATCGCACGGACATGCTGGGTATCAACCCTCGGCCTACATATTACCGTCATGGCGTGGAGTTCATTAATATGACCATTGCTGCAACATTGCGACTGCCAACCGTTCAGTCTATGCAAAGTAACAAAGCACCGGTAAGCTCAGTGCAGGATGAATTTGACGAACTTGATGAATTCTTCAATGCAATGACGCCAAGCACCTTTCATTTCAACCAGGCATATCCGTTTGGCGTTGAGCAGTCCACAAGCGTTCCGACTCTACCAGATACTGTCGATCCTTGCATTTTAAACCCTCCACCGCTCCCTACGCCTGCGGATACTAGTTCGGTACGAGAGCCTTCAACTGCAGCGAACTCGCCACCTTCTTCTGCTCCAGCAACGGCTGCATCCTCAATGGCGAAAATCAAGTCAAATAGCAGCTGCAAACTGTGTGGATACACGCCTGAGGGTGACCCTCGGTGGTTCAGTGGTAGTATGGCCAAGCACATGAAGCTGCAGCACTCGCCAAAGCCTCCAACAATCTACCGTTGTGAATACCCCGGATGCACCAGTCAATATAAGAACAGGCCGGACAATCTGCGGCAGCACATGATCGAAAAGGGACATTTTCCTGATGGTCAAGATATTAAATTGCGATCGAGCAAGCGAAGGAAAGTTGAATGATTGGTATAGTTAGTGTCTTTTGATCACAATATGGCGTGAGGGTTCATGGCTGAAGTTTCCCAATAAGATACTAAATAAGATTCGCCACGGAGTCTTTGTTCTTATTCGTCACTTCTCCCTACTCTCCTTACTATCAGTTATAGACAAGTTGGGTGCGGCGT
>JAAGWQ010000035.1:0-334670 GCA_013396295.1 Fusarium heterosporum | reverse complement strand
AGATAAGGAAGCGATTCATGGTGATTGCGCGTGGGGAACTGCTTGGAAAAGATGGGACAAAATCAGGCCGCTCATCAAGAATCGGTTGTCGCACCGGAAGGATGCCTCTGGTTTTGGCGAGATTTAGCCCTCGGTTGTGTGCAAACTGCGCCATTGCTGTGTACGCGCTAGACCCAAGACTCCACCCTTACTGCACAGTTAAGGAGGTGGTGCCACAAGCTCACTTTTCAATCGAGTTGAAACTAATTGCCCTTGTCAGACACTAGACTAGTTCACAAGTTTATCGCAGCCTGCCAGTCCCTGCCAAATCAATCTCAGGACACCACTCTCTTATTCTAGGAATGGCCTTCTTGTCCCTCCTCAGTTGCCTATGCACTCTATGATACCCGATCGGATTCCCCGGCAGCTTGAAGTGCCAGGGCAACTGCTTGGAAAAGGTCAACGCCTCCTCGACCGAGGGAAGATGGGCCCCTCTCTCGCGCATCAATACGCTCATCCAGTAATCTTCGCCATGGCCTTCATACTCTGCGCCTTTTGTGTTCCAATCAGTCCACCAGTCTCTGCTTTTAATGATATCGAGCATCATAGGTCGATTGCGAAGGGACAGGCCCCCGTTAAAAACTTGTCGTGTGTCGTTGAGAGGGGCGCCAATGAAATCCCATTCAAGATAGTCATCAACTGCTTTTTGTGCATTTCCGCAAAGAATGGCATCGGCTTGGAAGACAAGAACATGTTTGGCTGGGGCAAGCTGTTCCCACAGCCAAGGACTCGATAGATAAGAGTTTACACCCTTTCGTGAAGTAAGGTTGAACTGAGATGCTATAATTCGTGTCTCGATCGACCCGTCTGATATTGCTTGGCGCCACACTGCAGAAGTAGAGGAGCCATTTGGTAAAAAGTGTTTATCGAATGTATCCTGGGAAGTAAAAAACACAATCGGCCATGAAGGACCAAGAGTCGCGCGAAAATGAAGAATTAAAGGAATTAAGCGTGGGGTGAAGAGAGTGTCGGTAATGGTGGCGACCTTGTCTTTGATGAGGATACCTGAAGTCTGGGACGAGCTCCAATGCGATTTGACGACGCCATTGACCAAAGACTCTCGGCAATACAGCGCGAGAGTCCAGGTCAGGGCCAACGATGTAAACGCGTAAAGTACGCGCCGAGAAAAAAAAGCCCCCATCATCACAGCATCTGGTGATGCCGCTTCAAGTCTTTACCTACGAAGTCCTGGAGTTGAGTTGCCGATTCCAGTTGCCCCCCAGCCCAGGGGCAAACCACGAGTGGGGGGCTTGACACGCTGTTTTTGTTTAGCGCAGGGGTCAGCGACGCTATCGGCTAGACTGGCCCTTAGTCCTGGAAGAAGCAAAGTCCAAGAAAACTGCTCTGAGATAATGCATCGGGTCACAATTGCTAACCAATCGAGGGATGGTTCAGGGGTAAGTAAGCCTTAGTTAATCGTCCCAGGTCCAGTGCTATGCGCCCTAAGCCATTTGCTTCTGCTCAGGGGCCGAGAATTAGGTACTACTGTTGATGTCTAATCTTTGCCAACTTTTTGCAATTCCGTTCCCAATAAGAATAGTCGAGATGATTTATTTCCCTGCCTCGTCGCCTATGGATATTGCACGTAAAATAGTTAGACGGCGCACGATTCTTGTCGCAGTCGTTTCTATCATTTGTCTCGTATCGCTGTATGCTAGTAGTTTACAACACATATTCATAGTAAGTCTGATCTTGGTTCCATGCCAACCAAGAGTCCAATACGTTAACGTGATGTAGAATAACTCCTCGTCATTGTCATCATACCATGGATCACCAAAAATCTCTCGTCTTCACTATCTCATACCATCGAGTACAATAAACGACGCCGTCTGTGCAGGCATCGTCTCCGCACTTGTCAACCAATATCCTATTCCCACACTCATCGGATATAAAGGCGAGAATGAGTTCAATGCAGCAGATCACCTCGCGAAACTCCGTGTCATGAACCGTTACTTCAACGATCTCAAGGCGCAAGATGATGACCTAGTTATCATTGTCGATAGCTTCGATGTACTGGCACAACTGCCTGCAGAGGTCATGATTGAGCGTTACTTTGAGATCTCGAGGAAGTCTGAGCAACGGCTTGCTGACCAGAGAGGTCTTACCATCGAGCAGTTACATGAGCTTGGTATCCGTCAGACCATTATGTATGGTGCCGGCAAGATGTGTTTTGTCGGATCACCAAACGAGCCCATGTGTCCATTGATGCCATCATCCAACTCTCCTCGTCTCAAGTTTGGCGTCAAGACCGAGAACGAGGACGTACGGTTTCTTGACTCACGATATCTCAACTCAGGTACCATCATGGGGCCTGTCGGTGACATAAGAAAGTTTGTCAGAGCTGTGCTAGATCTTGTTAGGGCGGACGATGCGAAACTTGATCCCAACGACACAGACGGGATCAGAATCCATCACATGGATCAATGGTTCACTGCTCAACTTTATGTGCGCCAAGAATATCATCGTGCTATTGATATGAATGACGGAGAGTACCCCGCCGATTTAACCAACCTCACCTCACTGCCAAAACCAAGAAGGGGACCAGAAGACGTCACGGAGTATCACGTATTCGTGGACTTCGATTCAGCATTCGCTCAAACTCAGTGTCGAAATGAGCTTGAGATCCAATTTCTCAAATACAAGAACCACGATCTCACTGCATCTATCAATGGAGACTTTCTGCAGCAAGGTTCCGCTTTCCGACCATATTCCATTCAAATGCCTTCAAATGTCTACCAAACATTAGGTAAAGTATGGGACAGGTTATCTACCATCCCAGATCCAAAAATATTTTCATCGCAACGGCAATGGATCCAGGGGATCAACCTGGCGACAAATATCGCTTCCGAGAATATTTACGCATTTTATCACAATACGTGTGACAAACGATGGTTCCTCGAGCGATATACTCATTTTTGGTTCTATCCATATATTCCAACGCTGCTTGAACAGGCCAAGGCACATATAAAGCAAGGGAAGCCACTTCACTCCGGAGCTATAGATGGACGTATGTGGATTACGGCCCAAGCTTACCCAAGTGGCGGTTCTTTTACGGTGAATGAAGATAGACTTGGAGGAGTTTTTACAGACTTACAAGCAGAGCCATTTATCAATCTCAGTGAGTTATGTAGAGAACACTTACCTACTATTCTAGGTATCAAGTAAATAGAAAGGGCAGGATCACGAATTCATTATTCCCTTACACTCTATGACTTGTCTGAAAGGGACGCAAGCGGTTCTGAGAGATATAATGTATATTAGAACAAGTATGCAATTACATTAATTTAATTGACTTCTTGGAGGAAGGAAAAGAGGGAAAGATGCTGTAGATGAAGAAATTTACAATGAGTTCTTGTCTCGCAGACACATTATAAAGTTAAAATCAATAGTAGTCCAGTCGATTCAATCGAAGAAACTGCAGAGGCCATACCTTGTATTTACAGTTATGCTGGTTGGGAAATGCCATAGTGTGGAAATACACCATTTCGAAATGGAGTTGTTATGATTGGCGGGCTACGTATTATAAAAGGGTATATATGGTTGTTCGGCTCCCTGTGCCACTTCTTCTGATTACAAAATACCTTCCTTACTATCTTGGCAATACTCGTAGACTCTTTTTCAATACGATTGAGGGGTATGCAGATATTGGCTAGGTCAACAGCGCTCGTCATTTTGAGGTCGATAGTAAGGTAAATGACATGATTCAGAGTCGAAGATGAGCCGATAGGCGGTTGGTAAAGCGATGGTGAGTAAATATCTCACCAGGTGAATGAACGCTTATGGAGAAATTCAGGTAGATGCGACAGGTACCACGAAATAGACTGTGTACTGAAAGGGTTGCACTGCATTGCACGTCATGCCCGTGTGATGTCGTGTGGAGATGGAGATTAGAGCAGAGAAATACAAGGATTTCGTTGCTATGATGTGCCAAATGATACGTGCCGGCAATGTGCCGTGATAGTTGCCAATTACAAACGTGAAAGATGGAGCAAATCTGAGGTGACAGACAATGGACCTCGAATTAGTGATTTGGTTTTGTATTCACGGTCTGGTCGAAACAGACTCAAGTATGGCGGATATATTGATGTGTTTGTTAAGGTCGAAAGCCCAGCATCACTTTTGCATTGTTTTGCCAGTAATTGTTGGAACTGAAGCTACATTGGTTCTGGTCTCTGATGACTGCTTAATGACGAGGTTAGATTTGATTGTGCAATCCGAAAGCTCCAAGAAGATATTTGGCCTCTGCTCGGTTCAGCAAGCGAGACACTGCCTGTACTCTTCTATCAGCTCGGAGATAGCGGCATATATGTCTACGACGCAGGCAATGAGAATAAATAACAAGATCAATGAGCCCGATAACCTAGCTGATGTTGTAGACCAATATGGGCAGGAGGCGCCGGAACTGGCTGTGTTGGACCTTCAACCAACGTAGGAGTCTGGAATAGATCACACTAAGTTATAGGGAGTCTGGTAGGGGTAGAAAGTACAAACAGGTTTATCGAGAGTCATTTTGCTTGATATTTGGCCCCGGGAGGTTCTTGGTCGAATCTGAAAAATTATCATCGTTGCGACTTTGACGTCCAAGCGTCACACCCCTCAGCCATAGTTGGTGGAGCCATTCAATATCGGACTACCATTTGTAGCGCAGGACTTTGCCTGGCTGACGCCTCTCATTCTTCTAGTGATTGTATCAAGGTTTCCCATCCTCAAGCTCAATGGGCGTATCATCCTGAGCCTCCTTCTGTTTAATAGCCCATGCAAGTTCCTCGTCTGCCTGCGCCGCCCTCTTTTCATCTTCAGCTTCCAGTTTCACGTTGTTGACGAAATAGACAAGGACCAAGAGCACACCGGAAACACAAACCGACCCGATGGCAAGGGTTTGTTGCGTCTGACGGTAGCATTCATCGATAGCATTTCTCTCGGCGGTGCCAACCTCGTATTCGCGCGCGACAACGATGGATCCAAAGATCTTGCGGCCATCTTCTTCGCCGAAGTAGGCAACAAGCTTACGAGGGAGGAGAGAGTTCCAAATGGCACCACTAATAGTGACACCAAGGTTGGAACCAAGTCCTACGGAGGAGAGATACACGGCGGTGGCGATAGCAACTTGTTCGTATTCCATGACAGCCTGGAGGGAGACTTGCAAGGACACCTGGGCAAACCCACGGCCAACTCCGAGAAGTGACTTGGCAGTGATGAAAGCAGGCTCACTAGCAATGTGAGTACCAGAAACGTTGGTCAGATAAATAGGCAATCCCGCAGCTAGGATGATCAGAACAACTCCAAGCATGATCGTGGGCTTTGTGTTCTTGACAAATCTCAAACAGAGTCCACAGACCAAGGCTCCAATATTGTACGCCACTCGTTGAGCGTTGTCAACGCGGGTGGCTGCTCCGGGAGAATAATGGCCTGCAACCTGGAGGAAGCTGGAGAGGAATGGTCGATATATACTGTCCGACATAGCAATGATGATGACCGATGCGCAAGCGATAATAACGTTTCGCTCTCGAATGGTTCGATAGGGAATGACTGGGTTAGACGCAAATTTGCCATCCCAGACCAAAAAGGCGACAAATGTGAGAACACCAATGATGATCAAGACAATACTCGAAGGTCTACTCCACCTGTCGGTGTTGTTTCGGCCTGCAATAGTCATGGGAAGTAGCGTCATGGCCAAACCGGCAATCAGCAGCAGTGAACCGATCAGATCAAGCTTTGTAGCAACATGCTTGGCCTTGCCAAGTGGCCCAGGTGAAGCGCCTTGCATGAAAGAAACTCTCTCAGTGACTAGTCCAACACGTTTGGCGCGATGGTTCATCCATATCATTATTCCGATGGTAGGAATGGCTGTTACTGGTAGTACAATTGCCCACATGCCGTATCCCCATCTCCAAGAAGATGTGGTGAGGATGTGCTCGCCAAGGTATGTTCCACCGTATAAAGTGGGAATGGCCGAGAGGGACTCGGGAAGGGTGAAGAGGATGCCGCGATTGACGAGAGAGGTGATATCGGCTACGAAGATTTGCTGAACAATGTTCCACCACGAATCGCCGAACGCGTCGAATATCGTGCCTGCCAGAAAGGTATCGACGTTGCGACAAGAGGCGTACATTGCGTTACCGATGGCCATGGATAAGGCTCCACCGGCGAAACCTTGTGGTCGACCAAAGTGCTGCAAGCAGTGATTAGAATATATTGTCAGGGAGTTGGAGGTCAGAAAATTACGTTGGCGAGCTTGGCCAAGAGAGGATAGGACACGATTCTAACGATGCCGGCGATGATGGACCCAGTCGTCAAAAGAGAATGTCCATCGAAGTGGCTTGTCGCGTATGGTTCGTAGACGTTTTGGGTGTAGACCGTCAAGTTCATAAAAAAGTTCATAAGTAAAAGACTGCAGTCGTTAGTGTAACTCGGGCAACAATTGACTGGTGTGACCTACCATCCGATAGCGATCCCAAGTGTTTGGGCTGTCCATAGCTTCCGAAGAGCTTCGTTAGCTGCTCTCGGCCTCGCAGTTTCGTCCTCCAGAGCCTCATTTCCGTGCGATGAAGTGTCGGCCATATTTGTCTCTCGTAGTTGATTATCGCACTACCTGAATTTGCCTCAAGAGGGTGGGATCGCAGCACTTTAAGGGTTGAGAAAATTCCAACGGCACTTATGCCTAAAGCAATCTCTTGAACACGAGACCTGCATGATGCGACGATCCCTTCTACGTAGAGTAAAGACGATGGACAAAAGCTGATTGATAGCAGGTCTTGGCACCGAACCCTCCCCCATAACCTTGTCTTTAAGCTTGTAACTGAGTCAACGGGTCCGACATTTCCCAACTGCCAAGGCACTAGATACGTAAGGAGATGGTGTTTGAGTTTTTGAGTTAGTCTTTTTTGAGCTTCTTCCGGTGCAGGGTTGGGAACGTTTTGTCAGCGAGACAAGGGAACAGATTATCAGACCTGTCAAAATCTTATCTGATCCCATCGGTAATTTGATGTGAGGGAATAAATGCCGCGGACCCCCACAATTTGTCGTACCGTGCCAGGATGTAATCTCAACTTGATGCAGTCGTGAATGGTGCTGAGTTTTTTTCCACATCGACACTAAAACCGAATTGCCTCATGCGCCGTGAGACTTTGTTATACCCTGACATTTGTGAGAGCGGAGTCAATTCCGCATCGGGTTGTGACACGGGAATCATCTTCAGGCCACATCACCAGTTCTAAATAACACAATCAAGCTTAATGAAATGGGGCGAAGGTAAATTCGTTGTTCGACACAAAAGGAAACAGAAATTGATCGACTCTAAGTGATACTTGGATAAAATTAGTGTAAAAGTAGCAAAAGTAATGATTGTTTAGGAATGGATTTACTAAAGCAGGTATCAATATATTCATCAACCGAGTTTGACACCCTGTGCGTACTTGACGGTGGAATGGTCATCACCGTTGTACCATACCCTGGAGTGGAAGGGGCCTCCATGATAAGAGTGCATATCATATTCGAATGAGTCGGCAGAGCAACTGGGATGAGCACAGAATACAATCCTCTACATGTTCTCCTTTCCCAAACCATTTACCCTGTAGGTTTCAAATCGCTGGCTCTTGGTTGAGTTTTCATCATTTATCACTAGCGCCCATCTACGAGAGAGTGATCTGCTAGTCTTTTCTTTCCATTACACCTTGTCGCTGTCAAATCTCACTAACTTGTTCCACTCTAAAAATGCACTCTCTACAATTGTATCCTAGAGCCACTGACGAAAAGGGAAAACCTTCGTATTCGAGCTACAGCAGTACATTACGTTTGAATTGTAGAGCTCTCTTGTTTCTTTCCATAAGACAGCCCTGCAACAGCACCGTCGGAATTCACATAGAACACCTTGAAACGGTTTTCAGTTTCTCTTTGGGCCACAAGTGACCGCGTAGTTTTGCAAGAACCAGGTCCTAGCTCCTCGAACACAGGCCAATCGTTCGACGCATCTCGTGTCAAGTTTTCGAAGTCCACCGCTATCCTTCTCAGGTCACCGAATTGTCCAATCCACCAGACAGAGGCATGATTCGCTTCCGTGAGATATGCTGCGATACCCGTCCCTTGTAATACAGACCCTTCAACAGTCAAAGTATATTGGTGTATGCTCCAGCCGTACGCCGAGACGGCGTTGAGTACAGCCATTTCGATGCTATTTTGTGGTGTGGTCCAGAAAAGTACAAGCTTTGGCCCCATGTTGAGCGAAACCAATCCTCCCCCTGGGGCTGCACTGCGAGGCTGTGCGATCACATTTTGAAATATGCGACCAGGCTCTTTGCTGCTGAAGTTGATCCAGAAAATGTCAATGACTTGACCTTCTGTACCAACACAGAACAGATGGGGGTTACCAGAAACGACCTGTGTGGTCAACTGGGTGACGACTGGGTTGAGGGTAGCTGTCTTAGGAGGTGCGACCTGAGAGACGGTTCCCCAGCCCGAGCCATTAGACCATTTCGCGTAACCAATGGCACCCTCAGGGTTTACCCAGCAAAGAGCCGTTTCACTACCAACCGCGAAGCAACTCATAGAACCCCCATGAGTTGTTGATGCTGTTCCCTTCACGTTAAAGGGATATGCTTGCCCGGCTCCGGTGCCGGGCGGCTTCCATCCTTGACCATCGTTACGTAGGCCATCGATAGCTCCTGTGGGCGTAATCCACCACACCTCTTTATCCCTGGAGTTACGTGATGCGGAAGCCATGCATGAGCCTTGGCCATCAACTGTCGATGGACTGGCCAGTTGCGTTGATTGCTGGCTTGTAGTCCCCGGTCGGCTACTATCAGGGAGTTGAAAGGTCTCGATGGCTCCTTTGGGAGTCCCCCACCAGATTCCTGCTGCAGCCACACTTGTCATGGTACAGAAAGGTGCTACGAGAGTTGGAGATGTCTTTGCCAAAGGCGTACCTTCGGGAGATCCCGAGATGGAAAAGGGCGTACAATCGGACCCCGGTATCAAAAAGCTCGTAGCCAAAGGGGTGCCCCATAGGCCAAGTGCAATAGGCGTACATTGAATGTTCACCTTCTGTCCTGGTGTGAGGAGACTGTTGGCCTGGACCATGGTGAAAATGGCAATGGTGGTCGGGCTTTGAACCATGCTTGGTAGTGTGTGTCCAGAAACACTCAGAGTGACATATTGTGCTGTTGCCGCCATGGCTGTGATCCAAGACCACTCGACTTGAACAGATCCGTCAGAGGTGAAGCTGACCAAGGGAGCGCTGGTGAAAGGCGACGATGGAATTGTAGGAAACTGCCAGGGCTCACTAGGCGGCCCGACTTCAGAAGTCGACGCGTCTAGAGTCGAAACTGTGACCTTTGGCGTTTGACAGGCCACAGCCGTGGCAACTTGCAACATCATTTTACCTGTGGTCCCAATGTAAGTGGGAAGCCCAGTACCAATTTGACTAGTGTTTGAGGCTGTAGTCAAGTAGACGTCTACTGATGTTGCAGAGAAGAATGGAGTAGGGTAGGTAAAAAAAAGATGCAGTATTTGACTAGTGACATCGTAGTAAGTCGTCGCATCAATCGAGGGAACGGGGAGACTAGGAATATCGTAGACCTCAAATGCAAAAAGACCTATAACGTTTGAGGATGTAATTTTTGCGCGTACTGCAATTTTTATAACTGCTCCTCCCACAATGGAGGCACCTGCGATAGTAGCCTGTCGTTTACCTTCGACAGCTGTCTCGTATTTTACAATGACGCTTTTATCGACTTCCCCATCAGCAGTGATCAGGAGGACATCGGAGTCATTAGTTCCGCTCCCAGCCTGGTTCCAAACAGCAGTAATTGATGAGCTTGAATACGAAACCTGGAGATTTTCCGGTGCCTCTGCAATTGCCAAAGCCTGGGAAGTTGCATAAGCTGAGTCGTGGAAATTTGCTGGAGCTGTCGAAACAACTTTGATACGAGCTATGCAGGACGTGACTCCTGAAGGCGGATCCTTCAAGTCCAGGATAGAAACAGTTGACAAGATGTATCCAGCAGGCTCCAACGACACGTCGGTTTCGTACAAGGTGGCTGGGGAAGTACTGTCGTCGCTAACAATTTCTATGTGGAAGCTACCAACGGGGCAGTTTACCGCCGAGATAAGGCAATTGTAAGGATCTGTTGGAAGGATCTGGAACGAGACATTGTCGATCGGTTGCAGCCATGGAGCATGTGTTGCAGGCTGGGCGGACGTCCAATCAGCTGAATGAAATATCTGGCCTTTTGAGGAAGTGGCTTTGGCCCTGATGAATGAGTAGACTGTTGAAGCAAAAGCGAAAGAAGGATTGCTATAAGAAGTGCTATAGGTACCAGGAGGGATGGTCAAGTCTTGTAAGGATGGATCTGTAACGTCGTTGACTAAGCCAATCTTGACCTCCCATGTAACCTGACTGAAATTGTCATAGTTGAAGTTAGGCGTATCTGGCAAGTACGCAGACCAATTAACTTCAACCTCGCACCCTGACTTGTCCACCGAAACGAAGTCTGAAGATGGCCCAGGAGATGCAGTCGATAGATTGAGCACTTGGCCCATAAATTCTTTGGCCTTCTTCAACTGAGATTCCACATTTGCCTTCCGATTTTCCGCAGCAGTCTGATATCCTGATAGTGTTGAATTTCCGGGGAAAAGCTGCAACACTTTAGAAAGAAAACCAAGGATGCTGGCGACGATACTTAAAAATTGTTGTGCGAAGTCGATAGCCTGCGATAGGAAGTCAAGAGCCGAGGCCAAGTCTGTAGATCCTGTGGTATTATTGGACGCATCGACAGACTTTTCCCCGGAATTGTCTTGCGAGTTCATACCATTTTGATCACTTTCGGCCTCTTCTTGAGCTTGATCTTGAACGTTTTTTTGGTTTGCCTTTCGACAAATCAACTTCTCGAGTAGATCCCTTGACCAATTCTTGGCTGCCATGGCCCCAATGAGCTCCCCAAATTGCACGCTGTTAGTTGTTGAGAGGAGAGCTTCACCGACGCCCACTGCATTTTTCAATACCAGGTTCTCCAGAAGCTGTCCAAGGGCGTCGAGACTATCAGGAATTGGAGACACGATAAATGGTATGCTCCCCACAGATATATCAGATATGAGAAGTGGACTTTCGTCTGGGATGTCAACGCTGATATCGTAGCTACAATTAACTTCAAAGCGAAACTCAGTACCGTTGACAGACGGGCTACCCATGGAGAAATGGAACTTGGTCTGCACCGTTTTGTCGAACACGAGGTCAACGATTTTACCGCAGCAGCCTGGCTTTGCCTCAGATGCGGCACAAATCTGCTGAGCAAGGTCAATCTTGGACTGCATATCCTGAAGGATCTCCAAGGACCATTTCCCATCAGCATAGAGGACAGTAAGAGAGGGGTCGGAAACGCCAGGTGTAGTTCCTGAGTAAGCAAGGATGCCGGTAAACGTTTCTGCCTTGTATTGTAAAGTAACATTGATCTGTGGAAGATCGAAAAGTTGCGCGCCAGCATTAACCTGATAGGTACCCTTAAGAAATAGGTCAGTTACGGTTGAGCAACGATTGATACCTCAAGATGGGATCGAAGAATGATGAACATAACGTACCTGGTTGCCCGTTGTGTCTATCGTCAAACTTGGCCCAGTTTTGTTTGAGGTAGAGCCTGAGACCGCATCGGTGAGAGGATTGGTGAAAGTAATAAAGTGGAGGTCGAGTGTATTCAGCATTTGTCCTGTGATAGAGATTCCACTCCGATCTCCCAGATCCGCTGTAATTGAGAACGATTCGCCGAATATCGTGACATCAGCAGAAATGTGATAGCCGGCTGCGTAAATCTGTGCGCCTTTCTGGATCTGCTGTAACGCGTAGTAGATGGAAGCAGAATCAAGGGTCAGCTCACCGTATGCTGACGGCCATGAACCACTACCCGAGTTACCTGGTTGAATGATTTCGCTGAAGACGTCTAGAATAGAAAGGCCGGCGTGTCCTGGGACTAAGTCAAGACTTGCTAAAACAGCTTTTCCCCGATTGAACATGATGCTTCCTTCGAGATCGGACCGCATATTTCCAGTTCCGAGGTACACACTTCCTGAGAGGGCATAGTTTGCTGAAGCTTGAGACTGCCCCGTCGATTTGGTGATACTTCCAGACAAGTCTATATCGCCAAGTGTGACATTGAACATATCTCCGAAAGGGTTGTCCAATGTCTGAGAACTAGAGGTTTTATCATGGAGCTGGAAACTTGTCACGCTCTCACTAACAGAAAGCTCCATCTGCAAGTCAATAGAGTTCGCGTGGGAAAGATTCAATGTCAACAAGCCGTTAGCTGTGAACGATTGTTCCCCCGGTATATAAGTTGATGTCCCTGTAAACACGAGGTCGCCTCCAAGGAGGTACAATTCATCCAAGACTATCATGAAGACTGACTCGTTTGATGTGGTGGAGTTTCTCGGGGATAGAAAAGCGTAAAAGGACAAATTCGGTTCTTGTGTAGATGTTTCCCAGCTCTGACGCAAGCCTTGGCTGATGTTACTCGATCCAGCGAGATCAATCGTTGCGAAGATTGTTCCGCCAATTGGAATCGATGTATTTTGAGAAAGGATTTTCAACGGAGAAGCAACGTCTGTGATGGGGAGTTTGGCCGAGTTTGCTGTAGCCTCAGAAGAAGATAAGAATTGATAAAGCGATGAAACCGTGTACGTCCCCGACAGGATTTGTGCTCCTGCAACGGTCAAGTCAAAGTTGGACAATACTGTATCTTTCAAGTCACTCCAAATTTGACTCAAATCATTTGTTCCTAGTGACACTAAGTATCGGCGCTGTGAGGCTGCACCAGATGGAACCCATTGACCTAGAACCATACCAGATGCACTCAAAGGAGCTTCCAGTTGGCCAAAGAATAGGATTTGTGAAAGACTTGGATCGAAATTGATGGAAAGAAAAGCAGAGTTGTTGAAGCTCATATTGGCAGTGCCACTGGGACTGACTGAGGTAACATCAGTGCCGTCAACACTCAAAGACTTGGTGAGTGTGCTGAAATCAACACTCGTAGATGAGTTGGTGAGTTCGGCTGTTAAGAGGGTTTGTCTAGAACCGATGCTTATTACTGCTTCAAGGCAAGACCAATTATCAAACTCGAGTTCGCCGGTCAAGAAGGCACTGCAGGCGGTCGCCCCAGAACTTTCGTTGATTGTGATCCTACCACCGACCTTCGACAAAGATAACGAGTACCCCGAAGCCTGGGGACTAAACGTGGCTTGGCCTGCTCCAGAGACCTCGATTGACTGGCCTTTGACCAATTTGGCATCGAACCCTGAAAGCTGAATCTCAATTGGAGCTCCCAACACAGGAGATATAGTATAGTCGTCAGAATTGGATAGGAAGGTAGCTGCAAGAGTATCGAACGCCACTGGAGTCTGGCCTTCGTCAAGGGCAAGGCTTCCTATGAAGGTATCGTTGCCCGCCGTATCTTTTGAGTAGAATACCCGGATATCTGCTGTTGATACCACAAGGTGACCAAAGACGTTGCCAGTCGTAGTGCCGTTCTCATATTCGATGCAGAGACTGATGGACTCCAATGAGATAGCTGGGCTCTTCAATATGCAGATCTGCGTTGTGGTTTCGAGAATGGTCTGGAAACTCTCTAGTGACAAGGAGGAAGACCCAGATTTGGGGTCGGTTTGGAGGGAAAGTTGTCCATCAACAGACTTAACAGCAATCGATGAGAAATCTGGGCATTCGTCGGGGGCTTGATAAGATGGTGTTGAGGTCCCGAATAACTCGATCAAGGAAGCCATCGTCAGCCCTATCGGAGTTAAGCCGAAGGATACCTCAGTCATGTTCGTAGAGGTGGCAACGTTCCCAGAGACTGTAGTGTTTGATTCTGTACACGAAATCACTACCGGAACCTCTATCTTGTCTTTTGTGATGGTCGCGTGAAGGGTAAGAGATTCCGGAACGGCGGGAACACTTCCTTGCGCCTTAACTTCCGCCGTATACTGAACGGACAATGAAGTCATAGGCAGTCCTTGAAATTGAGCATCAGCGGAGTCGACTATCTCAACAGAAAAATACTGGAGATTAACATCTTTTCCAGTTGACAACGTCAGAGTGGCTCCATGCACTGCTAGGTTGCCGATGAGAGGCTCAAGTGCGTACGCGAAAGAGGACCCCAAGATATCTCGAAGGAGATCCGAGATCTGAGCAGGGTTCTTTTGATCGGTCGTAGTGAGTGTAAATGTGATTTCAGAATCAGTCGAGTCATAGATAATTTGAGCAATTAAGGACTTATTAAGCAATGCGGCCTTGATTGAGAAAACGAACTGTTCCACCCCAGGACCATATGGATCATTCTCAGAATGCCACCCAACAGAGACAAGAAGGTCATCGACCGAGATGCAGTCGGTGAAACTTAAGGAGTCTAGTTGCAGGGTAAAGCTGTATCCCAAACAGGACAGAGTAGATTTTCCTTCCTCGCCTGGTGTGGGAATATAGCCGATGGTGTAATGTGCAGTATCCAATTGTGTTGATAGAACACTTGAAAGAACGGGTATGGAATCTAGGGAAGATAGGTTTAGAGCCGAGGCAAGACTGGCCACGGTCGTGCTACTAAGGCTGTCGATAGAGATGATACCCGGGACAGCATGGGTTGGGAGGCGGAGAGTACATTCGAGGAGCGAGGACTCAATCTGGAGAGTACCGTCCAAGTCGCCGGTTACGGAACCAGCAACACACTGTAAGTCCACAGATACGTCAGTCAAAGAAAAAATGTTTTCGACAATTTCCAACTCATCGACAGTAAGTCTCAAACTCCAATCTGCAACGGCATATGTCTTGTTGGCCTCGGTCTTGTCAGCGTCTGTCTTGTCAGTCTCTTTCTTGTCAGCTTCTTCGATGCCAACAGAGAACGACACTATGTGAAAATCTTCCATTAGTTGAGAAATGAGAGAACCAAGTGTCGCGAGGGACTCCTCAACGCCGGTGACACCCATGGCGGATGTTATCTCAGCGATGGTTAGTCCCGAGTCCGGACCATGCGCTGAAAGTCTATACTCATGACATCCAAAAGCTCCAAGAGGATGGGCTGATAATTCAAGGTCTAAAGACTGCTTCGTTGCATTGCCAGAATCTATCGGCAGGTCAAGTGCGACAATTACTCCTACAGCACGCTGCTCGGACAACAAAGGGTTCAGGATTTCAATTGATACCGCGACCTGAGAAACATCCTTGGTCGGGAAGCTGCTTGGAAGAAAGTCCATCCATTCATCGAAGCTTGTACTAGCTGCTATCTTTGAAAGCATGTAGTCTGCTGTGTGTTTGGAGGACTGGGTGAAGGTGAGAGCAAAGTCCGAGATTTGAGAAAGGTCAGATAGAGAGGACTCAAAGTAGGGTACTGTAGTCTTCATGAGACCATCAGAGCCAATTGCTCCAGACAATGTCTCAAGCGACTCAGTGCCGGTTAAGGTAAAAGTGGCTTCCACAGCTCCCTTGCTGTTCAGGTCGCAGCTTAATGAAAGCTGGATGGACTCTTTGTCCTTGACATTAAGGACGGCTGTACCATAGACTGCAACAGATTGCGTAGACAAAAGAGTATTTTTGACCAGGAAGCCGATGTCTCGCACTTCTATATCGATACCATCCAGAGCTAGCGAAGGCTTCCAGGTGCCAGATGCTGTTGGATCACAGATGATCTGAGCTTGTTTAACAATTGCAACTCCTGTTGGATCATAATAACCATAGACTGATGATTGCTCAAAGTCTGGGCTCAAATCCAACAGCCCGGCTATTAGTAACCTCCCAGGCACGCGCTCAGAGAGTAACTTGAATAGCCCAACAGGATCTCCGACAAGGTACCCAACAATCCTAGCGGCGGAAATGCTGCTGATCACACTAGATTCAGTTGCCATTGCGGCCAAGGCCTTCTTTAAGTTGACGGGATTGGGGTTGGCTGTGCTTAACGTCTTTGTGATTATGGTAGGCGTGCCGGCTCCTGGAATAGATATTGCTAGAGAAATGCTTTTCGATGTCGGCCAATCGATTTTTACTGATGCGCCAGTAACAGACATATCCTTCCCCTGAATTAGGATGGTACCGCTAGATGCGGCTGAGACTATGAGAGTCGCTGAGATAACTTGAACAACTAATCCATAGTCCTGAAAGATGACGGAGGAAGATTTGGTGTCAATCTGCAGTTGAAATATGGCCTCCTCGTCATTGAAGTGGGGTGACAAAGCTGCGAGGTTGTCGACACCAATTAAACCTTGGAGGGCCTGGAATACAGTTATGCTGGAGGGCATCTGGATATCAGCAGCCTCGTAGTAGCTGCTCAACTGTGTCTGAGAGGCGACGACACTGGACCCTTGGCTTGATGAATCCACAAACGACCTGGCCAGTGCAACATTGCTGCTCGGTTCCAGTTCCATTGCCATCATCATCATGGTAGAGTTGACAGGTGCCAGCCGAAACGGTATTGCAGTTCCATTTGGCGGCAAGGAAAGTTCCCAATCGATCTGCCTTTCAACTTTTGTGCCATTGGAGTTGTCAACATATGATCGCACCCACTCGCGTTCGGAATTGAGGTACCCAATTTCGAAATACATCACTTGGTCCAGGGTGTCACTGTTGGTAAATCGTAGATTGACTTCCAGTTGATCTGGGTACTGCTGGACGACTGTAAAGTCTTCGTAATCGCTGGCGTATACTTGGGCATTATTTTGGACTGTAAAGGTAGCTGTCGGTGCCGTGGCTACCAATTTAGCTAGCCCTGTGTTCTGGTCTATCGTAAGATATGCAGGAGTCATCGGCGACACAATTTGATAACGTTGTCCAGTACTGGTAGCAATGATACGATCCCCAATTTTGTTGCTGTTGTAGTTTTCACTTGCCTTGGCCAAGCTTTGTAACACATCCTGGCTGCTGGAAAGAGTAGCAGTGACCCCACGAATGTCTCGATTCACCACCTGGCCGCCATTGCCGTTGATTGACATGTATAGGTGTCCCGTCAAGTATTGAATAACAAGATGCTTGCCGTCAAAGATGTCTTTGTGATCATATCCAAATACCTTGATATAGGCATCAATGTGTGTGATATCCACAGAATATCCATCCGTGACGTAAAGAGGAACCGGGATTCCGGGCTTTCTGATATATACTGCAATCGCGAGCCCAGCGATGGTAGCTGCAGAAGGATGGGAATAAGTCTTGTTGGCACTGATGACATATGAGTCTGCGGTAAAAGACATGAAAAACTTGATGATGCTTGAGGTGAGTAGCAGGGCTTTGAAATTGTCCTTTGCTATCGTGACATTGAGCAGAGCGCTGGCCCAGGGCCGCAAGGGGATTCGTCTCGGCGGATTCGGGTCAGGATACTGGTAGAAAAAGCTCGAAATTCCACCTGCAGCCTTTTTGCTTGGGTTACTAGACTGGATCATATTCACAAGTCTAGTCCATACTTCGCTGGGTGTGTCCCACGTCTTACCCCAGGTCAAAGCCCTTACCGAATCGCTTCCCGTACCTGGACCATGAGCACATTTGTCCAGATATTCCGAATTGCGGGTTTTAAGCAACTGATAATACTGTACAATGTCTTCCCACGATAGATTAAAGCATTTCTTTAGAAACGGCTGTATATCATCTTTGGGTGGCGGAAATGGTGGGTTGACATGGAGAACATTTGGGTCTTGGTCCATAATATACGCCATCAGCGTGTATAATGCCGTTTCCGTTCCAACCGATTCGTAGACGGTTGCCATTGATCGATAGAATTGGGTATTGCGCATACTGCCATGGTGTTGAATCTTGTAGATGGAAAAGTGCTTGCCATCCACATAATCCCAAATCACATCACCTACATTGTCGCCAGTAAAGAACATGCATCCTTTTCCGACGGTGGCATCCGGGTCTGTCTGCATCAAGATGCTTGCAAGGTTTTCTGAGGAAGCGTCAATTGTGACGTACTTGGGGAGTTGAATTACAGGAGGTTCAGTCGCATCCAGAAAAATCATTGGAGCTTGAAACAAGCTACTAGCCTGGGCCAAAGGATTGACATCCTGGACTGAGGGTTTGAAGAAGGAGGCGAGGTCCTGATCCGGCGAAGGATGGAGGAGGTCGATGCCGATGGTCTTATTCACGGTGCATCCAATTAGATATTGAAGTTTCAATTCTGTTGCCATGGCTTTCACTTCATCCCAGCCAGGACATTGTATATGGGGGAGAACAAAAGGCCCAGTAAGCAGCTGTGTTGTCATAAGTTGTATCAAACCATCCAGATGATCGTCATGAGGATGCGAATTGATGATTGCAGTAGGTGTGAATGGGAGTGAATTATCGTGTTTCTGGAATGAATTCTGCCATATCTCTCTGCCGGCAGCAAGGTAGTACTTGAAGTAAGGGCCGTCGTTGGAACCTGTGGAAACTCGTCGTGGACCTCCATCTAGGCACACAAGCATGTGTTCGTTCTGGCCAGATTGGGGATTGACATAAGTGTATTCAAGGTAGAACGCATCACCTCTGCCGGCATAGACGATGTGCAGAATGGTTGTACCTGTAAGATTGGACATGGCGATGAGGCCCAACAGGCGAATAGTCGCGACAAAAAACAAAGATCTATACAGTCTCTTTGACTCCAGAATTATAGAAAAGGCTGCTGAAGTTTGGCATACGAATCAAACAAAGGCGACGATTCGTTTTTAATTCCCACAAAATCTCAAAAAACATGCGCCTGATTCACTATCAAAGCATCCCTCTTTCAGCCGCTCTAGTGTCCCCTGCATAGTCACATAACTATTGAGACGCTAGTCTCACTATTGAGTTCTCGACTCTTTTCAATGTTTCTGTTCTCGTTCAAGAGGCCACTCTTCATCACGCGCTAACAACGTCCTGCTAAATGTATTGGCGAGTAGTAAAGAATTTCAGCTAAGCCACATTGCCAAATCACAAACGAGGCGCTCAACTTATAGCCACCATAACTGAGAGAAATAAAGGCTTGAACTAAGGGTGCAATGTTTACCACACTCAGCTCTAAGCAATTGTCTCAGCTTCCTCTTGGAAGCATTCCAGCTACTACATCGCCTGCTATGAAGGACGTGGAAATAAGGTTGTCCGACTCGAGAACCTCGCCGCAAAATTGAGATTCTTCCAGTCAATGGTTTGGAAAAGGAAGAATGCGGACAGCGACTTTTCAGTCTAAGTCAATGCGAAA
This sequence comes from Fusarium heterosporum, assembly GCA_013396295.1. Classification (NCBI taxonomy): domain Eukaryota; kingdom Fungi; phylum Ascomycota; class Sordariomycetes; order Hypocreales; family Nectriaceae; genus Fusarium; species Fusarium heterosporum. The sequence continues at coordinate 315,468 of JAAGWQ010000035.1, read as the reverse complement.
ACCCTGAGGTATAGGGCTTGTCTTGTGTTGGAAATCGTGATATTGTGATATCGTGTCTGTGAAATCTAGAGTTCGACTTATTTCCATTAGACTTTGTATTTTTGTTGACATACAATCTCTTGCTCGTACTTGGTAATGGTGTCATGTATGGCTTCGGTTTTGTGCCAGTTATTTGAGGGTCTGAGAGTGGTCGCGCACTGAAGTACAAAGGCCAAGGTCTCGAAACGACGTTTTTACAGGCTTTTCGGGTTAGCAACAAAGTCCGCATGTATTCTTTACCCTTGAAACATACCCACAAAGTCCGGATCCCGTTACTATCCTGCTTATAATTGATAACATAGTCTGTACCCAGCTACTTGATAATTTTAGCTTATTTGACAGATCTCGGTACTTCAGCGCTTCACTCCACATTTTAATAAGCACATCGTGACCCTTAAGCGGAGGCTTAGCGGCGCTGCCAAAAGAGAGTCTATTAGTAGTATTCTTTCTGCCATCGATGGTCCAACATCTGGTGGCATGATTCGTGTCGGTAGGTGGGTAAAGTCTGGGCTTCGTAGAAAGATTTATTGAGAACCATGGTTCGCGCACCGCCTCAAGTACGGTATAGTGAGTAAGAAACAAAGCGTCAGTCTTGCACAGTCTTGTACCTAGATACTAACGATTCTACTACCCAAAACTTCGAGCATTCTCTCATTCTCGCAAAGGAGTTCGGTTTGTAATAGCCTTGAAATGGTGATATCTACTTGTCCAGGTAAAGCTGTTGGTAGATTCAGAGTGATGGTATCAAGACGTGCCGTCATTGGGGTGACGAACGGTCAACTATACAAATAGCTAATACTTTTTACATACCCGAAGTGAGCCACAAGACTTGGTATGGAAACATTGTACAAATGAGTTTGGCCGAATAGAGCATTCGTATCTTATCTGACTTAGACTTCTTTCTATTGCTTCCTACTTATCATTCTACCTACATTCTAAATCCTGTATACATCACTGGCCGACAGCTGTCCTAAGACAAAGCTCGAAGCATTCTCTTTAACCCTTCATCCAACACGTATGGAGGATGCGCGATGACTAGACGAAACCAGCCGGATGCTTCACTTCTGTAACCAGTTGCCGAAGTGAGATATACCTTCTCTTTTCTCAATAGTGCGAGAATATCATCATCACCCACGGCGTGATGATGATCAGCCGCCGTCAGCTTCACCATCAGGAACAAAGACGCATTCGACTTGCGGTACTGTATACCATGATCCTGCAGAAACCCTGTGACGTGTTTGTAACTCTCTGCTAGGCGATATCGATGGAGTGATATAAAGTGATCAGTAAAGCTTTTATCTATCAAGAGTGATCCCGCTGCACTATCTGCAAGGCTTGATGGGAAGTTGAATAGTCTGCAAGCCAAATAAGAAAGGGCACATAAATTCAGGACACGGCGTAGACTTACGAAAAGCTCGAGAGAGATTTCAGGAACAACGGGCTAGATTGACTTATGAGACAGCCGATGCGTAGGCCAGTAGCACCAAAGTCCTACAGCGATGTTAACTCATGAGGTTATCTGAAGAAGCGATGAAGTACTTTGCTGAGCCCCCACTGCACATGGACTTTTCTTGGGTCCATGAGTCCTTCTGCGTTTAAAGAAAGCACTGAAGTGAAAGGAACTGCATCATCCATTTCAGAGTTCTCAAAAACAGAAAGCGCATAGATTTCGTCAACAAGCAAATGGATCCCTAATTTGCCACAAAGGCGCATATAAGCCACCAGGGCTTGTTTGGTGTAACATCGACCTTGATCTTATCAGTTCCCGCCATTACTGCGCTAATTAGGTGTTTCTTGATACGCACCTAGTGGATTGTGTGGCGAGCACAGAAGGATTGCCTGAACGCATCTTCCTTCTTGTCGTGCTTGCATGTACTCCTTCTCAAACTCATCGACAGCTTCTAAGCAAAAAGGATCAAGGCCGTTAAACGAAACCTCACGGACTTGGACCCTGTCTTGATTAGAAGATAGTTATGGTTGGAAATAAGGATGAAGTTACCCGGCACGGATGCCAAAGATGTAATTAAAGGCAGTCCAATAGGGTCTTCCAATGAGCACTTGGTCTTGAGAATTGAAGAGTGACCACGCGCAACATTCTATTGCGTTACCTACCCCAGGTGTGATAGCGAGGTGCGAGGGGGTAACGGGGATGTTGGGGTTGAAGTGATCATTCAATAACTGGCAAAAAGCGGTTTTCAATAGGTTTGAACCGGTAAATCCATCTCCATACGTCAGTGCATGAGGATTGACATGAAGCTAAACTTGTCAGTCGATTCTATGGGTTTCAATTTTTATGAGGTCGAGGTCGTACGTGTGAGTTGATGAATGACTTAAGTTCCTCTTGCAGCAATGCCTACGTTTGTTAGCCAATATGCACCTCAGGTGAGAGTTTGCCTTACATTCTCAGCGAGACCGAGGTTAACTACACCGTCTGGATTATTCTCGGGATGCCATAAGTTATTCAAAACATCGAAGAACTTGGGAACATCTGGCAAGAACCCCACTCCCCGAGACGAGATACATTCGCTGGAAGACATGACGATTCAGTGCACGTTATAATGACAGACGACGGGATAAAGGGAGCATGCGGGAATTCAAACTGGATTTTGTTCCACGACAAACTTTGAATATTTGATTTCTCAAGTTCATTTTCTTTTTCAGATCAAGCAAAACGGCCCTGGATATCCGATATACCCGTCGTCTCGTGACAAGCCGACGACTCCACATTTGGAGAAAATCCGTACACGATACAATTCCTCCGAATATGTCCGATCGCATGTCCGAGGTTGTGCGTACCAGGACACCGGCCTGCTTAGGACTTATAGTATTCAAAGGAGATGAATAACAGAATACTGTAGACCAGACTGTAAAACTTCAATTGTCCGTAATATCGCATCAGAAGGCCGTGGACTATAATACAAAAAGATGACCCGATATAGTGCATGCTGTTGATGTAAGTGGCGGTCGTGATGGATTGGTAAAACAATCATCATAAGCAATGAGTATATGTGGGCTGAATAGATGAACTCGAAAGCATAAAAGGTTGCAGCCATGATATTGGTGTATACAACCGCCCATAATTTCAACAAGCGTGATGGGAAATGTTACTTGTGCTAAATACATCTCGTAGAGAACGAAGCACACATTCAGGGGCGGACCAAACATCGGAAATTAAACATTCAGAAGTGAACCCCAAGCTTCATCTGGTGAGAACAAATGCTCAGTGATACGAGGAGTAGGCTTAGTCCAGCTGCAAGAATGTGAAACCCGGCGGAAATCTTTGAGATAAAAGATGAAGCGTTGGTTGGTTCTCTGGCTATGTTCAAGCCGCTTAATCAAGCCGGCTTGCCTTGCACTCTTATAGAAGCGAAATATCAGAGCGATGATGGAGGCACAAACAACAGGTATCACGATGCACCGCACAACAAAGCCCCATTGATATCCGAGATGTGTTAAGTAGCGATGGGCAGTATGGCCATAGTCCCATTTTAAGATGAGTGTTGGGGGCCAAGCAATATCAAACAGAAGTGCTCAGTTGTAGATACGTGCCGAGTCGAAGATGAAGATTACGGGCTAAATTAGATACCATATTAATTGAAGGAATAAAAGACTTGGGCGGCACGGTAAGTTTCGACATTATTGCCACAGGCCTTCATGATAGCATCGAGTGCCATGAGACATGACCCGGAGGCCTACCCCGGACATCCAGTAACTTGGCGTACTTCCGGAAGTCTGAAGATACCACTAGCAATGTTAGCGACGATGGCGTTGGTCGCAGTGAGGGGGTGTCTCTTGTAGTTGCTGATGAGAGTTTGTGAGTCGGCGCCTGACGAGACAAAAACCACATTGTTTCACTCGCCCTCATCTCGGAGATAGGTCAGACCCAACCTTGGTACGTGGCCCATCAGTCGCTAGTAGACTCCGTCAGGGGATAGAGCACAGAACCTGGACCAGCTGATTCAACCAGTTCGTCTGCATTTGCGGGAGATACCCTGTTCTTTTTACCGCTCCTCACCACCTAACCTGACTCAACTCCGTAGAACTCCGGCACCCGACTCTCCGCCATCTCCGCTGATTGCCACTATTTTTTGCCATTCGCTAACGCAACGCCAACTTGAATTGATTTCCCCGTTCGATCTCCGTCATATCCAACGTCCGAGGTTCACCATGCCACATGAAGACCAAAATTGCACGAAAAGTCCGTCTTCTACGCGCAAAGGCATGCCTCACAAGCGGCCGCGAAAACGACTAAGCTGCGAACCCTGTAGAATCAGCAAACTCCGGTGCGATCGTCAGCAACCCTGTTCCGCTTGCAGGCGGCGAGAACGCGAATCTGCATGCTCCTTCCGGCGAAGTCGCGATCGAGTAATTAACACCACCACCATTTCAGAAGACGAATCTGCATCTCACGTCTACGGCTCTTCTGCTTGCCTACTACCGCCTGAAAATGCTGTCACAACAGCCAATACAGCAGACGATAGCCGCCATCCTGCACCGCCGACTATTCAACGGCCTGCAACTAACACTCACTCCGTGTACGGACCGGCACCCGGGGCCCTGTCGTCTATTCCGTCCTAGAACGAAGTTCTTGAGAGACCCGCCTCTGGTCGCGACGATTGTTCAGCTGGACGAGAAATCGACCCGCTTGCCTCTTTTGCTTTTGGGCCGGAGAGGCCGACGAGCGAACTGCTAGACCCTTTGCCCTCTGAGTCTGTTCGCGAATTTCTCATCTCAAGATATTTTACCTACCAAGCTCCACTATTTCATATTCTCCACGGGCCCACCTTCCAGCAACAATATGAAGAGTTCAGTCAGGATCCTACCCAAGCGTCACTGTCTTGGCTGGCGCTGCTCTTCACCCTCTGCTCATTGGGTGTCCAAACATTGGAAACTAGCGATTCAGTGCTCAGAGAATGCCAGCCGACGTGGTCTGAGGCTGATACTTGCGATCGGCTATCTCTGTATCGCCACTTTCGTAGCGCCGCTCTTGCTTGCCTTTCAGAAGCCCGCTTCATGATTCGATACGATCTCAATACCCTGGAAGCATTATTGATCATGACCTACGGGATATGCCATAGCGAAGGAGTCGATCGCCCCTGGATTTTTCTCGGTATTGCCTTCAATATGGGTGTTGTGTTGCGATGCAATGCCAACAATTCAAATCACAACTTTACAGAGCAGCAAAGGCGCTGGCGATGCTGGGCTGGAATTCGAACGCTCTATACTTATCAAGGCATTCTTTTCCGCGACGTCGATCCCTCGTTCCTCCTTTCAGTTAATTCACCTATGCCCGCAGAAGTCAATGATTCTGACATACGTGTAAATGCACTTCAAGAGGCATCAACATATCCGAATAGCATGTCAGTCATGAAGTTCAAGCTCCGCCTTTTTGAATTGTCAACTCAAATTTGCTCTTGTCTTTCAAACAGTTCTACTTTCGACGTAGCTGCAATGAAACATTATGATGCTCTAATCAGAGCCGAACAACAGCAATGGACTTCAGCTTTTCTACCTTCTGGACGTCCCAGCTTCTTTGATACGGCAGAGTATGCATATTGGTGCATACTTGAGACTTATGCTTATCAGCTTTATCTCCTGGTTCACCGGCCTTTCTATCACTCCCAATCTCCACATTTTCTTCCTTCTAGCAGAAAGATATATGCCGAATCGTGCATAGCCCTGTTAGAAACCTACGAGAAACTATGTGAGCTCCCTACACTTCGACCCTATCGATGGCTAGTGAATGGTATGACAAGCTTTAATGCACTCCAAGGAGTAGTGGCTTTGGCGGCTTGTCTACTTGACGCACCTGGACAAGATGGTACCACAGCTCCTGATCGGGTAGTTTTTGATGCTGCTGTCTTGCGTATCAAGTCACTGCGAAAGTCTAGCCCTGTTTGTGAGAGAGCTCATTCCGCAATCCAAGCAATACAGTAAGGACATATCCATACTCGAAATGGTCACATCTCATATTCACAGGACACAAATATCCACGCAGGGTAGTGACGAAGGCCATGTATCGTCTCGAGGACGGGACGCCAGTGTTGACTGGCTTGATATGAATTCCATTGATTGGGTAAGCGCTTTGTACCTCGTTGCCATCTATTTCAATCTCATGACGGATAGGCTTTCTGGGAGAATTCCATCGAAGATAGCAGGCGTGGTGCTCAACGCTGACTCAGCTCACCCCTACACGGTACCCATCTTATGAATACTCTCCAATCCTCATTAATTCTATAAGCAAGGTAAAGCTATATTTCCAGCACTAAGTGGGCCGGATTCATTGCCGGCTTCGGTCTCTTGATCCATCTGTGACATATTGCACAGACCTAAATGCAAAAAATACCCCAATGTTGAAGCATCGTTACTACCGCCTTGGTATCTAAAACTGTCATTTGGCCGCTTGACCGGCTATCAGCAGTGGTTGCTGAGTGATGATTCCGGATTAACAACATTATATGGAATGCCGGTATAGGGATGAAGGCTTGAACCCACGTTTGAAGGTTTACTTTGCTTGAGCGGACAGAGATCAACTTTCTCGCTTAATCTGGGGAAGCAGATTGGTAACATGAGGCAGAGCTGGGGGTGACGTCTAGAGGCGGGTCTGGCTGGCTAGGCGTCCCGAGCGAGATAATCGGATCTTGGATAGAAACCGGCGATAAAGTTTGGAAGGAAGTCTCGGGACATCACTGGCATCCACTTTAGAGATCGACCTCATTTGCGTGGGCCAGTAGGATTGATCATCGCTGTTGTGTCTCCATTACCTAGGAGATTAAAGCTGCACGGCAAGAAGAGATAAAAGCATTATTGACATGTTGATTTCTTCTCATCACACTATGACAGAAACTCGGTCAGGGGATAGGAATGGTAACAGGGGGCCAGAAAAGCAAATCAGACTGACCTTGGATCCTTCGTTGCCTGCGATTTCGGCAATCATTCCGAGACTTTTTGTGGGACCTACGCTATGGAGGATGACATGGACATCGCGGTCCATGGAAGTGCTCAGTCTCTTGAGTCTCGCTCATGGTGCGGTAGATGAATAATATGAGGTCATGCTTTCTTACTGCATGCCTGACAATGACGGTGATGCTACCAAAAGTCGGGATGCAAAGAAAAAGTTTGATAGCACATGCTAAAGTAATAGGTCAACAAAGCTCCACTAACTGGTTGTAGAAGTGTAATAAAATTCCCAACGCTAGTGAGAGGGCGCACGATGCAGTACTCTATAGAACTGGTCCAATGAAATCCATGACCCAAGATCCCCCAGAGTCAAGAGAGTGTCACTCGCCTGAATTAATGCAGCTGCGCCCTGTGTTTATCGCAATCAATACGATGTCCCACAACCCTAGTCATCCGTGTCAAATACGATAGATAGACACAGATCGCTACGACTCTCCGATTGGATAAGTCAAGACGCTATATTGAATACTAACTTACGGAAGCCAATAGGAATCTTGGCAGCGTATCTTGTTGTGGATCAGCCCATTCGCTGAGCCTCATTCAATCTTAGTGTCTTACCGATCAGTATTTTTGCCTTGATACTTGGAGCATTGACCACACAAACAACAAGTACTAATACTCGCAAGGTTTCTTCTACAAAGTGAAAATATCAATTGTATTGATCCAAGTCTTCTATTTTACACTCTGTTTTACACTCATTGTTTTGGTCGCTCGTTTTTTCTTGAAATCGATAATGTCGCAGTCTCAAGAATGGCAAAATGGCCTTGGCGGCTGCTGCTCGCCTTTTGGCTCCTGCTTGGTTAGCTGGTGCATGCCATGCATTAGTACGCCATCAATATCTGATATTCATCGATTGTTGCTAACGCAAAGCGTCACTTAGTCTTTGGCCGTACTTCCCAGGTCATGAAACGCCCTTCCGGGCCAATTGCAAACACAAATGCCGAGTGCGCCGTCTTCTGCGCCATACACCATTTCACTTGTTGTGGTTGGATGTAAGACCTCTTTTCTCTTTGCCTAGTCACCTTTAGCTGGGGTAGTTAGATGTAAGCCCATACTAATCTGTGATATCTTCTAATAGTTACAATACGATGAAACGTGGGGAAATCCGCGAAAAATATGGTATTGAAGGAAGTGGAATGGGCGATTGTTGTACTTCTTTCTGGTGTCTCTGTTGCGCTATTGCTCAGCAACATAAAGAGGTCAAAGCTCGCGCCGTCCCAGCCAATATCACACAAGGATACCAGCCCGTAACAGATGAAATGAGGATGCCCTGATATTTCTGACTGATGACATGGTATGAAATATTATTCTTGGCATAGTTGTTATAATCCTATCGGCTCCAAGCTCCTGCGGTCGCTTAAACATTTAACAGAGTTCAAAATATATCTATTGGCATTCATTTGAAGTGCGTCATTGCTATAGATCCTGCCCATTCCTATGCTGGAGAAATATTAGTATAATCAACATATTAGCCCTTAGTGATCTTGTCAGCCTCCCCCTCCTCTGTATTATTTATAATTAATTCCGTTATATCTTTTATAAAGATCCCCAGATGACCACCATTCTCTCCAGGCCACCGGCATCTTGGTTCGTATGCCCTTCGTGATATGACGTGTGAACGGCAGTCCGTGGTAAATAAAGACGGCAACGGCCGCAGTATTTCCAACGATGCAGAAACCACCAACAGTTTGAGGCGGTAAGTTCTGAGGAACCTTAATGACCCACGATGGATCAATCACTATCTGCACTTGATCAACACCGTGATGCAAAGCTAGGCCTTGGCCTCCAGGAAGCGTTCCCGCTACTATATCGTCCGCTTTGAAAAACGTGTTATGCCCCGGAAGCCCGTTAGCTGCATTTTGTCTCCGTCAGCTTACCAGTAATCGTTTAGGTGGGCAGTTTTGTGTGGTATTTCCTGGTTACGCCACTTCTGAGGGATTCCTCTTTGTCTTATCTCAAAAAGTTTACCTTCGTAGCTATTTATTCTTACTCCTGAGGTAATGATGTGGAGATCTAGGTTGTTGGAAAGACTGCTATCAACAACAAATTTGGAAAAGCTACGGTACCGGTTGGAATATCGGCCGGAACAATATGGTGTTCTATTCGGAATAAGGAAAGTGGTGATAACACAGTATATCCAACAGGAGCCTGCCGTTACGGAACTTACATCACATATTTAGGGCCTTCTGCTCTGGTAGATACTTTAGAATTTAGGAAGAGAGTTTTTAGGTATCCTAGGATAAGCCCAAGAATGGTTTGGGGCACTATTTACCAAAGGTAATTGTTACACTATATGATTCTCCTTGGTATACCTTCGCCTTTTCGTTAGGTGACGTTTCAGACTTAGTGTTGATGCGTGACAACAATTGCTGATTCCCTCACGGGCATACCAAATTGTAAGTACGGTAATTGTCAAAGTCATAGCTATCTCGATGCAACCCGTGCCACAGCAACCTTTCATGTGGCCTAAATCATTGCCTGCCAAGAATCTCTCCAACGTCTCGACTTTGAGGGGTGTCACTTCCAAGAGTCTTGCGCAAGCTCAAATGGCCGTTCACAGCTGCAGAGACAAGAGCGGTACTCAACAATCTTACATGACATGAAGGGAACATTGACCTCAGTCTAGGAACAGACTGCGTATCCCTAATACTGTCCGAACTCCCGCGGCTAAACCTCTTGATGATATTGGTTACTTAAATTTGGTAGTTATTTAAAATGCATTATTGCCATAAACCTTATCCATTTCGTTTTTAAAGAAATAACAGCGCAATCAATATCAGCCTTTGGCAATCTTCTCAGCCTCCTCCTCTGCATCATTTACAATTGATTCCGCCTCATCCTTGGTAAAAGCGTCGGTAAATTTGACCCAAGACCCGTGGGCCAGCCCCGTACCAGCTCCTATAAGCAGTCCCAGACCCGCAGTAGGTATCGCCACAACACCAGTCAGCAACGCTCCAACACCCATCCCAAGACCACTTGCAACTCCAGCGCCTATGCCTGTTCCCATAGCACCACCTTGCAACCAACCTTTTTCTAACCTCTCAGCAGTCTTCATGAGCTTGGCTGCTTTCTTGTCGATTTCGCGTGCTTCATGCCGTATATTCTCCGCTTCTTCGGGATCTTCCTCCTTGTCTGCTTTTTCGTGGAGTTCTATAGATTTCTCCTGTAGACCTTTTGCTTCTTCGACGCGGGTCTGGATCTCCTTGACGATGCGTTCTTTGGTGTTGGAGGAGCTTTCGCTGGGGCCCTCGCCCTTGTCCTGATTTCCGCCCATGAATTGGCTTGGTATTGCGCCGGAGAATATGGATCCTAGTGCTTCGGTCATGAGAACGGGTGATATTGGGAAGTGATAGACGGTAAAGATAAGATATAATTATTTTAGATGTGGCTTGTGTAAAAAAAGGTTTGGCATGGAAACCTGGTTATTTTATCAGGATTACAAGTGGGGGTGGCGGATGACGTAGTATCGTGATGCACGTGTCGATGCAGGTTATGGGATCCTATGATGTTATAACTGCGTGGTGTTTGTGTTTCTTGGTGGATATGGGTATCACAATATGGATAAATTCCGAGCTTCTACCATCGTCGCGCGAATCATGAAGAGTCCTACGCATCATAAGACACAAATGTGTGAATGGAGCGGCTACTAGTGGTTTTCATGTTCAGAAAACTGACTTGACCATTTGGCTTAACATTCATGTTGAAACAGTGAATGCACCATATTTCGATGAACATTCAAAACTCAAGAAACAATACATTGGTAAACCAAATAAGACTTCTTGATCAACAAACGAACTGCGCTTGTTTTTATGATTACTATTGCTCCTACTCTCTCATTGCCAATTCACCTACCCTGTACTCAACTAGCCAAGACATGTGCTTATCTAAGGTGTATCAAGATGACCACCAACATCCTTGATTGGCCAAGATCAGCAGTCATCCCTTAACAAGCCACCCCAAGGATCCTAGCGGAATATAAACCTGTCCTCAGTCATATCACTCTCGTTCTCTTTTATGCTTCCTCTCTTATACCAATTGACACTAAACTCAATCGTCAATATGCACACCAAAGGCCGGGGCCGTCGGGGCTCCACTCCAGATCCGGGCGCGTCATCCCAGGACCGTCACGCTCTTTTGGATCTGGTTGACGGTGAAGAGTCGGCCGATGCACGCGGCAGGAGCCATGATGATGGAAGTGGAGGCGCTGCAGCGGATCTAATGAGAAGACTCGGCGTTTCACCCGAGCGACGTATCAAAGTTACTCCCGAAGATGATGCTCGCGTGCTGAGGCGCATTGATATGGTTGTCCTACCTTTGATGCTGGCTGTTTACTTCCTGCAGGGTAAGAAACATATTCCACTATGAAGCTGGCCGTTGTTTAACATATCATTCAGGCCTTGACAAAGCGACTATCGCATATGCCTCGATTTTTGGTCTCATCGAAGACACAGGGCTTGAGGGCAACCAATTCTCATGGTTAAGCTCTATCGTCTACGTTGCGCAGCTTCTTGCGCAGTTTCCTCTTGCCTGGCTATTAGTCAAGCTTCCAATCGGGAAGTTTACTAGCTGCATGGTGACACTCTGGGGTCTCACATTGACTTTCATGGCTGCGGCGCATACCTTTCGTAGTCTGCTTTTTGCTCGTTTTTGGCTTGGAGCTTTTGAGGCGAGTATTGCACCCAGTTTTGTGGCCATTACCCAGATGTTTTGGCGAAGGAGAGAACAGCCTCTAAGGATGTCTTATTGGTACGCCATGAACGGCGTTACAGGCGTGGTATGTGCACTCGTTGAAGATGTTTGGTGGTGAAGCTGACATGATGTAGTTTGGGAGTTTGGCTACGTGGTGGCTTGCCCAGTTGCCATTAGGACTCAAGCCATACCAGGTGAGCTGAGGTCCTTACTCCTACTCGTTGGCTGTTACTGATTACTGTAGACGATCTTTGTCGTCTTCGGAATAATCACCGTCTGCTTCTCAAGCGTACTATTCTCACTGATGCCCGATTCCCCAGCCGAAGCCAAGTTTCTCGACAAGCATGATAAGCTCATCGCGATAGAACGACTGAGAATGAATCAAACTGGCGTCATGTCGCGTCAATGGCGATGGGACCATTTTTGGGAAACTCTTCGAGATGTAAAGACCTGGCTGTGGTTCGGTCTCATCTTTTGTATCTCGTAAGTTGCTCTGGTTATTTTCTCACGATAATATGCTTATGCTCTCTAAGGGTCCCCTCAGGTGGTGTTGGTTCTTTCGGCCCTCTTCTCATCAAATCATTCGGCTTCGACTCATTCAATGCCATTCTCTTCAACGCGCCATTCGGCATCGTACAACTTATCTCTACTATCGGAGCCTCATATGTGGCGACCAAATATCACAGGAAAGGTCCGGTCATTGCATTCCTTGCTATTTTCCCTATCATGGGCTGTATGATTATGTTGTCAACACCACGAACACCCGAGGCCAGAAATACTTTGTTGGGTGGATACTATATGATCTCTGTGTTTCCAGGAATAAGTATGTTTCCTTGTAAATCCTTTTTAAGATGAAGCTGATAGACCATAGTTCCACTAATTTACTCTTGGGCGTCTTCCAACACCGCCGGCGACACCAAGGGCAAATGCAATTCATCAGCACTCTTCATCAGCCAGTCTCTCGGAAACATCATTGGCCCATTGCTGTACAAACCATCAGAGGCGCCCGAATATCACCGCGGTTTATACTGGAACCTTCTGCTATACTGCGCCATTATTGTTCTTGTCGTAATCACGAGCATGTATCTCTCATATCTCAATCGCGACCACAGTCGACGACGCGTCCTGGCAGGAAAAGAGGCTGTGATCACGGATTATAGTTTATATTCGCCGGAGGAGGCAGATCGTCTTCGTAAGCTGAGAGCAGGCGACGGACCGCAAGTGGAAAATGCGAGGGATGGAACAGTTGGTGATCATGCGTTTGATGACTTGACTGATTTGATGAACGACGAGTTTGTGTTTGTTTTTTGAAGAGAAGCAATGTTATATCTCGCATTAGCTAATCATGCCACTTGCAATCATAATTCGCAGTTTTCGAATATTGTCTCTTGTTGCGCTTGGCTAGTAACTGAGGATCCGGTGATCTTTAACTCAAGTTATCATGAAGTTCCCAGTCGAAAATCCACAACACGTTCTTTGAAAGACATTACAAAATGCGCAAGAACAAGAAAACGACCGTAGATCCCCCAAGCCAACAATCGGGCTCAGATGTAATAGCCGAATAACATACAAAGTGGAAACAAATCTCCAAATTATCCACAGTTTGAAACGACGCATGCCACGAATCCTGAATACTCCAACCCAACCTGTCTCAATAAGGTTCGATCTGCAAGTCAGCCAAGACTCCCCCACCTCTCATATTGTGACAGTTGTCGGCATATGCTTCCCCGAGCGACCAGCGGGGTAATTGCTGGACAGCATCATCTGAGTAATCCGGCATCGGCTTTCCATTTTGAGTATTTAGTTCTCACTCATTCTCTTCTCATGCAGTTCGTCATCATTCTCATCAGTTATTCATCATGTCTTCTGAAGCAGCTCAATTCAAACGCTATGTCATTGTTGGCATGGGCGTTCGCTCAGCCATGTACTACCAGGCTATCATCCAGGACTTTAAGGATGTAGCCAAGTTGGTGGGAATCTGCGACACCAACCAGACTCGCATGGATGTGGCTAATGACCATATTGTCGAGTTGGGTGGTGAAAAAGTTCAGACTTACAAAGACACCGATTTCGACAAGATGGTCCAAGAGCAAAAGGCTGATGTTGTTATTGTCACAACAATTGATCTTTTCCATCATCATTACTGCATTCGCGCTATGGAGTTGGGTTGTGATGCCATCACAGAAAAGCCAATGACCATTGACGAGCAAAAGCTCCAAGCCATGGTCGACGCGGAGAAAAGGACTGGGAAGCAAGTCCGCGTGCTTTTCAACTACCGCTACGCACCCCATCACACAAAGGTCCGGGAACTAATCGACTCCGGCGTTATTGGCGAGATCTCAACAGTACATATGGACTGGATCCTCGACTGCGCCCATGGAGCAGACTTTATGCGTCGCTGGCATCGTCACAAGGAGACAAGCGGCGGTATCCAAATGCACAAGTCAATTCATCATTTCGACCTCGTGCACTTTTGGCTCAACACCGAACCAGAACTTGTCTACTGTCTCGGCGATCTTCGCTTCTATGGCAAAGAGAATGCTGAAAGACGAGGCGAAAAGAACCTCGGCGAGCGATATCAGAATAATGAGAATGCAAAGAATGATCCTTTTGCATTCCAGCTCGATGATAATGAGCGTATGAAGAAGTTGTATCTTGATGCCGAACACGAGGATGGCTATATCCGCGACAGGAACTGCTTCGCAGAGGGCATCACCATCGAGGATAACCTCTCCATGATAATCAAGTACAAGAACCGCGCGGTTATGACATACAACACATACGCCTATGCCCCGTGGGAAGGCTACCGTTGTGTCTTTAACGGCAGCAAGGGTCGGATTGAGATCAATGTCGTCGAGAGCGGCTACAACCCTCTTGGTGACCCAGTGACAAAGGATTCCGAAGGGGAGGACGAGAAGTATATCCAAGGCGGAGTTGAGCAGACCAAGATTGTTGTCTATCCCTTGTTTGACAAGCCTTATGTTGTTGACGTAGTAAAGCAGGAGGGTGGTCACGGTGGTGGAGATCCTGTCTTGCTGAAGGATGTTATTCTGGGTAATCAGTCGGATAACTTCAAGCGTGCTGCGTACATCCGGGATGGAGGTAATGCGGTTTTGGTGGGAGTAGGAGCAAATCACTCCATGAAGTCTGGTATGCCTGTCAAGGTACAAGACTTGGTCAAGTGGTAATTTCCAAACATAGAAATGGTTATTCGTAACAAATCACTTACCCCGGACGTATCCAGGTGCTATAGCTCAAAGCAATCACTGGAAAGAATGATTGCATCATGAGAACGAGTACTTTTGTACATTCTTATACCGACACGCAACCTAAACCCCTGCCTAAAAAGAATCCGTAGATGAACCAACCGCTACATCGCCATTTTAGAATTTTCCACAAATCCAGACTTTTCACTTGCATCGTCCATAAATCCAGCAAGCATAAAGTCATTCATGCTTAGTTCCTCTACTTGACCTGTAGTATCAGGCGGACTACCAAGTAGATCATAAGGCCAAAATGGAACACCACTTAGATCGTTGAAATGTGTCGAGTCCAGTAAAGGCATGTTGCTAAAATCAAGTGGTGGGATATTTGTGATTTCGCAGAGAGCTGCTGTCAAGTCGATTGGGAAAGGCTGTTTGTTGTTGAAGAAAGACTCTTGATCAACCATTCTCGTATCTTCCATCTGCATCTGTTGGGAGTTCGATGACACAGTGCCGCTTTGCATATCTGTCAAGTTATGAGGAATGAGGTCTTTGTTCATTGCGGAGAAACGATCCTTTGAAAGATCATCGGTCATTGGCATGGAACTGAGTTGAGATCTTGCGTTCAAGCCTTGAACGGTCTTTCTCAAAGATGGAGGGAAATCGCATTCGTCTGGTAATCGACCATTGCTGATACTCATATCCAAGGTCATGACTAGGCGGAGATAATTGCTAGGCCGGTTTTTCAACATGTCGAGGCAACTGCTAGGCGCAGATAAATCGTCCTCAGGGGTGGATGGTGTTGGTGATCGTTGTCTGGCGAGTTCAACCACATGACGTATGGCGCGCATGACCCAGTCTGTGATGTAATACTTGTTCTTATAACCTTTCATCTGCTTCAATAAGTTATCGACATGTCGTTGCTTTTCTGTAAGTGCCATGCCGTCATGAGATGCTGTGGCCTTTTGCTTGGGACGAAGAAGTTCCACGTCGATCATCTGGAGGGCTAATGGGAACGCCGTACACCCAATGCTGGATACTGGTTAGTTGGAAACGATAAGAAGGCTGGGGTGACTTACGCAGTCATTGGGAGCCAGCGCGATAGACCCAAGCGGTCGAACTCGAGAAGACATTCTGTTACGCGCGATGCTGATCCTTGTAGGTCCTCACTATGTCGGCGGAGCTGAACGTCTGATTGCGATGGGGGAAGTAAACTTGATCGAAGGATGTTGTAATGGCAGACGGATAGACGTGCAGAACTGTTGGTATTAGTATACGCAAGGGTATGAGTCAAGGGTGAACTCACTGGTAGTACATCTCAATGAGATTTTTGAAGAGAATGATAGATTCCGCCGAAGAGCCCTCTTGAGCCATTCTTTCATCCAGCGTTGCTTTGGTCTCATTCCAAGCGTTATACCACCTTCGGAGGTCGATTTGACAAATATTTGCATCTTTCGCAACTTCCATTCTGCCGGACAACATCCATGATGGATTGTTGTAAAGCACAGAAGTAACAGTCAACACGTCTGTGAGAACAACACAGAGATCAACCAATTTTGACAGAAGCTCGGCATGGAGTGTCTTTGTCGTCGAGTCATAAACATCAGAGTTATAAAGCTCGTCAGATAAATCAGCACTTCCTAGAACTGAACAGCCAGAGAAGCTAAAATTGAGAGGCGTGATCTTGATGCTCTGCCGCGAAGTAAGGGGAAGCAATCTATCGCAGATGATGCAGCACCACCACAGGCGCTTGAGAGTGTTTCGAAGTTTTTGCACTTTGGCTACTTCCATATCATTGGTGGGCCGTAGTGAGGAATAGCAGTGTGCTTTGGCGACGCGCGCATAGGAGATGGCTATGCCGAGCCAGATGGAGCCGAGGGGTTTATTGCCGGCGATGCATCGGGGGATCAAATGAGTGTGGGCGAGAAGAAGTGAGGCTTGAGCGATGGCGATGCAAGACTTTTCGCAGCTAAAGTCATAGAGAAGCTGGCTAATGTGAGCGGTGAGATGAGGGATGAGATGAGGCACTTACCTTTGCTCGTCGATAAAATGCAAGCTTGGCCTGGTGCACATCTTCAAAACCCAGCATTTTTATGGTCTCTGACGAAACAAACTTTCCACGATTAGCTATTTCACTCGATGGCTCAAGGAATACCTACACCTGAAGAGATGAATAACAAGCCTTGCAGTACCAACATTGGCATCTGATATTCGACATCCGAATCCACAGAATTGTAAGAAAGCCAAAAGTCCTTTTCGTTCAATATCGGAAGCATCGGATGCACGTGGAGGAAGTACTGTCGTAAGAAATCGTCCAATGCCGCTCGTTGTGGCACAATGAAACAGCCTTGGCTGACAAGAAAGGCGGTGTCTTGGGGGAGAAGATCTTTGGTGTCGGGGACTTGGAGGAAAGCATAGTCGGGATGACATGATGGTTTTGGTAATTGAGAGGAGTATTGTGGAGAGCTGGAAGTATTGGGAGGTGAAATAGTGGGTGGAAGTGAGGCTGCTGGTTGTAAGTAGGTTGAAGTTGTTGGTGATGGCCCAGCTTGTTCGACATTGCAATCTTGGTTGATGGAGTCTTCAGTAGAGCGGGGCGTGGAAGGGCTGGGTAGTATTCGAGGTGCCAACGATCTAGAATAATGAGCTTGGAGTAGTAACGGATGCATCGGAAAAGCAACTCACATTATGCCATGTCGTCGCTTAAATGTGCAAACCTTATCGTTGTGTCTGCAATTGACACAAGGATCAGAAGGATTCTCAATGATGCAGCGCACTTTTCGCGACCGACACAGATTACAAGCCCGCGACACCCGCTTCCGAGGAGGTTTTGTTGAATCCATGGTCAGACAGGATAGTGCGTGGTGCCCTGGACAGGTATAATGGTGATAAAGGTTGTGTTCATGTCAAGGTTGAGTTGTTCGAGTCACAGGCTTCGCATTGAAAAGCACCTTCTCCAGCCGCAGACCCGAAGCCATTTGCCGGCTGCCATCCCCACAATCCCCCACAGATTCACATTGCGCTATGTGCAAGGGCTAGGCGGTTTGCAGTCAACGCGCCGCTTTCGCCGCACGAGGTCTGAGGGTGCCAAGGCGCTACAAAGTGCTGTAAGAATTAGAGGTTCTAGCGGAAGCGAATGAACCAATCTTGTGAAGGATCAGTCATTTGTGTCTTGATTGAAGATTCGATGCCGTTAGCGAGAGCTGACTATTGAAGCCACGACGTGCCACGGAGGGCAATTGGGAATTGGAGAACAGCATGTAATGGCCCAGCATGTTTGTCTTCGTTTCTTGAATACAATTAAATGGTTCAACATCTACTGATTGATACGTGCTGGCTTCACAAACCTCATAGAACAAGCGAATTGATACTACATCATCAACCCCCAAGATAAAATCAGCCGCGGGGTATAACAGCATGATGACATCGCATCCTATTTATCCGCCTATCAGACCATGTGTGTTTTTATTTCAGTTGATCATTCCCCTCTTATTTCCCTCATAACTCCATATTCATCATCACATCAGACAGAACTTCATCACCATAAACATGTCTTCCAAAGAACTTCCCACCCAGCTCAAAGCATCCATCGAGGCCTCCAAGTGCGAATATCGCAACCTGGGTAAATCTGGTCTGCGGATTTCCGTTCCTGTTTTTGGATGTATGAGCTTTGGAGACAAGAGAACGCTTCCTTGGGTCATTGGAGAAGATGAGGTGCGCTGATTCTACTCTGACGTGGTCCGCGCTGACACTCTATCCGCAGGCCTTGGAGCTTTTGAAAGCAGCATATGACCGCGGTCTTAACACATGGGACACGGCCAATACCTACAGCAATGGCGCGTCGGAGGAGATCGTTGGTAAAGCGTTGAAGAAGTTTAACATTCCTCGCCACAAGGTCATCATCCTCAGCAAATGTCGCTGGGCGGTCGGGGAAGAGCCAGGTAAGCACATTGACCAACTGCCTCTGAATTGTGCTGACACGTCGCTCAGAGGCCCGTCACATCACCTACAGGACTGAATTTGAGGTTTCCAAGGACTATCAGAATCAATATGGTCTATCTCGCGCAGCAATCTTTAACCAAGTCAACGCATCTCTGAAGCGACTTGATACAGATTACATCGATCTTTTACAAATTCATCGATTTGACGAGACGACACCGCTGGAAGAAACCATGAAAGCGCTCCACGACCTTGTCCAATCTGGCAAAGTGCGCTACATTGGTGCAAGCAGCATGTGGGCCACTCAGTTCGCCAGAATGCAGTTTGTCGCCGAGAAGAATGGCTGGACACAGTTTATCAGCATGCAAAACCACTATAATCTACTCTACCGCGAGGAAGAGCGGGAGATGAACCGTTTCTGCAATGATACTGGTGTTGGGATCATCCCGTGGGCACCGCTTTGCAGAGGGCATCTGGCTCGACCTCCCGCGCAGTTTGGATCTACTGATAGAAGCAAGGATGAGAAGGCGAGTTCTGGAGAATTATCGGAGGTAGATCAGAAGATTGTTGGTCGTGTCATTGAGCTAGCTGAGAAGCACGAGTGGCCCATGGCGCATGTTGCTCTAGCTTGGATCAACCAGCGTATCACCAGCCCAATTATTGGATTCAGTAGTGTTGAGAGGATTGATCAGGCTATTGGTGCGAGGGGAAAGACATTGACTGATGACGAGATCAAGTATCTTGAGGAGCTGTATGAAGCGAAGGCAATTGCTGGACACGCCTGAGGCAGCACCCATTTACAAGAATAAATGAATATCGTTTTTTCTGTGATCATGACGAATTATCATCTGCGTAGACTTCAAAGTGGACATCGGCATCTGCATCGGCAAGCATCTTCGGAGCGGCACTTAGCTCGGCTGCTAAACCCGCTGGATCGTCAGCACAGGGGAGCTTATAGTGGCACTTAAACCCGACCATGCCGCTGATGAACGAATCGTCAGCAAAAACATCACAAAATGACCACGTCAATTCCTTCGCTCCAAACTGCAGCCTTGATTGAAAACCCCGGTGATAACGCACGGATTGTCTTCAAATCTGATATTCCAGTTGGCAATCCCTCAACGAATGAGGTTCTGGTCAAGTTGTCTTTTACTGGCGTCTGGTAATTGCAACGACGGCAATTTGGTTCATTCGCTGACTTGTTGCAGCGGCTCAGAAGTCCGTGCCTTTTCAGGATGGGGTCCTTACAATCCCATCGTCGGTCACGAAGGTATAGGAACTGTCGTCAAGCTTGGTGAGAACGTCGATGTGAATATGCTCGGCAAAACTGTCGGCGTGAAATGGCTCTATAGCGCTTGTGGGGCTTGTGCGGCATGCGGGAGAGGATATCCAAACAATTGTCCCAAGCAACTCAACACCGGACGTCATGTCGCTGGTACTCTCCAGGAGTACATGATTGCCGATACGAGATATGTAACAGAAATACCAGATAGTTTCCCTGGTGAGATTGCTGCTCCTCTGCTCTGCGCTGGCCTGACCATGGCTGGCGCTGTGGCCAAGCTTGAAGGATATGCGACCAATGGCGATTGGGTAGTCATTTCTGGATCTGGAGGTGGACTTGGCCATCTAGGCGTACAGATTGCCAGTAGGCTACATGATATGCGTGTTATCGCCATTGATACGGGGGAGGCTCGGCGACAGCTGAGTCTGGAAAGTGGCGCTGAGCATTTCATCGACTTTGCGCATGAGGACGTTGTGGAAAAGGTCAAGAAAATTACAGGGGAGGGAGCTTCAGCTGTATTGGTCGTGACTGGTACACAAGAGGCTTTCGTGCAAGCACCGAATCTGGTCCGGAATATGGGAATCATCGTCACAATCGGACTTCCAAGGAATGATTTCAATATTCCCCTCTCAGCTACAATCTGTTCAGCTCGATGTAAGTTCAAGTTTTCCTTTTTCGAGATGATCCATAATAGTTGACTTACCCGACCTGTAGCACTTACAGTCACTGGTGTTGCTGTTGGCACAGAGGAACAGATGAAAGAGCTGTTGCAGCATGCTCTCAAGGGAACAATAGTTCCAAAGGTGACAGTGCTCGATTTCAAAGAAGTTGGAAATGTGATTGAGGATCTCAAAAAGCAGCAGATCACTGGTCGAGCGGTTGTCAAAATACCCTAAGACGTCAAAATGTACTTCGGTCGTACACAATGGCGTTGCGTGCAATATTGGAACGAGGGGAATTCATGAGCTTTAAACCTTCTCTCTTATATATACTGTCGCAATACAGACCACTTTGGTGTCCCTCTCAGCTATTGAAAACCTTGTCGTTGATTGCAACAACCAACGCCACATAATCCTGACTATCCAAATAATCGATATAAACAACATTAGGAAAGGACTTGGCATTAACCTCCGGCAGCAGCCGAGTGAAAAGCTCTTTGTTGCACCGACGCGCAAGATGTTTGATCGGCTTGAGAGAACGCGGGGCGATCTTGACAAAGTTGACCACGTCGCCATCCCAGTTCGGCGCCTGTTGAGTCAGTGTCCAAGAGAGAAGGAACAGTCGCTTGTCTTTGGCAGACATGTGGCCTTTCATCTTGTCGAGTTGGTCGTTCACCATGACCGTGGTATCATCTTTGTTGGAATATTCGTTGCGGACGTTGAGCTGGGATGTCTTGTAGAAGCCCTTGTGAGCGTATTCTCCGATGTCGAGATCCCACTGCTCCATGACTATCACAACAGCTGCCTTACCATCGCCGATAAAATCGTCTAGCTTGAGGAGACTTAGATCGTTGGCCTTGGATTTATCTTTGACGATATAAATATGCTGTATCTTGAGCAGTTCCTCCATAAGGGCGTGCCATTCCTCCTTGTTGAACTCGCGCCAGTCGTCGGTATCGCTCTGAAGAGAGTGGGAGAAGTTTACAATGATGAGTTCGGCATTTTTCTTGGTGAAATCATTGATGGCCGAAATGATGCTCGAAATGGATTCGCCGCGACCGCCCACTTTACCTGTGTAGTGTCCTGTCCACAGACCTCCTCCTGAGTACTGAGGCCTGATATCAAAGTATCGTGCACCGTGGGCAAGCTGTCCTGCAACACCAGTAGACTGGCACAAAACGTAGGGATCAATAACACCGCCTGGGATATCGCAGTGAGACACCTGCGACATGCCCGAGTCGTGAGTACCCAGAACACAAATCTGCGAAAGAGGCCGCTGTCCCAGCGTCTTCCTGTTCTGCTGCATCCAGTCCGTGGGGGGGTTTGTCGAGTGAAAATCACCTTCTCTTCCAGAGAGGACAAAAGTGACGCATCCGTCATGGCGCCATCCTAGGTCAATCTTTGATCCGCGGGGGTTGTTGGTAGCGCTTAAATTGTCGAACTGGATCCAAATCCTTTCTGGCTTATCGCCGACGTGCACGGAAAAGCTGGCGTCTGTGCCTTCAAGCTTGTACGTGGCTGAACCGCTGGTGTCGTTGCGATTCTTGAAAACGTCCTGGTTGAACTCCAGATAGACGGATGGCACATCTCCTGTGGTGGGGTTGGTTACATGTGGGTAAATCATTGGAGGAGAAGCTTACCGGCGTTGATTGACTCTGGAAAGTCAAACGCATCCATCTGGTAACTGTTCTGGCCTGTACGTTTCCATCGGTACGGCGTGCCGTTGACGAGGTTGATATAGCCACCTTCGCCCATTGTATGGTCAGTAGAGATGAGAGATTGATTGAGTCGCGACAGTCTGTAACTATCGATGATAAGTGGGGGAGTAAGCTTTTTATGTTTGTGTCAAAGTCAAGGTCATCACCTGCATTGACCCTGGTCATATTGAGACACTAGCCTGAAGCTGAAAACGTCTTGGCTTATTTGAAGGCTGGTGTCCATTGGCTGACAGTATTCACTGGGAATTCGCTGCGCCTTGAGGAGCTAAGCCCCAGTTGCTATTCGTCGAGAAATGTTTATTGAGAGGTTATTTCTACGTCTGCGAATCATGACATTCAATGAAGCCAGAAAGGATCCAAAGGGCGCCACGGTCGATTTCAAATGCCAATGAAGTTGAACCGTGGATGGGTCTGTTCGATCCTACCACACTTAAAAACCTCTACCGAGTTCTTCCAATCCATGACTATCCACTTCGTAAAAAAGACCCCGCAGCATTCGTAAGCCTCAAGGTCAGAGCATCCGTAGTATCATGCCAAGCGTGGCTATAAAATGACCCATGCGCTTTTCGGCATGTTCCAGCCAAGGAGATGCTTACAGAAATCCATCCGACAATGCTAAATTTGAGATGGAACTGTCAATTTAAGGAACCAGGTTCAG
Source organism: Fusarium heterosporum (assembly GCA_013396295.1). NCBI lineage: Eukaryota > Fungi > Ascomycota > Sordariomycetes > Hypocreales > Nectriaceae > Fusarium > Fusarium heterosporum. The sequence continues at coordinate 292,321 of JAAGWQ010000035.1, read as the reverse complement.
TCATTTATTCAACTCCAAAATGGAAGAATGCAATAATAAAAGTCTCAATCTTTTCGCCAAATTCTATGTCCACCAACTAACAATCGGAATCATCGTCGCGCCAAGCCCACGTCAAGGCCCATCGGCTTCCGCAAAAAGCCTTCGCGAGTTTCCATCACGTCTTGTCTCAAAATGACATTGTATCTCTTAACCCAAGTTGTTGCAATCAGTCTCATTTGCATTTCAGCCAGGTTCCTTCCCACGCAAGATCGCGGACCGTAGCTAAAGGGAATGAAAGCGGTTTTTTGTTTGTCCGTCACTGTCTCCCATCGTTCAGGTCGGAAGTCATCAGCGTCGGCACCCCAGATTTCCTTGGAATGGTGAATGGTGTATGTTGGTACACTGAGGACAGTTCCAGGGCCGAAATAGCGTCCGTGGAGGGTGACGCCCTTGTGGTGGGCGGGAATCTCGCGGGGTAGACCGATGCCTGACGGAGAGTGAATGCGGAGTGTCTCGTTGATGCAGTGGCCGAGATAGGGAAGATGCTTGACGTCCTCGTAGTCAGGAATAGCGACATCCTCTGGTACAGCAGCAGAGAGTTCTTCGTAAAGCTTTTGCATAACTCCGGGTGTCCTAACAACGTGGTAGAGCAGTGCACAAGAAGAGTTTGAGGTAGTATCACTTCCAGCAATTAATTGAGTGAGGGCTTCCGCTGTAAGCTCATCTCGACCGAGAGGCTCACCCTTTTCGTCGCGACCCTGCATGAGACGAGCCAAGAGATCCTTTCGTGTAGAGTCTCCGCCGCGCTCCAGTCTCTCACTGACTCGGGCGATGGCGATACCGGCGAGGTTTTCAACGGCTTGAAGACCTTGGCTAAAGAAAGGGTCGGGAAGGTATTTGGCATAAGGCTTGAGTTGGGGAAGACATCCCAAGGTAGCTGAGACTTCTCCGCGGCGGTTCATGATCTCGACTGCGGGTGCGTAGATAGTAGGGCTTGTGGGGGAAACCTTTACTTCAGCAATATCCTCTCCGGAAGCGAGCATACCTTGATGATATTAGTACTTCTGCATGACATAAATATCTGCAATGCTTACCGAATGGTTTACCGAAAGCCAGGTCAGCAATGATATCGAAAGCAAGGAAGTTGAACCAATTAAGGCAGTCGACACTTCCATACCCATCGGCCTGCTTGTTGCTAGCAATGCGATCCCATTGCTTGATGAAAATCTCGAGGTTCTGACGGATATAAGGTTCGAATTCCAGAACAGATTTGGGAGCGAAAGTATGCGACACAATCTTTCGCTTGCGAGAGTGCTCGGCTCTGTCGCGAGTGTTGAAGAGACCCCGGCGGATGGACACGAAGGTGTCGTAAAAGTCACTGGGTCATGTTAATTTCAAGGATATTCAAAACATGTGAGATGAGAACGCACGCCTTCAGGAAACCATTTCCGTGTCCGTAAATAGTGTTGATCGCATCAGCATCCGCCACACTAACGTGGTTAGGCGCAATGCGAACAAGAACACCAAGGTTCTTGTGGACCTGGTCAACAATTTCATATCGTTTTCCACGTCGACATGCTGAAAGTAGCCAAAGGTTACTGAATTGTGCTGGAAATGGTGCAGGAATGCCCCGGAGGTTTTTGTTGTTGACCCATGGGAGGATGTACCAGGCCACAAAGGCAACGACGAGAGCCACAGGGGCCCAAGGAGAGACTAGAAGTTCGATGAGTGCCATTTTGATATGTCTTCCGGCCAAGGATGTGAGACTGAAGGGGATGTCTTTATATAGGCAGAGACGAGGGTATTTGTATGATACGTTTGCAGGCAATACTAGGCCTGAATGCCCCAGATTACTTACCCCAGATGTGTAGCCATAACTTCCGAGGGACAATTTCTCCACAATCTCCAGCGGCACTTGGTATAACTTAAAGACGATTGGTCAATCGGTAAGGTCAAAACTGTTTTCCACGTCTTCCGTTCAACGTCATTTCATCTGCTGACTCCATTCTTTTGATAGAGCGCATCCGATTGGCTACACTTCCGCGGAACTTCGGCAGATGTGTACGGATCCTAATTATAAGCCCACCAAATGGAACTCCTCCCTGATTTGTCAATCCACGGCATCACGTAGATACAGATTATCTGCCCCCTCCATGAACCACTGGGCGTCTAGTTTCAGCATCCTTAGTGCTCTTTGTGTCTCCTGCTTCTTATAAACTGACCATGTTGGATTATTACTCGCTGCCTGGGGTCGACCCTCGCGAGCATGCCATGAACTTCTTTCTCAAAGATTTTGAGCTAATCAAAAGTTGGTATATCTCAAACGCTATATGCCTCGCACTAATTTACTGTGACTATACTGTTGCAGACCCAATGTGCCTTAAATTGTGGCCTCTACTTTACCAACATACCAAGTATCTCCAGTCTGCCTGAGAAGGCATACTGCACTCGGGCTACATAGCACATCGTACGTCATGTGCTCAGACTGACCCAACACACTTTGCTGCCTAATGGCAGGATTGACACAACCTCATGGCTGCCTCCTACATCAGCAACTCCAGATCAAGAGTTCATGTTTCAACAAATTCACTCATTGTTTCTAACAGACCATAATGTTCAATCATAGCCCCTTAAGTCAGGGAGCTCGCGAGATCAGGGTCCTCCGATTCGCTCGTGCTGCTGACGGGCCAGCTGACGATGACGAACCCATCTCACTGGAACTGCAGCATGTATCGCTGAATGACAACATCTCATACGCAGCAGTCTCATATACCTGGGGAACCACTACAGGCCCTGTGGACATCAAAGTGAACAGTTGTCAATTCAAAATCACCCAAAACTTACATGAGGCGTTGCGGCAACTTCGACGAGATGGGGTCGACTCCTGGCTTTGGATTGATGCGATCTGTATTGAACAGTCGAATGACCTCGAAAAGTCCTGGCAAATTATGCAAATGCGAGAAATTTTTAGTCACGCGACGGGTGTTTATCTGTGGCTGGGAACTGGAACCATTGAGAGTGATTTAACGATGGACTTTATCTCCCGAGTCGGACCCAGGGCGCTGTCTTGCGATATCGCAAACCTATTGAACAAGACGGCGATAAGACGGGGGATAGACTACTATATCAAGCAGCAGTCCCACCCCCAAAGGATCGATGGACATACGGCTTCGGAATCGAAATTAGGGCCCTTGTTCTGGGACCTTTTAAATGAGGATGCTCTATTGGCGCCATCCCCTTTGATAAATGGTATAAGCAACATTTTGCAGAGGGAACACTGGCACCGGATATGGATTATCCAAGAAGTGGCTCTAGCAAAAGAAGCACTTGTTGTCGTCGGCACAAAGAGCGTGTCGCTTGAACTCTTTGACGCAACCTTTACAGCCATATGGTATTGTATGCGCTCAGGTTTGCGCCGCATGCACCCAAAATGGTATGGTTTTTGTAAGGGTTTGTCAATCACTCTTTACGAGATAAAGTCTTTGTATATACGGCATCGTCTGCGACAAATCCCTGCTGCGCAACCCGTACGTTTGGTAGATATCCTCTGGGAAAATGGAGCTGCACCAGGACGCCCGCACTATAGTGCAACTGATCCCAGAGACATCCTCTTTGGGCTGCTCGGTATACTAACGGAAGGAGAAGCTCGAGGCATACGCGTGGACTATACCAAGTCAGTTGCCGAAGTCTTCACGGCTTTAACCAGAGCTATGATGTCGTGTGCAAATGACGACCATGTTTCTTTTGACTTGGATTTCTGCAATCCTGGGAAGTCAACCGGGTATCTACCTACATGGGTTCCTGACTGGCGCAAGATTGGAATGTGGGGTGTTCGAACTTACCGAATCAACCATTACAGAATATACAAAGCTACCGGCAGGTTGTCGGGGCGTGGACGGGCCTTGAGTGTTAAAGGAGATGCCAACGTCCTTCACTCCTTCGGTTGCCGAGTGGATCAGATAACGACCGTCATGCACCCACCAGAGTGGGTTCAAAAAACTCCTTATGAACCATCCTGGCTGAAAGATCCAGACGACTGGTTACGATCCATTGCTACCTTCACCGGGTTAGGATCAGAATCTGGTCCTGGGGAAGACTATATCTGGCGGACTATCACGCGCGATACGTGCGACACGCCACCCAAACTAACGCATATTCCTCCACAAGAGCGCACTTCCATCATCGAAGGGATGCGTACACTTCGTCGCAAAGTAATGCGGTTGCAAGACGTGGCTGCTGAGAGTTTAACAGACCAGGAAATCGAGTTTATCCATCACGGTCCTCCCTACAACAACTTCGGCTCCAACTCTGGGGCTCTCGATGACCAGCAGGTTATATGGTTTGCAGCTAATTGGAGAGAGTGCTTGTCCCGCGTGAACAGGAATCGTACACTCTTCAAAACGAGTAAAGGAATGCTGGGTCTTGGCCATGTGGGTATTGAGGTTGGAGATATCGTCTCTCTGATCTGGGGCGTGAGTTCGCCCATCGTCTTGCGACAGCGGCATGACGGAGGATTCTACTTTTGTGGGGATGCCTACGTCGATGGGATCATGCAAGGCGAGTACCTTCAAAATAACCCTGAGGAAGAGGAGTTCTGCATTTACTAGGATTTTGATACTTGGAAAATTAATCTTGTGGAAATATGGCTTGGGGTCTTAAATTTAGCCGCGCTCAGATTGGAGCAAGCAATGAATTGACATACTCGACTACGTTCTCCATTCTAAGCTTATGCCATGTGTTGAGTAATTCGTGACTAGTACCAGAGGTTTCTATTTATGCACTATTGGTGTTGATTTTCGCGCTGTTTACTGGTAGCTTATCCCGAGCTTAGGCCTACAGTGCTGTTCAACACCGACGCGCGCTCCACAATCACCTGTTACGTTACCAGTAGTCGGCCTTGTATCGGTGAATGGTTAGATTTCGGCAGCCACTAACTAAATTACTAGCAAGGTGAGCCCCTTATATTACTGTGAAGCCATTATCACTAGTAACCATAGCTTTATTATTACCAGCCACGATTCGTGACCAGTATTTACACACACGAGAAATACCTCTCTATTGGCCAGTGTGGCTGTGCTTAGGTACTAATGCATTGTTGTTGTGTACCGCCCACCACTCAGCCGCGAATGATGCATCATGTTAAACAATGCTGCAGGACTCACGAGATCAAGCGTACGACTTTATTATCTTTCTAACACTTCGTTCTATGTGCAAGCGAACATATTATATAGTCATAAGTGTTGCTGACTCTGTTTACCTAATAAAGAAGGCTGAAGGGTCAGTCAGTAAGGTTCGTGACTATCCCCTTTCCAGTTGTAGTATCTTGAGTAGAGTCTACAAGTCATTCACATGATAGCTTAGCCTCAAGAAAGCACTTGGATAGGCCAAGGTTATGCACACTTCGCAAATGCCAGTGTCAAGTCGACGCATATCGCCCTTTGAGTTCCGAAATATCACGAGACAAATACAAGCGGCTAGATCCATGTGGATAGGGTGCCTCAAGGTTTTGGAAGAGACAGACCAAGCCTCTTTGTAGGCAAGCCTCAGTTTGAACATCCCTAGCGATGGACGGGAGCTTGTCGCCCGGTTCATAGCCACACAGAAGCTGCTCGAATGCGCAAAGGGAGACAGAATACCATCGGACTAAAAGCTCGATACAGGGCCACTCGCAGGGTTGCTGTAGGTAAGTTGGCTGCACATCCTCTCAGGTAGTATCAGGTGATATCCCCTCTATGAACGTCAAAGAGGAATAAGAAGAGATGTAGTAAGACCGAAAGCAAGGTTTTACCTTGGCTACGAAGACAGCTCACTGCCAGCGTCAGGGTCATGCAAGGATAGCCGAGACCGCTCCAAACGGGACAGGGCTGGCTGCGTATTGAATAACTGCATACTAGTTCCGGTAGTTCAACTAATCAAGTAAGCTTATTCCAAACACCTGGGTCTGTGGATTACGTCTAGACCAGAGTAGACTGCGCCAGGGTCCACACTGGCTTTACTTACGAGACCAATTAGCGACTCGCCCAGAACAACAGAATGCGACATACTCAAGTGACACGATGAAGTAGTTATGCTTCAATTGAGTTGCGATATATGGGGACTCCTACGGATCTCAAACCGGAAAGCCAACAGTAAAAACACTTTCAGAGATTGCAATTATGACTACATACATAACTCGCTGACCAGAAAGAAATAAAAGTCAAAAGGCATATGGGACGGCGGAACAGCTAGGGCATATTTGTGGCTGGCGTCAAATAATCGAGCCACCTTCCAAAACAGAATGTAGAAAGCTGCGAGGATACTGCGGTGGCTTGGCCTAAGTTTCCCAGTCTGGTCTAGACATCTAACCAAAACGCAGCTGAACTTCAACGATAGGACCATAATGTCTTGATCACGAAGCGGTGAGTTGAGAGTATCGGCTTTACAAGAATGAAGGCGCGCTATCTGTGAGCTATTGTAAGACTGTATGATGAGAAAGTAAGAGTCTGGACTCCAATAGCTTAATGTGGCTGTATGTGGACCTTGAAGTCTGGGTTACCACACACAGATACACATTTCTCAAGATCTTCTATATATATCGGGGTCACCTAGATCTTTTTATCGAAGCAAAATAAACACATACAACTCAGCCCAACTCATCAATACCTCCCACTCCCAAACCATCAATCTTTTCCAAACCATCAAGATGCACGTTAAATCGATCCTAATTGCCTGTACTCTGTACGCCTCATTCGCCCTGGCCAACCCCGTACCAGGCCTTTTACCTAGCTACAACAACGCCCGCGGCGGTCTAACAAAGAACGGATGCACACCCTGTAAGGGCAACCTCAAGTTTTATCGCACGAACAAAGATTGCGATCTTGCCACGCAATGCTGCGTCGGTGTATGCAGCAGTGGATAAGGACCGAGGTAGTGAATTTCCTCGGCATGGTATGTTGCTTCCTGTACAATTCACTACCATCACTTATCATATCTAACCGGGTGTTTAACATAGCTCCAGTCCCTCGAGTAGTATCCAGAAGGTTCGGCAATACCTACTCCACAGGGAAAGGCTCGTGGTTCATTTACTGGGGTTCCTAAGCTGTGTCTTAATTAGCTGTATTACTTAGTTTATTTAAGACACGTAAATTCGAAATAATTGATCGGTACACTCTGACAATTAGATTACCTGATATCCTTCTATTCGATCTTAGACCGAAAAGACCCGTGGCCAAGGATAGATAAGGCCGTGTATTCCTTATGATATATGTGTCATTTAACGCTCTACAATTGTGTATTAATGTCGTTGTAGTGAGTACAGAAAGTTCGTACTTACGTGAACCTGGCAAGAGCAAACACTTTTATAGAAATGTCAACCAGTGGCATATTTAGCTGGGTATAAACGAGTGTGCCCCAGATAATGGTTGTTCCATGAGAATCGAGGTGCCTTTTTGAAATCGGTTATACGAGCTTCAAGAAACATCAAACGTGCCTGTTTCCAACTTCTATTGCACATGTTTACGCTGGTCCCAAGACTCGCTTGTCATGATCATAGTAGGGCATGAGAACATTGAAAAGACTTGTGGGGGCTTCGCAGCACCTTATGGGAGATAAGTTCCTCTTCAGAACTGGTTCAACTGCAGCTGTTACCATCATTGGTGCACCAGAGGCATCTAATTTAGTGTGAGTTACTGTTTGGAAAGCTTGAGTTCTGCACCTTCTTGTTGACGAACTTAGGGCAGTTTTGAGGAACGACTCTGCTCGTCCTGTTCTTGTAAGTCCATCAATTCTCGGATCCGGTGCATCTCTGAAGATTAAGCCTGTTTGATTGGTTGTTAATCGGGGCAGAGTAACATGGAATGTAGTGTGACTGACTAAACCCCAGTACCCAGGCGAGGGAATAGGCAGCCTCTGGCGCCAAGTTGTTGAACCGAAGAATCGACAAGAGTAGCTACTTGTAACGGTTACACAAGCCTTCAAGCCACTGAGGCAAAGGACCGGGCCATAAGTGCTATCGTAGCAATCACAGTGGTACTTACAGCTTCTTATAGAGCCTTATAGCGCTATTATGGACACGAATCGTAACAACCTATCAACAACTCAACTGATCAGGTTGTCAGTTGAAAAGCGCCCTTTACTGTTCCTATTCACTTCGCGTAATATCTTACTAGCCCAGCTTGATGGAAGGGGTCACGATGAAGGCTGTGTCACATCGCAAGGAGAGTCGCTGAGCGGAGAGGGCCGAAAGCGTAGATTACTTTGGGATAGAACTACACTCTGGGAAGGAGAATGTAGGAATATCACTTGGTACATAAATGACTGTTTATCTGATCGGAGCTGTTGAGGTTTTGTGGCTCAGGGTCCACGCGGTCCCTGCCATTGATCTGGCAAATTTGTGAGATACAGCTGGGGAATACACGACCTGAGACCGTGAGTGATTAAATTGGTCACTATTGAGCAATTAAACAGATGAGCTGGGATCTCCATATAGAGAGGGCCAAAGGCTTCGTTACAATATCGGGCCTTGGGATCAGCTAGAAAGCCCGTTCTGCTTGAAGTTATACTCAAAGAGTCTAACCTTAGCGAGCAGGAGGGTTAAACCAGGCCTTGCAGGACACTATGTAGTCATGAGAGTTATGATATTCGAATCATGTGAGGTCTGGAGAGATTTCATCACAAGACCTTGCGACTGAATTTTCAATTTACAGAAAATAACAATAGACAATGTCGAGAAATTACAAGCTCCATAATCTAGAGAACATTTTGCGTCCTGAGGTAGAGTCTAGAGACAACTAGTTCGCGTCATAGCTCGTCTCGTCTTTGATGAGAGCCTTCAAACAAGACAAATGAGGATCTTTATGCAAATCTTCACCTCCAGCTTCATAAGCCCTGAGGATCGCCGAGTTCCACCCCTCCACCCCAGAGACCATCTGGTCAATGGCACCAGGGGTATATTTCCCAAAGCGGCTCTCACTGGCTTCTTTTGCCTGATCCCGAATCTCGTGCAGGCGCCTAAGCCAGAACATCCACCGCTAAGGAGTCAATTCATTGGGACATCGCTTCCCAAGCTCTGATTGTGTAAACAAGGCGCCACCCTGGCCAATGAAACTTGAACAGTCACTCCAGAACTTAATTCTATTATGCCAATAGTCATATTGTGTGGGATCGAGTTTCTAATCAAGAGTATATGTTGCCGTAGCTATGGCTGTTGTTTTCCATCACATCATCTTGAACCGCCAACGTATCATTTGAAATATTCTTCCATGGCTTATGGCTATCAGAGTAAGACTAACACTTTTGTAGAATAACCATCATAACCACTGATTTGCACTGTTATGATAGCTGCCTATCAAGTACAACATCTCTTTTCCAGATCGCAACTCGACCGAAAAGCTACTATTGAAAGCAATTAAGCATTGTTTCTTCGAAAATTCAATAATCCTGCAGGGCGACACCGTCTTCTCTTTAACACACTGCCAATTAGACTTTGACACTTCCGATCGTAGAGCCTATCATTGCCTACCAACCCCTGTCTACGGCTAGAACTAATGGTTCAAAAATGCAACCTCAGTTCGAGGCTTTAGTTCTCACAGTGTGATTCGTGAGATGTTGTGCGGCTGAACGTCTTCAAGGGTCTAGAGCGACGCCTCTCAAACTATTGACTCAGCTGCACACGCGAGGGAGGATATGTCACCGATTTATCCGAGTCAAAGTGGTATCGCCTGACAGATGAGTAGGCACTATAAGGGAACAAGTCGCCCTTCTTAATTCCATTTGGAAATTTACCTCTCGCCTACTTAGAACTTTCAAGAACCATCGCCTTTTTATTAAGAGACCCTTCTTGCACCGTAACAATGGCTAAACTAGCCTTTCTCTTCTGGCTGACAGCCACTTCAACTGTTTTCGCTACCCCTGCTGAGGACTTTAGCCTTCTTAATTCAAGAGCCTGTACTACGCCAGCCAACTCACTCAAAAACCCCAGCTTTGAGTCCAACGGTTTGAGTAAGTCTTGAACAATTCCGAGAGTAACACCACATAAAGCTAACACGACCCAGGCTCATGGGCATTCAAACCTACGTATGCGAATCTTGGAAGCGCTACTATCGTAACCTCAGGCTACAAAAGTAACCATGCTGTCCAAGTCGGGGCCACCTCAGGCTCTGAGGACCCTACCAGTTATAACAAGCTTCAGCAAACTTTCAAAACCTGCAAAGCTTCGATATTTCAACTTTCATGGTCAATGTATCTACCCAAGGATGGGGCACAGTACACGGCACCTCGAACTCCCGGGATGTCTGTCAGCGCCATAGCCCCTGATGGATTGTCGTATCAATTGGCTTCTTTCAACTTTGGTACCAAAAGTTACAATGGCGAAGTTTACACTCCGAATAAAAAGGGACCATTCAAGGTTGGTGAATGGGTCAACTTTGTTGCGGACTTTCCCAACTCAAAGACTGGCACTTGGACTATTTCCATGGAGTGGTATGCGGCTACTCCTGTTAGTGGTGGCAAAACTTCTAAACTCAAGTTGAAGCTTGACAACTTTACGGTAAAGCTTAAGTGATAGTCCGTGGAGTAGATGTTACTGGACAGGTGTAAGAGCTTTCTATGGATGGACTAACTTGTTGAGGTAAATACAGGCCAGCTTAGATTGACGAGAACAACGGTATATCGACTCTATTTGATCATGATACCTATGCTCTCATATCAACAGCATTTTCGCCGCGTGATTAGAAAACATGATGTAAAAGCTACCTAATCGAAGTGTTGTTTGGCTACTACTGACTGTTCGAAGTTCAGGAGGTTTCCGTTACAAAGGGCCGGAGCCATTACTACTCCCTTTGAACACACCGTTTTACGCACTGCCACCTATCACTGCATTGCTCATCTTGGTCTTCCTACCTGATCAAGCTGCTGAACTAAACTCACGATATCCAGTTGTCGCTCCCAAAATCCCCGAGTGGTGAGGATAAACTAGTTAAAAAATATATTGCCGTACCGGGACTTCAGACCATGAATGCATGGCGTGATGAAGCGGTTTCTAAGGCGATAGAATGCTCCAAAGCCCCGAATTTGGTTGTGACCAGTGAGCATATATCTTCTGCTCAGGTGCAATATTGCATCATGTTTAACATGAAGGCTCCGGGCAGGTCTGCGAAAGAAGCCGTTATGGATGTGATGTGTATCAAAGATTGTTGATAGTGCCATAAATGTTGCCTGTTCTAGATGATAACATAGAGGACTTCAGGTAGCCTTTACCTCAAGCTTATGGGTAATTTATCTAATTTATACACTACCTAGTTGATCCCATTCACCCTTCTAGACTTCTTCAGCTTGGACCTCCTCTATATAAACCTTCTTAGAAGGTTTAGAGGTATTTTAAAATTTAGTTCTTTATGAGCCAATCGTAATATGATCTTTTCCTGAGTCAAAGTTTTTCACCTCAGGCTTTTCATAATTTATATCACATGGCTGTTGATGATGTTGATGAGAAGCATTCATGAACGTTAGGAGATACAATTAACTAGACCGAAGGGCAGTGAATTACTTTTTAGCTCTGATTAACATTATCAAAAGTCTTCTGCCTTTTAAGTAAAGTCACCAGTTCGTATGATAACTTGGTCGTCTCTTACTTGAGCGCCTACGTCTTAAGACTCAAGAGGAGCGAAAGACGTCAGGCATTGCGGACAAGGTGATGTTGGAGAAAAGTTCGATTCTTGCCAATAATTGCAGGACGTGTGACATCACACCTTTGCCAAAGGTGGATATCTTGTTGAGTGAGTGCAAATAGATCATCTTGGCGCAACCCTTTCCATTATTCACTCAACCCACCCAAAGGTCGCAGCCGTCGTAGAAAAGTCTCATGCAGAGCTCACTGTGTTACAAGTTCACAGGGTGAAAGAATACAGTTTTCGGATTAGAGTATGAAGACATTATGTACAATACCCTCATTGAGGCCTTGACTTTGAACCTGAACCTTATGGCACAAAATTTATAAAAGGACAAGCAGGTTCCTCTATAAAATACTTTCTTTTCAGTAGAACACATCCGCCCACCCACTTTGGAACCATATTCCCTTAATCACACATCCGCCAGCCTATTACGACAAGATGTTCTTCAAGATGGTCGCCACCAAGCTTCTTATTACGGCTCTAGCCGCCCATACACAGGCCTCACCAGTAGCCTCAAAGAACTTCACATGGACCACAGACACTGAGTAAGTCCTATGACAAGAACGATCTCCTGACCATTGTCAATATTTAATACCGCGATTCTAACGCAATACAGGCCACAGCCAACAAAATTCTATGGCACAGACTTCCTAGCCTGGGCGGACATCAACCTCGACGCCTTCAAAAACGAATCCAATTGGCGCACCGAAGCTAACGAGGAGGTTATCATCGAGGACACCTACACTCGTCCGGCTTGTAAACAGGACGAGTGTCCGGACTACCACGCACCATTCGATCTGATGTATACTCTCGATGCTGATTTTGAACCACGCTATCTCGGGCAATCCCTGAAGTCTGAGAAGAACGTCTTCGCTTCCAATTCCGTCATTCGAGTCGGTGATTGCGACCGGTGCATGGTTAAGCAAATAGGCACTGGTCTTTTCGGAGAAGTTCCTGGTGGCTGCTGGGAATTCGACTTGTGCGACCGCCCGCAGACAATCTGCATCGATCCGGGCAATACACGCGCTCACCGCATTTGGAGGGACAAGGGTGACAAGCAGTGTTATCATATGAGGATAGAACACTTGGGACAGTGCTTTTCCTGGAGGAGTCGTATTCTGCTTCTTCCCGATACTGAAGTTCCTTGCGATTGGTAGAAGACTGATTTTCAGAGACCGATCGGTTTCTCCCGACACTCTATAGCCTATAGCCACTCAATCCTGTAAGCTAGTATTGATATTTGCGTGCATCATGTTCTACAACACAACCCTCTTCGTTTGGTGTCATTCACGCTCGATACCGGGACTCTAGACCCACCCCTAAGTGAAGAATTTGCAAAAAGAGAATGCGAAGATGATTGTGCGACCACGCCAGGAGTCGAACCTGGAATCTCTACAGAGATCAGTAATGAGGACCGAAATGTAGCGCCTTAGCCATTAGGCCACGCGGCCGGTATAATTGATGACAAATCATACGACTGTACCGCATATTGACGATCGATGATCGATAGTGATCATGATTGGCAGTGGAATGAGGGATCATGTTTAGCCCGATCAAGGGTCAAACGGGAACCTGCAACAGTAGCTTGATATGGATTCATAAACTATATGGTGACGTCCAGGCATTACATGTACCCGTTCGCAAAGTACTAGAGTGGACAATTGTGAAAGAGATTCACCATAAGTGGATCTGGCTGATGATGTCTGGGCAGCCTGATATATGAAACGCCATGTTAAGTTCTTTATCCTGTTTGCGATTCTTTTCACGCAATCACAATGCATATGCAGCTGAAAGGTTATACTGTCAGGCAGCCAAAAGCACATGTGCGTTATCCCTTTATGAGGATTGAATTTGTTTGCGTAAACAACAAGTTGATGTAACACAGCCAGGTTTAGCTCACTCACCGGACCCCTTTCTTCCCACTTTCACTAGTGAAATGACTTTCATGTAACAGGTGCTCAAGAATACATAAAAGCCAGCATCTTCCAACACTCAACATCATAGTTTATACAACTGCGACATTATCAGTCTTCAAACTAGACCCTTCCACCGACTTTCCCAGTACCGCTCACAGCGGATCGACACTCATAACTCTTGCACCATCCTGAAATTCTCCGACAATATGCTGGAGGACCTTCAACCATGGGCCCCAACCACTCGGGTCACGGAAGATATCAGCATAGATGATCTGACCATCACCTTCAAGCGCACTATCCGCGTACCCGACAACAGTCTTATCAGTGCGCTTCCTCCCGGCCTGGGCTCGTTCCCACTATTCAAGGTGGATGACTATGCAGAAAAGCTTCCGCTCAGTATGTCGCAGAAGGGGGGATTGTTTTTTCCCATGTACCGTGAGTAGTGTTCTTTAGTGGCAATAAGCTCAAGCAGCTAATCAACATCTTCAATTTCTAGAACGCGAGGCCCTCTGGATCAGCTTCAAGTCTAGCCGTCGCTACGCCATCAGAATCTTTGTCGGCGGAATCAACGCTGTCTCTGGAGAGCCTGCTGTTCCGAACGCAGCTACCACTCTCCGTCGTCGCAACCTGTTGAAGAATGGCAAGTCTCTGCAAGACTACGTTGTAGTTCCAAGCCAACCGTGGCTCGATGGTATATCAGTCAAGCCAGGTCAAGTTCGCCAGTTTGTGGCTGTACCTGTTGGGTCCGGACACTCAGTTGAGGCTCAGATTACTGGCGAAGAAACAGCTGCAGGAATCCAATTCGAGATCACGCGACTTGACCTTGCTGGGACCCTCATCGAGGTCAGAGTCAGGACTCTCACCGGTGTAACTTTTCCTATTATGATAGACTGTAACTCGACTATCGAAGACTTGAAGGACTTAATAGCTGTGGAAATGTCCACTCGGGCCGATCAACTAAGACTCATCTTCAAGGGGAGACAGCTTGAGGGTAGGTAAAAATTTCCCTTTGTGGCTTCCAGTCATAACGTGACGCCGCTAACTTCGACAAGATGACAGACTGTTGTCAGAGTACGAAATCATGGATGTATGTCTTTACCGGTTCTCTCCCACTCAGGCCAATATCACTGATCACATGTTCCATAAATGCAGAATTCGATTGTCGCCGTTGTCAAACGACTGCGTGGCGGCGGTGGCTATATACCCCCCGAAGAGATGAACATAGCAGCTGGCGGGCGTATTTCGCAACGCATCGTCCCTCTCGAGCAAGGCGACTACCGCAAGACAGTTCCCATCGCTTTCAACGTCCAAGTCCTCAATAGTGACATATTTCAGCGAGTTACTGGAAGGGAGCCTCCCAAGTCGCCAGTCACAGCCAAAACCTATGCTGATTGTGGCTATCCGTTCTTTTCTCTCTACGAAGAGCCCACGACCATCTCCGGCGATTTCTCCAAGGTACAGTCCATCGCTCAAATCGATCAATGCCCCGATCAGGCCCTGCCAAGCGTCCCTATCGTCGACGTCAAAACTGGAAAGGTCACTTCGAGCTCGCAGGAGTGGATTTGCGATAGTTGCTTCCAGAGAAATGAAGCCCATTTACACCAGTGCCAAGGCTGTTTTAGAAAGCGGCCCCGTTCTCCATTGCCTGGGGAGGTCGGAATGTTCCGCTCTGATCCCAAGGCACCTCTGAAGCTGGAATGGGAACTGAGGGAGGAAATTCTGGAGAAGACTAATGTATTCTGATCGCAGCTGGAAAGTTGGGAGTCGAGGGGTGGATAACCGCTGCTGGATCAGGATTTCTTCGTTTTGTTGAAGGCTGAGTACAGACTAGAGGTTGTCATCACATCTACTCTAGCATCAAGGTGTTGTTACAGATGGATGAGCATGGTCGTTTAACGGGCTTCTAATCCCAGGTGCCATTCAGGCAGACATTCGAGACAGGAATCTTAGATTAGGAACATAGAGTGGCCTAGATATCCCCCAGATAAGTTCCCCCAAATCCAGCAGACATCCTGTTAGACAGTCTTTCCCTCTGTTCCATCCTCGTTCATTGTGGAGTAGTTCACGTTAGTGACTGCCAAAGATGACGTACTCTCGTGTTCATTGACAGGATACTTTTCCGCTGTGTAACGGTCGAGCTGAGCGTATCAGAAATGTTTTCCAGTGATATGATGCATGACTTACCCAACGAACAACAAACAGCCAGCACACCAGTGCAGCGCTAGCAGAAAGTATTCCAATATATCCATTTCGCCAGTATGGAGCATCGTCAGCTGGAAACAACGCGATACCCCAAAATGTCCACAGTAGTCCATCACTGGCTGACATGGAAGCCAACGTTACACTTCGCGCAGCATCGTCGGCAGTCCGCGCGAGGATGTTGCTAGACCAGCCGTACAGTAGCGGATTGATTCCATAGGCTGAGGCGGACAGATACAGGGCGGTAAGGTTACCAGCCACGGACATCCCTGGAATCAGTAGCACGATGGTGCAGGCAACTTGTATGAGACAAAGAAGGAGGCCGATCGACATGCGTTGATTGTACCGATCCATGAAAAAGGATACGGAAAGCTCAGCGACGATGCCAACCGCGTGAGTTGGAATTGGTAACGTGTTGACCTCCGACTGAGTGAAACCATCGATATCCTTGCGAAACTTGAGATAGAGAAGCATGAGTCCTTGTACTACGTAAGTCTGCAGTGCTGCTGAAAGGATGGAAAATATGCAGCAGACATAGCTATCAAACTGTCAGTACCACCATGTTACCGACCAGAAATCACATACAGCAGAGGGTGTCCCATAACTCTCTTGATGAGGCTCCAAGCCTGAATACTATGCCCGTCTTCTTTTTTCGGAGGCAAACGGTCAAGGGCCAATTGTCGTTCTTTTTTGTTCAGATAAGGAGCATCAGTATACTCTGGAACATCAGGGAAGAAGAAAAAGCCAAAGACGGCTATTGGCAGAGTGATGATGCCATCGATGAGAAACACCCACTGCCAACCTTCAAGTCCAGCGCGGCCATCCATAGACTCATGGATAGCTGCCATCATAGCTCCGGCAAACATCTTGCCGACTTGGCCTGCGACTGTGAACGTGGCAGTTCTCTTGGCGATCTCGTTGGACTTGCTGTTTTGTGTGTGAGATTTACTCCGGTTCACATGGTTTGTACAACTTACTACCAAGAGCCCATGATGTAGACAGAGCCAGCATAGGTACTCGCTTCAGCAAGTCCCATCAAGAAGCGGACAGCACATAGTTGGGCATACGTACTGCAAGCCGCGCTGGCCATGGTAAGACCTGCCCATATGACAACCATGGAGGACATCCATATGCGAGGTCGAATCTTGTGGATTATGATGCTGCTGGGTATCTGTCCTACCAGCATACTATACAATACGTCAGTTTGGTGGTTTTTGGTAATGGGGTAGCAGTACACACCCTGCTGAGGCCATTGAGAGGAGGACATTGTATTGGTTACCACTGAGGTCAAGGGATTCCTTGAGACCTGCTACCTATCAAACAGTTAGTCAACACCCGGGGATGTTAGGCTGCAGATGATTCACATATGCATTTGCAAAGGCTTGTCGATCTACATCTTCAGAGTCAGCCAAAAACTTCAATTGCAGTGATTCATACTGACCCAAGTGATTGAAAAAGAAGCTAAAACAGCAAAACGTCTTTTTTAGATTAGTCTCGCGTTTGCTTGTAGTGGAAGCAACGCTTGCTTACAAGAATAAAGAAATCTAGAACAATCAGTTATGCCATCATCAATGGTTGAGTGACATACCAAGTTTACGAATCAACTTCTTCTCCTCTCTGCTCGTATCGCCCCAGAGATAGTCAACCACTTCAACAATTAGCCAGAGACAGCCAGTGATCACCCCACGTATACATACTTCTTGCTTCGTGCCAACTCCTTCTTGAAGGACCGGATGTGAAGAAAATACAATTCTTGTGCGTAGAATCATAAGTAGGTCATTAATTGAGTTAATAATCCCGCGGATTTTATTGGATCCTTGCCTTCCCATGTGGAGTGGCTATCAAGGTTGACGGCCCGTTGTTTCTTAATCCATTCTAGGCGATGCCAAGAACCTCAGGACCCTCCTTCCTCAGGGTATCATAAGAAATGACGGCTTTAGTAGTGGCAGCATAAGACTTTACGCAAGTTTAGTACAAAATATAGTGCCAATCTACTCAATTACTTCCTCCAGGTCTGAACTGTCAAATCTTCTGACACCCTCTAGACCGTCAAACATCTCAACTACAATCGTCGATCTCCACTCCTTCGAATACGACCCCGAAAGCCCCCCCTGCCTCTACCCCGACTAGGAGGCGTATAACATTCGAAACACTTGGCATCATAATACATCTTGCTTCCTCCTCTAGGCTTCCGCGGGATCTCAGCGTCAGGGTAGAGAGTACACCATCCGCTGCCACCGATCGTCCTAGAAGGCTCATAATCGATGAGTTTGCAGGAAAAGACATCTGTGTCGTGGCAGCTCTGGGCGCAGTCTTCGAGTGAGGCGCTGATGAGGGTATGTTTTTCGCCGTCTTTAGTGTCCCCAGGTACACCACACGCTTCGTCTGTGTATGGCTTGAGTATTTGCGAGTCGCAAGTTGGAGGTGAGGGTTTGCATTTGCTGGCTTGTACACCTGACGCTGCGAGTGCGACAACGGCGACGGCGATGTTTTTGGTAGAAGGCATTTGTGCGTACTTCAAATTAGTAAATGATGTCTAAACGTTAAGGATAAAGAGTGACAGGTAGGGGGGGATGCAGATTTATGGTGGTAAATCTGCTGAAGCTAGAGTCAATAGTCTGGTACTAACACCACACCACAGTCAATAGCTCCGATTCATTAAATTAAATTACCACCTAGATCTGCGCAGCGTTTTTGTATATGACGGAGTAGACGCTCGTTTGTTTTTATTGAGTACAATCCGAGTTGCCATGATCAGTTCCTGGTGTCCTCTCCACAGCCCTGCATCAAGCAGAGTATGCAGTGAGAAAAGGTGCTGTCCTAAGACAACGATTTTTCATCAGCTATAAACCGAAGAAAATTTGTCAAATGCAGACATTCTCATATAACAATCTGGAATATCGTCAGTCGAACGCTTGCAGCGCCATCACATCGCAGCCAGAGGCCAGTTGTCACTGTGAGCAGAGGTTAGTAGTCAAGTCGTAGGTGATAAATCGTCCAATTCTAGGCCACTGGGCCGCATTCCTGATGAAACCCGATGCTCGATGCATCAAGTGTGAGCAATATGCCAGTCCTTGCGCCAAATTCTAAAGACAGCATCCATCCATGTCATCAAGGCGTTACTATACACATGCGGAAAACAGAATAACATGAGGAGACCACACGTCTCTTGCCACCTGGTCGCGCTGAGACCTTCTGTCTAAATCCATGCTTCGTAACCGTAAAAACTCCAACGCAAATAACATGCACAACCGATGGGTATCATTGTGGGTGATCAGCTTGATCATGATCAGGGATCAGGAAGAGCAAGGTCCGATGTGTTTCTCATGCACGTGGCGAAGGAAATCTCTTTGCGCTCTGAAAGACGAGTAGTCACCCTGGAGGATCACCTCGAGAATGTTGCCCTTGTTCGGATCTCGAGCTATTTCACTCATTCTGTCACGTAGAAGATGGAAGGCATCATTGAAACGAGCGAGGATGGCCGGGGTGTTGGATGATCCACCCGAGATATCGTTGCTCGAGTTGTTGGGGTCGATGATGGAGAGGCGATCGTAGTTCTTGTACGTGAGACTTCGAACATCGGACTGGGAAGGTTAGTAATGGTCGAGATTTGTTGGAGTGACACATACCTTGCGAATGTACCCGACCGGTCGGGTCAGAGAGATGGCGGTCTTCTCGTGGCGGAAATCGCGGCCGTAAAGGTCGAAGAATTCGAGGAGCATCTCACCGAGGTGATGTTCTGGGACGAGGCTTCGACTTTGGACCTGTGGCATAAGCTGCAACATGCTGACGACCAGGCAAATAACTGAAAAGCCACCAATACCACCGTTGACGGGTTCATTGAGGCCACGCATGAGGAGAAAATGTTTGATGACAGTCACAAGAATCGGCATGGCAGGATATTGATCCTTCCATTGCAAGAAGGTATCAATGGCGCCGACACCACCAAGATTCTCAAATGAAACGTCTACCTTGAGACCGGTTTGCTTATCGACGAACTTGACCAACGGAACTCTAGCGTGGGCAATAACCTCGATGGAGTGTTGGTCAGCGACATGTTGACTGGTGAGGAATTTCTGGAACTTGTAAAGCCAACTCTTCGCCGACAGATATGTTGGAGGGCCACCCCGCATGAAGCTTGCTGAGCAGACGACCAAATCCATATCTGCGGTAGGCAAGTAGAGGCCAGACATAAATGAACCGAAGGGATGGACAGAGGCGCTCGCAAAGTTCCTTCCGTCGCGTCGCATGGCCTTTCGAAGGTTTTCGACGAGGTTGTCACGAATCCGCTGTTCGAAGTCGCGCGGCTTGACGTATTCGTAGAAGTCGATGACCTCCTTGTGTAGTCTGGGCACGTTGATCAGCTCTAGGTCAAGAAAGATTGGAAGGGGCGGAGCCACAAAGCATCCATGTGGAGCGACGAGAGAGCTGGAAGAGGTATAAACTTACCGGAATGCCATGCTTGTAGTGGCAGTATGGTCGACAGTGTCCCATGGGCACGGGTCCTCGTTTGCCTTTGGTTGCCAACTAGGTAGAAGCATACCCTTGGCGGGCTTAGTGGTCATCTTCTTCAGCTGGCCGTAATCAGGAGGCTTGATTTCGTCATCGGCCGTTCGCTTGCGAGATCCAAGAGGGTCGTTTGCGGCTCGTCGAGATGCGTCCGAGGCTCCATTGGGAGGCGCCCGCGGCTTATCGAGATCAGCTCTAGGCCCAGAAGGCGCCGTCGGAGGTGGCGGAGGAGGAGGCTCGCGTGGGGGAGGAGGAGGGGCTTCTTCTTCTTCGCTGCTCTCTTCGTCCTCGGTGAGATCAAAAGAGATAAAGTCCTCGGCTTCGGTCGAAGCGGCCAGTTTATCCTCTTGATCGTCGAGACGCGCTTTTCTTATGAGCTTAACCATATCCCTCTTCTTACGGGTTGCCTCATCAGGGCAAGGGAGGGCCGTGTAGGGGTCTGGGTTGGACCACTTAGGAGCAACATCACCAGACCCAGAGTCATCCACAATTCGGGCACGCTTCTTGGAGGGGCCTTCGGTTTCGGAGGCGGAAGAAATGTCCATCTCAAGCTCGTCATCATCCGACAGTTGATCGACATCGCGAAACTTGACAGTACCCTGCTCACCTAAACGCTCCTCAGGCATGCCTGCAGTCGCTCCAGACACCAAAGCGCGTTCGGAAGGGTGAGGCGGGGGTTGCCATTTTCGACCACCTCTGCCCCGACCTCGGCCACGGCCATCGCGACGGCCATCGCGGCGCCCACCACTCCTATCAGATGGGCCGCGATAGTCGACGGGGAAGTCAGGCATACCAGAAGGCTTGTCTACTCGGAAGGTGAAGTCACCCTGAGGCATGCGCGGGCGATACGAGTCTGCCTGGCCATAATCATCGCGGCGGGGAGGCGGTCGAGGAGGCAGATCATGTCTGTCGCCAGGTCGATAGCTGTCGGATTCTGCGCGATAAGGACGATCTCTGTCGCCATTTCTTGAGCGCATATCGGGGCGCGAGTTGCGCGGTCTGCTGCGCGGGGGAGGCATAATTGGTGTTTCGTTGAGGTTGAGAGTGTGCGGCTTTTGTGGTGGAAACGATGATGTATGTCGCGAAGAAAAAAAGAACCTTCCTCGCGACAAATCGAAGTGCGCTAGACTAAATTGGAGTAGTGGCGATCTAAGCAGTTTTAGTCAGCAAGATGCGTCATCGGCTCTTGACTACCCTAGACCAAGCAGAAAATTAGGATAACACTGGTTGTTCTTCGATCTTGACTCAAAACTATCAGGTAAAGTTGTTCATACTTTCTGCTGCTTGAGGGCTATTTTCTGGTTGGTTTCCTCTATGCTGTAGACGCGCCCTCGGGGTCATATGCTACCACCTCGATCTCGACCTTCATTTCCGGCGCTCCCAATTGCTTGACACCATATTGAGTCCAGATGACTTTGTGGTCCGGCATCCACTTCTTGTAGTTTTCGGCCATTCTTTGACCAACCTCAGGTGTGATCTCCGTATGTAAAGATGTTACTTTGTAAACTTGAACCCACCCTTTTCCGCCTGCTGTTTTGAGTGTTTTGTCGACATTTATGAATGTTTGGTCAATTTGTTCTAGCTGTGATTCGGCGAAGTTGAGTGTTTCGTTCTCGAAAGTCCAACCACCTAAGAATATCAACGAGTTACACGCCATAGTTGTTCTTGGTGGAGCGTCTTACCCTGACCACTGATCTCAATTTTGTCGCCAACCCGGACAGACTGGCTATAGCCAAGCAATTTAGTGAGGTACTGGCCTGCTCCCTCGTAACTTGTGTATTTGAGTTCAGACATGATGTTGAGATGAGAAGGACTAGTTGGTTCGCTCGAAAAAAGGATTTGATATGAATGAATTGATCAATCGCAAAACTGATGACTCTAAAATATGCCTTCTTATACCCCAGATTTCGCCGCGGGGTATCTTTACGTTATTGAACCTTATGTGCGACGAACCTGAGATTCCCGGCAAATTCCAGCCAATGGACCCTAACACTAACGCCTCACAAAAGAAAAATGAGATAGAGCATAACGTTACTCATAAGATCGATTATTATTGTATAACGTTATTCGGCTCAACTTTGTCCCACTTCTGAACTGTAGAATCTTGTTGAATGGATTTATGAGTACGGGGAGGATTTTCAGCCCTGCACACGACCCACAGGCGCATGCCAAGACGGGTCAATACGACAAATATGACCAATACTGTAGGCCATTCAGTGCCCGGTCGGTGCATCAGTTGCTCCTTTGTGTAGGGAACTCGATTTCAAGCAGGAAATTAAAAATAATAATTGTTTGATATTCTTGATATCAGCATCGAAAATGAGTTTGTGCCGGTATTTAGGAACCGGAATACTGCCTTGCTGAGCTTGGCATTTCATTTCCATAAATCGAATCGCAAGAAGCATATATAACATGATGGATGATGTATTCTGTCAATATCACGTCACCGATTGGTATATCGTTTTAAACTAAAAAGAATTCTCCTCTACGCTCGTAGGAGATGTATTGTGCAAAGTCAAGCCTGTATCTTTTTGGAGATTTACTTGGCGGCAGTTGATCATGTTTGGCGACTCATCGTGCGCTAGGACTAGTCCAAGTTTCCCATTGTGGCGCCTCAGCTCTTGAACCAAGACTAGACTAGGAAATCGAGAGGAACCAGTAAAAGGCACACAATCTTGCCTCAATATGCATAACAGCTCATATGACTGTCCTTCTCAATTAGCTCGCCGGCAGGTCAGCGGGGTAGTGAGATCTAGTGGTAGGACAGCAGGCAGCAGCGGAGGCTTAGCAATAGTGGCTATGGCAGTTGTCTGTACAGAGTAAATTACTGCCCAAAAGAATTTAAACACATCACAGTGCAGTGTAGAGGATGACTACTCAGGGAGGCTTCAATCCCCCCTCTAGATAAATTTGGTATTTTTCTACAATATTAGCTTGGTGTAAATGTCCCAGCGACAAAAAGAAGCATTTCATTTGGCAATTACACGAACATCCGGGTGTTGATCATATTGTACATTCTTCCCAGACCAGTCGCTACAAATGGATCATTCAGAGCAACCTGAAATCCAGCTCGAGGGAGAAAATGAATTTGAGCAACTGATGCCTGCTATTCAACTCCCAGCCCCAGGCACAGCCGGTGAATTGGAAGATCTGCCTCTATATCCTCCAGAGCTGGGAGGCACCAAGGTAAGCATCGAGAATTCCATGATTGTCAACTTTTACCAGCATCCGCTTTAAACTGTTGATATTAAGCATCAAGTCAATAGGGCTGGGTCCGCGGAGTACACCGCACCTTGACGGGCGTACCGTCGTGCGTTTGGGTCATCAACGAACACGACCAAGAGATCACCGTTGTTGTCGCGAAAGATGGCCCTCACCGCTTGGTCACTGGCGGGGGACTTGAAGCATCTGCTTCAGGCGGAGGATTGAACTTGGAGACTTCTGTATGTTGACCCACCTTCACAATAACTAAAGCTGACGTGTTTGGCTGGGTTCAAAGTTTTATATGCCCCCAGCCACGATAAAGAAGCTTGGCCCTCAACAACTTGGACGTGCAAAGTCCATGGGCCGCTTTTATCTCCCAACGAGAAAGGATAAATATGGCGCCATCTCTATCTTCGTTGGAACCGAGATGGCGCTCTACATAGCCAACGATAAAGTTGAGCTAGGTGCGACGGCGTACTTTGAGAACGAACCTAACTTGAGAATTGTGCCGTATGACCAAGAAGAGGGGAAATAGGTGTAGGGTGACAGTGCCAGGTAATAGGGACCAGAATCCCTCATCTCGATGATTCATCTCCTTCTTGAATCTATGCCTCTCGTACCATCATGAGATGCTTTGAAAACTAGCTGGTTCTCGTTAAATTCTCTATGGTAGTTTAGTCCAAGTTTCTCTATATAAACCTCTAAAATATAGGACAAAGAAACCTTGATGATTCACAGATGCTAGAAATCAAGCTTCATATACAAAGAAAGTTCTCTTATACTAATATTGAGGTATTGAAAACTGCAATAAGAAATTTACGTTCCGAAACGCTACTTTGATCCATCCTTATAGGAACGCAATAAGATTAAACCAGTATGTAAGTGAGTGATTCTACTTGGACATCCTACATCGAAATCCCCTCTGAGTATCCTACCACGCATCCAGCTCTACGGAATACCATTTATAGCCGCTCTGGAAAAAAGGTAGAAAAGACAATGGCCATAAGAAAGCTGCATGCTAAGTAGTCTCCAAGTCTGGGACAAGGGTAAAGGGAAAACGGATCATGCCAAATTTGACTGGAGTATCACCCTCTTGTTCCACGCTTCGCTTTCCCGTGGCGATGCGGCCAATGAGCCTTGTTAGCTCGGTGTCTTGTTCAGTTCTCCCCTTTCGGGACTGGCATTGGGACTTGCTTTGAAGATTACGAAGGTCTATGTTGCGATCTGTGGCGATAACGACCAGAGTGTCAGGAATCGAGTCGACCATGGGAGTTGATTTTGGCCATTTAATTCCTTGTCCGACGACTCTACTCCCGCCTTCCCTGAGACCCAATGTATAAGAATTGTTGTTGGATAGTTCAACTCCATCGGGCTTTCGTTTAGAAAGCAATGTAATCTCGGTAGCGCAAACATCAAATACCGAAACATACATTGGCCTGGCAGAAATACTTACCAAGTCGACATAGATCTTCTGCCCTTCTTTCAGCTGAGGAGAAGCCGCTTGAGTAAATGGCTTCTTTTCACCATTGTCGACCAGTCCAAATTCGGCCCTGATACATGCCTCAATTTCCTCACAAGGGATGTCGACAGGGCATTTGAGGAATTGCTGACACCATGCCAAATTCTCTAGGGTCTCAATGCAGTCTTTGACACAGTCGACAGATTTCCCATCACGTTGAATGTCCCATTTCCGCAAAAGATAAGAGTCGTCTTCCTCGTGGCTATAAAGGGAGAGTAGAGGCATTCTGAAGGATACGGTCGCCAGAGGTGATGGAAATGCCCGTTCCCAAGGCCGAACAGTCTGACAGTGCGTCAACTCGTCCTTGAGCATTTCCATCAGATCTCCAGCATGACTTATATCGACACCAAAGGTGGCTGCAGCCTTTTCGAGGGGAAATGCCTTCACTCGACTTAGGTCAAATTGTGGAGAGTCGAGTGTTAGCTTGACCCAGGACGTTAGTGAGCCAACATCGTCTACAGTTGCCTTGCATATTTCAGTCTCCTGACTTGCATGCTCAGCCATGATTGGTTGTACTGAGTACACATCATTGATCGAGACCCCGTGGAGCCTACCTCCGTGTAGAGCGACCTCACCATCGTCTAATTCTGGAGAAAAGAAAAGGACTCCTTTGCTGTTGGCTTCATGGAGAGAAAAAGTGAGACGAAGATCGTGGCTCTCAACGGATGGTTCCTGCGTGGGAAAACGGAATTGAACTTTATCCCTGACACTTCGGATGATGCTTCTCCAAGAGACATTTGGCGTCCAGGAGCCAGTCTCTGGGATTGCTTCTGCCAATGCGTTCGTAAGAGCCCAGGTCAAAATGCCCATACCATAGCGCTTATCCTCGTATGCCGCTTCGGTCTGACGGGTTGCGACAATAGTAACGGCATGCGGATTCTTCTCGTGATGTAAATATTGTTCCATATCACCTTTTGCCATCATCCCTGCTATCATAGCTCGGATTGACCCATAATCCTCCTGATCAGGACATTTTACAATACCAGGCCCTCTCACCATACGTGCTGAGTGACAACAGTCCAGTATCATAGTCGTGTTTCTTGTAATGTTGGTCGTACGGCGAAGAAGAATGGACAGTTCTGCTTCCGTAATGCCTCTCCAGTCACCGTCGGTAGTGTGTTCAAAGTCTGAGGGGAGGATGTACTGCAGAGGTGGGTGGCTGTTACTGGCTGGTTCATTAGGCCATGAGCTCAGCATACCATGGCCAGTATAATAAATTACCACCGCATCGTCCTTCTCAGTTCTCTTGATAAGATTCTCCCAAGCACAAATTATTCCGCTTTTCGTTGCTTTCGATGATTTATCCACTTCTTTTGTCGGCAGCTCGTCCTTGTCCTTATCGGAGGAAAAGCATTTGGTTATCCTGAAGCCGTATCGCCTCAGGATACTCTCCATCTCGTCCAAGTCTTTTGGCTGTCCACGGAGGTTGCCAACCTGACTGCCAATGAGAAGAGCATGTTTATTTCCTGGTGGGACAGGAATCGAGTGGTTGTTTTCGAACATCGGTACGAAGATGCACCAACTAGTCCATCAGGCTACCTCTGTGGTCTCAAGGAAGACTGTAGTCGATTCAAGTCTAAAATAGACGCCTCGACCGTTGGATGCGGCTGAAAAATTATTACTGCGCTCGATGGAGCACATGTGTATATGCACTAAATGCGAGGAACCGTCACTGGACTGCGAAGCTTACGGGCTGAAAAGCCACCGAGTCATGGAAATGTAGAAATACCCCTAGTAGGTATCTGATCCAATGATTTCACTGTGGGTGATTACCAGCCAATATGAATTGTCCACGTTTTGAGAATGGCGCATGATCCTATATGGCTTCTGCAGTCATCACAGCTCGACAGGCTATCGAAATTCATGTCAACAAGTTTGCAAGGCTGCATGTACATTGCATCAATGAGGTCCAATGAACCGCAAGGGGAGACATTCCAACGCAGAGGGCACATCAAACGATACTGCGCCTCCGCCACTAGGGGGTCAGTTGTGCCTGGTGATTGGGAATCGACTGGCTGAAACCAATATTATTACATAGCCACCAGGCTTACCATTCACAGTTCATACAGGGATGGCGATGAATGCTGTGAAACCCAACACGGCACATGGTTGTCAAGAAAGCTGACATTACATTGCTTGCCTACGATCCCTTGATTGCCCATTAAATATTGTGGTAGACCATGCGGCAGGCTGAGGCTATGACAAATGACGACCCAAACTATGAGATCACGGGTTTTAATCCACCTCAATCATCCTTTTTGGCTAACCCAAGGAGACTATCAAGAACCAAAATTCTCCCTGAGACGTCAATTTTGTAATCATGGAGACCTCCCCAGATTCCGTTGACGCGGCCCGTGAGGCTATCGACACCTTGCCAAATGACCACCCAGACCGTGCCGCACGATTGCATCAACTTGGAAATTTACTCATGGAAAGGTACTCATCGGATCATTTCCAAAAAGACCTGGAAGAAGCAATTCAAGTAACTGAGATGGCCCTTGAGATTACACCTCAATACGATCCCAAGCGGGCAACGAGGCTCAGCCAAATGAGCTTTCGACTAGAAAAGAGACATTCGCTTACAGGATTAACGGCCGATTTCGAACACTCAATTATCATGGCAAGAAAAGCTGTCGCGGCTTCTTGCCCCAGTGATGTGCACCAAGGAACATTTATCCACAACCTCGCTTGTCTACTTCATAAGAGATACTGTTGCACTAAAGCAATGACAGATCTTGACGAGGTAATTATGATGGCTCAAAAGGCGGTGGAGATTACGCCAGAGGCGCACCCAAGGCGATACTTACGACTGCGCTTTCTCAGAGATTGTCTTCGTGAGAGATATTCCCTTACTGGGACTGTCCAAGATCTTACTGCAATAGTTCAAGCCTTGTATGAGCTCATAAACATCACCCCACAATCCCAATTAGACCGAGCGACAATCTTGTACGACCTTGGAAGGCTTCTTGTTACTAAACACTTAGACACCAAGTCGACTGAAGACCTCGACGAGTCCATCCGAGTCATGGATGAGGCTGTAGTGGCTATACCAAGAGAAGATCGACGCCGGCCTCTATTGCTAGAGAACCTTGGGAACCAACTGAGCGCCAGGTACTCTTTCAAGGGATCGACCCAAGACCTTGATCGGGCTTATCAAAAGGTTCATGAGGCAATCCAGCTTACCGCGAAAGACCATCCGTTCCGACCGTCAAAACTCAATAGCCTGGCCAACATACTACGAAAGAGGTATAACTACTCTGGTGATGTTTCGCATATAGAGGAGGCAATTGACTTGACGCGGGAGGCTCTCAAGATTGTCCCTTCACAACACGCGAATCGGCCTTTGATTCTCCATAACCTTTCAACTCTTCTGGGCGAACGGTTCCTGAGCACCAACATACGGCAAGATCTGGATGACTGTATTCGAATCGGTAGAGAGGCGATTGAGGCGACCCCAAAAGACCACGCAACTTA
Source organism: Fusarium heterosporum (assembly GCA_013396295.1). Classification (NCBI taxonomy): domain Eukaryota; kingdom Fungi; phylum Ascomycota; class Sordariomycetes; order Hypocreales; family Nectriaceae; genus Fusarium; species Fusarium heterosporum. Next base: position 263,873 of record JAAGWQ010000035.1, on the reverse strand, counting down.
TGGCGTACAACTGGGCAACCTTGGCGTCTTTCTACACACTCGGTATTCCCATACAGGGTCGGAAGTTGACCTTAGAGAGTCAGTTGACTTGGCTAGCAAGGCCGTCAGTATCATCCCGCACGACCATGTACAGCGAGGGGAGTTGCTACACAATCTTAGCGCCAATCTTGCTACTCAAAGTGCCAACACCGCAGGGGCGGTAGACGTTGGGGAGTCGATTGATATTTGCAAACAGGCCGTCGAAGCCACTCCTGAAGGCCACCCGGACGTCCCGAAACTATTGACCAACCTAAGTGTTCAGTACAGCCTGCGACATATACATACTGGATCGAAGGATGATCTGGACGAGGCTATCCGTCTAGCGCGGGAAGCTGTCCAAAAATCCTCAAAAGATGATACCAACAAGGCTACTCAAATGATAAATCTCAGTCTTCAACTTGGCACCAGATACTCACAAATGGGTGCAACGGCGGACATTGAAGAGTGCATTTCGATGGCCAGAGGGGCTGTTGAGGCCACACCCAAGAATCATCCTGACCGAAGCATGCGATTGAATATTCTCAGCAGCAGACTTGGTATCAGATTCTATCATATTGGTGCCATGGCTGACCTTGAGGAATCTATAAATATCGTTCGGGACATCAGCAGTGTTACCCCAAAAGACCATCCAGATCAGATCACTTATCTGACCAACCTTGGGGTCCAAGTTGTTAGCAAATTTACTCGGACGGGGGCAATGGAGGATCTTGAACTATCGATTAACGTCCTTCGGAAAGCAGTCGAAGTCACGCCCAGCGGTCATCCTGACTTTGCTAGGAATTTAGGCAATCTTAGTAGCCAGCTTGGAGAAAGATTTTTACGTTTTGGGGAGCCGCAAGATCTTGAACAGTCAATTCGGGTAGCTCGTCAGGCACTTCAAGCCACGCCCGAGCACCATATATCTTGGCCGGCTCAGTTGAATAACCTCCAGATTCGATTGGGCCATAGATTTCAGTACCAGGGAGTTATGCCAGCCCTGGAAGAAGCTCTTAGCCTAGCCCGAGCTGCAGCCAAAGCTATTCCCACCGACCATCCTGGCATGGCTCCAATACTGATCAACCTTGGTGTTCAGCTCACCAACAAATACTTCTCAGCCACGGCAGGGGGCGATAAGAAAGACTTCGATGAAGCTTGCAGTTACCTTGGCATGGTGCTCAACCATGCTCAGTCTCCCCCACACCTACGTGTTACCGCTGGTCGCCAATTGATGTCGATGGTTGTCGTGGATAGACCAGAACAAGTCAACGAACTCTACCGCGTGGCAAAGGTTACCGTAGAGTTGGTGCCTTTACTCAGCCCACCTTCGCTGCAAAACTCGGATAGACAACATTTCCTCAATCAAATTGCCGGACTTGCATCAGATGCGGCAGCATTTGCGATACTTGCTGGCCGAGGGCCAGTCGAGGCCATCGAATTACTTGAGATAGGACGGGGGGTTCTTGCAAATTCTGTCCAGGCATTACGTCCAGATCTTTCTGTCCTGCAGAAGAAATGCCCCGAATTGGCGCGGTCATTCTCAGAGCTTCGAGATCAACTTGACTTACAATCTCCCCAGAATTTACTTCTTCCTGAAGCCTTACAGGTCAACACAGACCTCCGTCATAAGGCCAGCAACGAGATGCCCCGGGTTTTGAGAGAGATTCGGACTAAGCCGGGGTTGGAACGATTCATTATGCCTCCATCAGAATCCGAGATGAGACAGCTGGCTGTACACGGTCCTATTGTCATCGTAAATTTAAGTCGCCACCAATGTGATGCGTTGATCGTTGAACATCCCAAAATTCACTTGCTGAACCTTCCCAACGTTGGTTGGGGGGACGCTGGCGAGAAGGCTAAAGATATCACATCTTCTGAGACACTTGGCTGGCTCTGGGACACTATCGTAGGCCCTGTCCTCGATGCCCTAGGCTTCAGTCAGCCTTCAGATGGGACCTCCTTGCCACATATCTGGTGGATACCGACCGGGAAACTCACCATGTTCCCCTTACATGCAGCGGGTCACCATGGAAAACCAGGTTTCAACACAGCACTCGATAGAGTCGTCTCTTCGTATAGTTCATCCATTAAGGCACTTACCCACAGTCGTCAACAACAGAGCCGACGGCCTGTCGTCAACCTAGTAGAACGGGCTGTTCTCGTTGCCATGCCTACCACGCCTTCGAAAAGCTCTCTTCGGTACGCAAATGAGGAGGTGAATGCAATAAAATCAGTTTGCGAGTCAATGGGGTCGCGATGTGATCAGCCCCAGCCCTATAAAAAAGATGTCTTGGCCTCAATCGAATCTTGCCAGTTATTTCACTTTGCTGGCCACGGTGCCAGTAGCGAGATGGCTCCGCTCCAGAGTCATTTATTGTTAAAAGACTGGGAACAGGACCCCTTAACAATAGAGAGCATGTTGGAAACCAATCTGACGTCAAGGACGCCATTCCTAGCCTATCTCTCGGCTTGCGGAACAGGTCAGATCTTGGACCATAGGTCGGTGGATGAAAGTATCCATTTGATAAGCGCATTCCAGCTGGCTGGGTTCCTACATGTCATAGGGACGCTCTGGGATGTAGACGATGGACTGTGTGTCCGTATGGCAAGGTTGACATATGAGCATATACGAGAAAATGGGATTAGCGATCGATCGATACGCGATGGACTTCATCACGCTTCCAGAACAATGCGAGACGAATGGATCGACCAGAATGATGGCGACCGTTTCCAACAGAACCGAGGTAAGAGAAGCATTGAACCTGAGGAGGAGGAATGGGTCAGGCCTATCTGGATTCCATATGTCCATTACGGTATTTGATAGAGTTTTGCAGAATTACAATGTTATGATGTCCCTCCGAAATCCTTATTTATTACCCAAGATATTACTATACTTTCTTATATTAAACTCTCATATCTTATCGACCGACATGGCACGGCCGGGGCCCATTTGACTAAACAAGTGGGAGGTCAAGACGTGGTATCTCACATATTAAATCTTGGCCTTCAGAGCTGTAAAGTCACCAAGAAGCAACCCCCGTGCTACCATGAAGGAACCACCAGCAAGAACAACGATAGCCAAGTAGAAACATGCGAGAGGTTGAGGCCCTAGCTTTTCCAGCATGATGCCGCTCACAGGGTTTGCGACTAGCAATGCAATGCCGACTGCAAAGTTTGTAGATCCTGATAATTGTCAGTTCTCGGCCTTATTTGATCAAGGGTCTGGTGTGAAACGTACCATAGTATCTTGCATAATCCTTCGGTTCACATGTCTTTCCAGTACAGATTGGCGAGAGCGCGTAGAAAGAACCGGAGCAAAACCCCCAAAGAGCTGAAAACGTGTATAGGAATGGTGCAGATGTAGTACTGAATGGGATAAAGACGGTAGACATGAGGATGATGATCAGAACCATCACGCCAATCATCGAATTGATTCCTCCGAATCGATCACCTAAAAGGCCCATGGTAAAGCGGCCAGTACATGAGCAAGCGCCTAAGATGGCCAGGAGGGTGTATCCGTCCTCGGCAGAGAAACCAGCGCCAGTTGAAATAGTAGGCAGAAGACCACCAATTCCAAAGACAACAAACTCAATCAAAAAGACTCCACATGACACAAAAGCGAATGAAGGATTCTTCCATGCCGACAAGTCCAGTGCAGATGCTGTTTCTCGTGTCTCCGGCTTGTCCAAGTCGGACGGGCCAGAGTGAACAAGGCGATGGAAGGGCAGGAAACAGAGGATACCAATGGCAGTCACAAGTCCAACCACCAAGGCGACTATTCTCATTGACCAGGCCCATCCAAGAGTTTGAAAGGTTGAGCGGAGAAGGAGGGGGAATACGATGGAGCCGAGAGAGGTTCCCATAACTGCAGTGCCCATAGCTAGACCACGCCGTCGAACGAACAGCTTGCCTACAACTCCGATGGCGGTGGTGCAGCAAATACTGGTACCGATACTGCCAAAGACGCCGAAGTAGAGCATGAACTGCCAATATGTCTTGCATTCAGCCATGAGAATGAAAGTGACAGTAGAGAATACGCCACCGACTGGACTGAGCACTCGAGGCCCGTAACGATCTAAGAGTGAGCCGATGTAAAAGTTTGGCACGAGTGAGAGAAACAGGTAAACCCCACTGATCCAGCCAATCTCACTAACAGAGTGATCTCTCAATTGATTCAGACTCAGATATGACTGAACTGTGCCTATAGAAGCCATGAACCCTGTATTGTGTTAATTGTCGGGTACATGATACATTTCTCATGACGCACCGAAAGAAGGAATTAAGAAAAGCAACGAGCCGAGTACACATGACCAAGCCCCAAAGTCAGACTCATGGTCCTTGATCACAGACTCCAAAGAGCCATCTGACTCGTGCCCGGCATCTGAAATTGCTGGTGGTAGATTGTTAGGACCGCTTTCAACATCGACGTTAGGGGTTTTCTCGAAAGATGTCGAAGTAGAGAGTTCGATGACTGGACTGGGAGCCATTGTGACTGTGTAGAATTAAGTCGTCAAATAATTGTTTATGGTCACTTTACTTGCAGCTGCTGCGCATGGTCTTTATACGATTTCTTTATACGATTTAATCACTTCTTTTATGTTCCAGAATCGCGCGACATTGTTCTTGGAGAGACTCATTATGGATACTCGCTACACTCAATTAGAAGCTATTCTGAGAGCACCCAGAGTCATTACCTTATAATATTCGAAATGTAGTCGTTTAATTCTGGATCAGTTCTTTACTATTACCGCTTTGGGAAGCTATTCTGAGAGCATGAGAATCTTTCCAATTGAGGGAGCCACTTAGATCGTTCTAGGCTACAAGAAATAGCCCACTTTGGTGGATCGCGGTAGGGGAGCAGTTTGTCAAGACCGGGCCGGTCGTACAAACACGATTTAATATATTGATTAACAAAATGAGTCAGTGAGACGATTGACACATGATAATCATTCAGAGCCCTCTGTGACTGAGAATTAATTATCCATCAGCGATTACCGTTTTCAGAACCAACCACCCAAATTTCCCATCTGACCAATCACATGACCCCGTAGCGCTAACCTGATGATCCGGGAGCTACGGGATCAGGCTTTGACGTGATATCAAGCATGTCATCAACAATGAGAGACATCTAATCCGCTCTTTGAATCGCGCCAAACCATGCCCCGGTTAGCCGAGACTATCAAAGATGGTATCTCGGACTCTTTGGTGCGCTGCCAGAGGTGGTTTGATACCCCCAACGGCCGTGGCGTGCTGAAATGTACCGTCGCATACACCATTGCCAGTCTCGCGACTTTTGTGCCGTTTCTAGCCAACTCTCTTGGCAAACCCGAGGGGAAACATGTGGTCGCTACTATTACCGTATACTTTCACCCCGCGAGATCTGCGGGGTCTATGGTTGAGGCTATTCTCATCGCCATCGTTGCTGTCGCGTATGCTGAGATTGTCTCGTTGCTGTCCATGGTCACGTCGGTATTCGTCGGATCAAAAATGCACTTGGTGACCTTGTCTCACATCTTGGTTGTTGTGGTCTTCATCGGCGGTGGCTTCGGTTTCATGGGCTGGGTCAAACAGAGAATGCTTAATCCTCTTGTCAATGTCGGTACCACGCTTGCATCTTTGGCTATTATTGGTGTCGTCACAAAGGAGAATCATGTCATGTCCAACGTGTTTTCCAACGAAAAAGTGCTACAGGTTTTTAAAATGCTCATTATGGGCATCTCGACTACGACTGCCGTCAATCTGCTGCTGTGGCGAACCTGCGCTCGCACGTCACTAAGAGAGACAATGAACCGCGTTTCAATACCTCTTGGGGACATGCTTTACATGATAACGAACAGTTTCCTCAGCGGGTCCGAGGAGGGACTTGTTTCGGATGGATTTATAGCAGCGTCGATGCATTACAACAAATCATACATCCAGATGATGAAGGATATGAGAGAAGCCAAGTTTGAGCACTACGTCCTTGGCCACGAGGAGATATACGAACACGAAAGAACAGTCGCACGATCAATGGAGACGCTTTCACAAGCTCTGGGTGGATTGAGAAATGCAACGAATACCCAACTGGAACAACTGAGACACCCAAAGCAGCTCGACTCACAGTCAACAGGAACCAACACTCCAAATACTGCACGCCAGTTGTTCGAACAGTTCAATGAGTCTATAGCCATGTCCATGACAACAGTTCGACAGAACCTATGCAGAATTCTCCACGAACCTCAATTTGGCCAGCCTCCCAGCTTTGAGATCAATGTCGACGAAGACCTACGACGAAACTTGATGGATTCGCTGAGCACATTCGACACAGCTCGATCAGACGCCCTAGAAGGACTCTACGACCAAATCGAGAAGATGGCTTCGTTTTCAGAGACAACACGAGCCAATCTAGAAGAAGTAGCTGCTGCTTGTGGTCATTTCACATTTAGTTTGCAATCCTTTGGCGAAGATGTGTTGCAATACCTTGATGTGCTGGACGATCTGGAATATGTTATTCTCCGTAAGAGTAGAAGTTGGAGGTGGCTTCTCTGGTGGAAGAGTAACAACGAGGAAGATCGCAATAAAGCCATCAGGCTGTTTGAGTCAGCAGAGGCTGATACGTTGATGCGCTCTAGACAAAGATCTGTTAGTGTTGCGGAGAGCTCTGTTGCAGTTCCTACACCGGTGGACCTGAGGACCTGGTATCATGCACCTGACTTGAACATGATAATAGCTTGGTTCTGGCGAAATATTTCAGCGCTTTTTAAGAAGATGGCACGAGACGATAGTAAGTTGAAATCCTGCCTTGATCTTAACTTGACTAACTAGGAGCAGTTCAATTCGGTCTCAAGGTCGGCATCGGCGCTGCTCTTTGGTCTATGCTCGCCTTTCTCGAAAAGACAAGAGATTTATATACCCATTGGCGCGGTGAGTGGGGTTTACTGTCATTCATAATTGTCTGCAGTTTCACCGTTGGAGCCTCCAACACAGTCAGTCTGGCTCGATTTATTGGAACGCTGTTTGGAGCGTCGTTCTCCGTCATCAACTGGAAGATCAGCCATGGCTACGCATTAGTTCTGATCCCGCTAGGTTGGCTCACCAGCTTCATCAATTTCTACCTTGTTATACAGTACGGAAAAGCATCGTTCGGACGCATCAGCCTGCTGGCCTACAACGTTTCCACGCTGTACGCGTACAGACTTCAACGGAAGGCGGATGGCAAAGATACGACTGAAGATGGAAGTTTCGAGCAACCTGATATTATGGAGATTGCTAAACGTCGTGCCATCGCCGTCACAGCTGGAATCATCTGGGGTCTTGTCATCTGCCGTGTCATTTGGCCTATCTCAGCACGGCGAAAGTTCAAGGAGAGCCTTTCAGTACTTCATCTCCAAATGGGATTGATCTGGAAACGAGGTCCACTCACTGTCCTTTTTCGCAGCGAAGGTTCTCAGAGCTATCTGAAATCCGGTGAACAGGCCGCGTTACAGAGATATGCTGCCAACCTGGACAGTTTGAGGGCTTCAGCCGCATCAGAGTTTGAGCTAAGGGGTCCTTTTCCAATGGACGTTTACGGCCGTGTTCTGAAGGGGACCATGCGTATACTTGACGGCTTCTACAATATGAGTCTCGTCGCATGTCGCAAGGGTCATTTGACCGACGGTGAAAGGGCATTGCTGGAGCATACTGCTCGGGAACGGGCCATTCTGTGTGATCACATTTGTCAGGCCTTCCAGGTCGTAGCAAGCTCAACAATGCTCGAGTATCCATTTGCCGACGCCACGCCAAGCATTGTATCAGCCCGTGAGAATCTTCTGAGTAAGATCTTTGAGTTTAGAAAGGAGCACCCTAGGAGGCTATTGTTTGAGGATAGTGGAAGCAGTAGCGACTCAAGTCATATACTTGTAGAGGAAAGGGATTATGCATTGTTATATGCGTATGCTCTCGTGACGGGGCAGGTTGCGGATGAGTTAAGGATGGTGGGGAAGGAAATTGGGAGCTTGTTTGGTGTATTGGACGAGGATACACGGCTTTTGCAGTAGGAGTAGTAAGATAGACTTCCCAGGATCTTATGGGAGACAGGGAGACAGGGATACAGGGACGTATGGCTCATCTAAACACTCTTGTAATGTAATAGGTTAGTTCTCCCAGAGAGCAGTACTAGCGTATAACTATCCCTCACTGATCGGCAACCCAAAGTGACATTATGACGAGATGAGAACCACACGCCCAAATAGGCAGTTTCAAGCACGACAAAGACCATCCATCGGCAAACCATTATTACCCCGCATTGACGGCCAAGATGAAATCATTTCTCCAGGCTAACGGTTCACTCAACCCTGCCATTGTGGGGATGGACCCATTTCAGTTCTTGAACTAACAAGGAATCAAGTAGTAATGCTAACGGTATATTTCGCGGAGTAACCCCATCTAGCAATTCTTCCCAGACATAGTTGGAACCAAGGGTCATCACTCATTGATCCAGGGACTATATAAAACCGCTCAACGGCCGCCATGGACATCACCCCGATTGTGCTCAACTCCACTGTGCCAAACATGTTCTCTCAGCTCATCGGGGCCTTTGGCCTTCTCACTGCGTTCTCCACCCTCTCGCAGGCATCTCCCAGTACTGAAGAGAAATGCTTGACAGCACGCACTAAGCACAAGCCGAGGCTATTTGTGCTCACGGACATCAGCAACGAGCCTGATGACCAGATGAGTCTGGTCCGTCTATTGACTTACTCCAACGAGATCGATATTCAGGGCATTTCTGTGACTACCTCGACATGGATGCCTGACAAAGTCGATTATGAGTCTGTTGTTGGTGTATTGGATGGTTACAAGAAGGTTATCGACAATCTCAACGCCAATGTTCCGTCACATTCACCTTACCCTTCTTACAAATACCTGCTCGGCCGGTTACATAAAGGACATCCCGTATATGGACGGAAATCGCTCAACCTGACCTTGAGCGCTGGTGCAAAGGCACTTGTCAAGGCCGCTGACAATTCGACCTCCAACGATCCTCTTACTGTTTCCGTCTGGGGCGGATCGGCAATTTTGGCTGAGGCTCTTCAGCATGTTACGCGTACTCGAAAAGAAGAGGCCGTGGAGGCCTTTGTGGAGAAACTGCGTGTTTATGCCATCTCGGACCAAGATGACACTGGCATCTGGATTCGTTTGCGTTATCCTCAGCTCTTTTATGTTGTTTCTCTGCATGGCTTTAGTGAGTACACCGTCGCAGCCTGGAATGGCATCTCTGGAGAGGAATATCGTCATTTCGACCAGGGAGGCCCCGACTCAAGTCTCGTTTCGAACGATTGGCTCGAGAAGAACATTCGTCTTGGTCCGTTGGGATCACATTACCTCAACTGGAGTTTCATCATGGAGGGTGACACACCTGCTTTCTTGCCTCTTGTACAAAACGGCCTGGGTGATGTCAACCATCCTGACTGGGGTAGCTGGGGCGGACGCTATACACTGCTCGACCACACGAATCAGTCCCGCGTGTATGCTGATACTAGCGACTATGTTATTGGCGCTAATGGCAAGAGTTTCATTAGCAAGTTTGCTACGATCTGGCGATGGCGTCAGGATTACCAGTTTGACTTTGCTGCTCGTATGCAGTGGACCGTCAACTCCAACTATTCAGACAGCAATCATCAGCCTGTAGCTATTGTGAACAATACTTGCGGCCCCGCTTCTCTTCAGCTCAAATACAAGCCCGGCCATAACATAACCCTCGACGCATCAGAAAGTTGGGATCCTGATGGCGATGAGCTTAGCTACGAGTGGTTCCACTATCGCGAACCTGGTGGTTATGGTCGGGGTCTGGAGGGATTCGACCCAGCTTTGCGAATGAAGCCTATTTTGAGTCACCAGAGTCCCAACGTCAACATCACAAACGTCAAGTCTGACGGCAGTGTCGTCAGGCTTGAAACGGCAAAGAAAATAAATGATGTAAGATAAGTTTCCCGGTGGTTGTGCAGATACTGACATGTTCTAGACCATACATATAATCTTTGCTCTCAAAGACACACGGGAGCAGCCACTCGTGACTTATAGGAGAGTTATTCTGGAGGCCGAATGATCCACGAAGGATAGCGATATACTATCAATAACTTCAGCATGGAAAACTTTGAGTGAGAGGTTATGTTTGCCATGACCTTTGGGCCACAAAATATATAAACAATTCTGGCTTATCCATATATCAAGCTGTTGCAGCATTTCGGCATTCAGATGAAAAGGCAGGTTGGACTAAAGAGAAAATAGAATGTTCTGTCGCTAAACGTCCTCAAACATTGCACTGCTTTGCGAAACACTTGGTGCTGTAAAGAAATATGATGCTTCCGTTCGATAACAATGGCCATTATGATCTACTGAATCACGATTTGCTCCAACGACTTGCGATCCAACGGAAAGGCTTCGCCGTTCATCATTCCATGTACGTAACATGACCCGATTAAGCGGAAGTTGTCGTCCGACAGGTGTTTACGAACAATGAAAGGAACCTCGCCTCCAGCCAGAATAACAATACGGTCACCTTCCCTCGCCGTCCAAGGTACCGATGCTAGATAACCCTTGGTCGTTATTCCCAGCGGCATTGAATGAACGCATATATCGTTGAACGCAGTAGCCTCCTCTAGCAACTTCTTTTCTATTTCTGCCATTTCCTTGTCTGAAGTCAGTGCTTCATAGAACCTGTCAAAGTGCGGTCCAAGTGCACTGTCAGCTGGTGAGTGGCATTCCGCATCTACGTTCCAGCACAAAGTTCGCCATAAAACCTCACGGATGTTATCCCCGGTAAGATAATCCTTCAACGAAAACCCCACCTCACAGGACTTCTGGTAACCCAGGATACCTCTGGACGGTACATACGGAGTTCTATACGAGCTTTCGTCGACTTTGGGAATACTCCGCAAAACGTCAACGAAAGCACCGAGAGCCTTAAGCTCTTTTCCGTCTGTGGACACACTGTAGCTGGCCACGGAGCCACCAGAAGCATTGTAAAGACCGTCGCAGGGGGGTATGTGAAATTGCGGTCTTTGCGACCAATCTGTCACCCAAGAAGGCATCTTTGACCCATCCTCAACGTTAGTTGCATGGACTAGTACCTCAAAGGGAGTTAAGAGCCTCAGAAATGTCGTTGCCATGTCAGTAAAGACCCCCACTTCATCCTTCTTGTAGTTTGCAGGCGGGAGTTGCGTTTTGAAAGACCCAAATATGTCGAGTAGAGCAAAGATATGGTCTCGCTTGTCGGTAGCTCTTAGCCGACGACTCCGTCCGAGGACATCGTTGAGGGCCGTTGCAGGACCAAGCTCATCAACACGCTCCCTTACCAAGTATACCGAGTACATTTGGTGCTTGAAGCCTTCGAGTAAAGTAAAGGTTAACCCTCCTTCGTGAGTGGGATCGGCATATAACTGGAAGAAGAGACTGTAAAAGTCGTCGTAGTCGGCGGTCTTCTCCCCACAGATCATGATCGCTGATACGCCCAGTGCAGCTTCCTGAACAACCCATACACGTTCCCACCAAGGCCGTAGTATAACGTCTAAAAAGCCTCGAATAAGCGGTGTGAGAGTTCCGTTGGAGACATACTCAGCTGCTTGTTGCGTGAGATGATTATAGAGGCGAGAGGACGCGGGAAAGTCTCCTCGTGCCTTTGAGTCTCGTATCTCAGTGGCCATAGGATGTAAGTAATCAAAAAATAGGTCCGAAACGGGACGACCACTCTTTGAGTCTATCGTTTTAGATGTCGCTCCGAGCCAAATGACAACATTCTGCGCTTTCGAGTAGATCAAGTCCATGAGTGCTACCTGACCACCACGTTCGTCGAGATTGTTTTGGTCAATGCATATAGCATCAATCCACAAAACTCTCGCTGTGTCTTGTCTTCTCAGTTTTCGCAAAGCTTTCTCGCAATTCTTGGAGACTTTGATGGTGCCGCCTTCGCAGTTGATGGAACTCGAGAGCGAAGAATCCCCATCGTCAGTGGCCCAGGTATATGACAATGCCTCATATCTGCAATTGTCTAATTGTATTGGAAATAGTTTGACATGTATTTCGAGATCAATGGAACTAGCGGGAAGGAGTGTGAGGGTCCTGATCATGCCATTATTTTGTAATGCTGCGTACTTGTAAAGACTTGTCATTAGATTGAGTTGATACGCTTGATGCGTTTTTGATAAACGGTCAAATGGCTTTATTCGATAATAAGTGCACAAGAAGATTTGAGCAGATCACATATTCACCCCAGCGGATGCAATTCTAGGCGATTGTGATTGATCGTAATTATCATTGTGATTAACGTGTCGCGTCCGTCAGATCCTGCAAGACAAGGTGCCGCTAAAGCAACGGAGCTATATATGCGGGCAACAAAGTGAAGTACAGGTGGCGTGTGCAGATAGGCCAAGCGTCTCCTGACGTATGTGAAAGGGTGTCCATGGTTGAAAGGGTTGTCAGCTTCTTGTCTAGCTGACTGCCCCGTACGCCAGTCTACAGTAAGCAGTAGTCAAAGGATCCAAGCGCTATTCATGTAGGCTCCTAAAACCCCCTGCTTCCCGATTCTGATAGGTGGCCTTGTACGAGGGAATTCACAAACCGCTAGAAAGTGTACAGGACTTTCAAGGCTTTTGAAATTGTGTTCTAGGCAACACTGAGATACAATGTCATGGTTGAATTTTGGATTGAAACCAAATCGTCCCCTTACAATGATAAAAAGAAGCGTCTGTCCAACACCATGATGAATGTACCTTTCAAGTCTATAACATTAACTTTAGTTTGGGCATACAACTTTCTTCGCCCCCATTTTAAACATCCACCCGGAAGTCACTCTGCTATGAGTTCTCAAAGAGACCATAGGCTCAGTCCCTTGTCTTTTGCCGACTGGGGACCGAAGCCGATTCGTCCAGCGCCAAAGCCTGCCCCTGCTCCAAAGCCAGCTCCCAAACCTGCCCCGAAACCTAAATAGTAAGTGTTTTGACCAAGTTCCGTAGAGTCAAGCCCTTCCAAGGCGCTTATTCTTTTAATAGAACTATCGGTGGCGAGTTGATCACTATTTGGTACGACGGGCAACAGTTTGACCATGTCTTGTACCTAATGGTATTTCTATGGTACACTTCCTAGTCTATGGGATATGAGAGCAGTATGTCGTTTGGTAGCCAGATATAAACTCAACTACAAGATTTTAGCTTTGCGCCTTAAAATGCATGTAAGGAAAAGACACAGCCAAGCCAATCTCTTGACTCTATCATTTCGGGGATAACGTAGACAGTAATCCACAAACCTGTCTTTGAGATGATTGTATGATTTTAAAATTGTCTCAATTTATGCTGATTAAACAAGAAAACTAATAAAAAATTGAAGTCTATCACCACTTTGCCATTAGTTAACCCCTGCAAATTTTCGGGCCGCTTCATCCAAATCCACCGAGTAAAGCCAATCAAGATCAAAAGGCTTGGTCTCAATACCCTCCTCCTTATGCATCCTCCTCTTGTTGATCTCATTATTCAGTTCAATAATCCTATCAACACGTTCCTGTCGACCATTCTGCCAGCGCCCCAAAGCTTCACCAAGACCCTGTCCGTCCTTGTCCTTGATTTGACCGAGCACTCCAGCGAAAGTATACACATCCTCAAATGCTTGATTAACGCCTTGGCCAGCTGTGGGGGGAATTGCGTGTGCTGCGTCGCCGAGAATAGCTACTCGACCATGCTTGTCGCTTGATGTCCAGGTGTCAAGCTTAGGTAGGATGTAGAAGGGCCAGAGGTTGACTTTATCGGTGTGGATTTCAGACGTGGCGTTGGAGACAATAGCAGGGAAGTCCTCAGCTCCCTCGCGCAGAAAATCGATGCACCATGTCTTGTCAGAATTCATGGCCTTCCAAGCATCGCGGCCAGGATCTTCTCCAGCGAACATCTTTTGCTTGCCAATCAGAACTTCTGATCCGTCGACTAGCTGAGGTGCAATTACAAACGCACCACGCTTATTGTGCATGAAAGTAGCTGGCAGATGGAAATCGTTTGCCTCCTGCTTCAGCTGCTTTGTGGGGATGGCAGCAGTGACACCAATCATGTTTGTGAACTTTGGGGCAAGGTCAGGGTGTAGATAAGATCGAACACGAGAGTGAATACCGTCTGCGCCAACAAGAAGACTAGCGGATTCTTCCGAACCGTCTGTGAAGCTCCAAGTAACTTGATCCTCAGTCTCGCTGATAATCTTGTCAAATTTCCTTCCATATTCGACCTTGACGCCAGTCTCGCGAACAAGGTCCAGCAGGATCTTGATAAGTTCAAAGCGGTAGACTCGAATGCCAGGATAGCCGTATTTGTTCTCATTTCCAAACTCAAAATTGTCAACAAGCTTGTTTTCTTGTGACAGGAAGTTAAGGTCCTGGAACTTGTAGCTTCGAGGCAGCATGCGTTCATAGACGCCGAGCTTATCGAGAGCCTTGAGGGAGTTGGGAGAGAGCATTATAGCACCGCCAATATCCAGTGGTGCGCTTTGTTGCTCATATGTGATAGTCTCGATGCCTTGCTGATGTAGAGCTAGTGCGAGGGCCAGGCCTGAAAGACCAGCTCCGATGATGGCAACTTTGGGTGAGGACATTGTGATGTTTATAAGACTAAGGCTGAGGTATGGAGAGAGATCGTAGGTATTGATGGTGTTTTTATTTGGAGAAAGAGTTCAGAAGGAAGTTGTTGTTGTAGTAATTGGTGATTGATGTATGTGACAGATGCAGCGACTTTGCCTCCTATATATACACAACTAGCCTCTCCCACACCAAACTCTAACAGTCATCAAACGAGTCCACTAGGATCTTTCGGTAAATTACATGATATCGGTCATTTGCTAATTCCCTCTTCCTCACACGCTTCATCAAAAGAATTGGTAATATCGTGCCGTTCATATCCGACTTGTCCAATCGCCATTGGTTTTCCCCGCTATATGTCGGCCGATTCAATCCATCCGGCCGATATACTTACTCTCCCGGCCGAGTAGGAGCATCACCGCCACTTAACGCGTTATCATAGGTGAAGATTGCGCCCGTTTTTTTTGGTCTTTTGTAGCAGACGACTTAGTGCTTATTGCTAAGCTCCGGCGTAACTTTTACCCAGCTGTATAATCCGTCCGGCTGAGTGTCGGTGCCGAAGATATCGGCCGATAGATTGTGCTAGGACCGGTAAGCCAATGTCCTATAAAGACGGACAGAATACCCCAGAACAAAAAGTGTTTTCATCAGTTTATACATAAGATCATAACAACTTCAGAATCAACATTTCTCAACCAAGCACAAACTCAACAGTTTGTTCTCGATATCTTGCAACACACAGAATTACAATCTTTTCCTACCCACAACCTCACCTTCACCATGCACTTCCTCATTATTGGTGGAACAGGCCGCAATGGCTCTCTGGCTCTTCAAGAAGCGCTCGCTCGAGGCCACACAGTTACGGCACTCGTTCGCAACACAGCCAGCACCAAGCTACCCACACACTCGAATCTCACTCTGGTTCAAGGCACGCCCACTTCACAGTCCGACATTTCTAAGGCTCTTGCGACTCCCCGGACTCCTCAAGTCATCATAACTGCCCTTGCTCAAGTCCGGGTGACAGAGTCGCCCTTTGCGGCTCTGCACCCTGATACCACACCTGACTTTATGGCAGTCAGCATGAGGGCTCTTCTGACTGCCATCACACAAGCAAATCTTCCTTTTAATCCAAAGATCATCGTCAACTCTGCTCAAGGCGCGGGCACATCTTGGCGATCTATGAATCTACCCGGGAAGGTACTGTTCAGTCACGGCAGCATGGGCACTGGACTCAAAGATCACAACGAGGTCGATCGTTTAGTGCGTGAAAGTGGACTTTCTTTTGTTTTGGCACGACCAGTCATGCTGGCCGAGGGGGAGGCTCGATTAGTCAAGGTCTGGCCTGATGATGGTAAGGGGTGTGCGTGGATGCCCAAGATTACTAGAAAGAGTGTTGGCAAATGGCTCGTGGACGCAGCTGAAAGCATTGAGTGGGATGGCCAGTCACCCGTACTTAGCAACTAAGGCAGCAAGATATTTTGGACAGCGATAGACTCTTTCTGTATCTATATTCATCAATAATACCTTTCCAATAATAATCTTGTAGCTATCGATATGCTGTAGAATTAGCCCCATCTACGAGGTCGTTTGCTCAGACTTGTGTTCCCAAAGTTTGACTAAAGATCATGCATGACAATGAAACTGGACCAGGACAGCAAGATACTCTCCTAAGCGCCAATTTAGTGTAACGATTGGAAAGAAATATGCCGGCTTGTACAGGGTAACCTTATCAGTACAGCTCCGGAACAGGAACATGTAGATGAGCGCACCAGTGTGGGTAACAAGGAAGAAAGTAGCTCGATCTAGAAGTCATCCTTGAGGTTCGTAGATTATCATGCACTGTAATTCTCGGGTCCCGAACTGCGAAGCGCGTATCACTCGTGGGAATGGGTATGGATAACGTTGATCTACAGACAGTGTAACACTGTGGCTTGGATTTTCGATCTCTCGACGTATCTGTTTTCGTCCTGGACCAATCTGTATTGTCATATGGCAGTACGGTATAAGCGGATGACTGAGGAGAGACCTGGAGAAACGTATAAGTTTCTGGTAAGTTTAGTCACGAAAAGGCGATGTGAGTCATTCAGCTCCGGTTGGTTATCTTACATCAGCTACCTGCACGCCCTGGTGATTCTTGCTAGATTCAACATATCATTCCACTAATTCTTGTTGTACAGAGATAGATATTAGCACATTACGAGTCTTTCTATCTAAAAATCTTAATTTCGAGTCTATTGGTCAATGAAACAAAACACTGTTGTTGAAACTAATGATTGCCAAACCCTTGTTAATTGAATCGTAGCTCTGTCTGGGTCCAGCTGCACAATGTTCATTCTGTCTTGACTGTCGACTATCAAACGCACCCATCACGCACCTCTCACAACATCAATAACAGTCAGAAAACTACCAACAGGAGTGTTAACAGCATTAATCCTGAGTCTCGGATCCGCCCCTTCCAAAATAGCCTCCCAGCCCACCAAATCTCGCTCCAGCGAATTGAACAGCTGCATCATGACAACATCACGAGAGCGTAGCACTCGCTCGCTCACAGCTGGAACGCTGCCTGGCTCCGGAAGTAGCATGTCCATAATCAGAATATGCGAGTCATCAGCCATAGCCTCAGCCGTGTGCTTCATGATTTCGACGGATTTCTCAAAGTTCCAGTTGTGCAGAATTTGACGCAGGAGGTAAACTCTCGCACCCTGGACTGGCTGCTTCGTGAAGAAGTCGTGTTCCTGGAATTTGATGCGTTCATAGACAGAAGGTCCGTTGTGGGCTCTGACTTCTTCTCTGCCCTCCTCAACCACTTGAGGAGTGTCTTCGACGACGAATTCCAGGTCGGGGAAGGCTTTTGCTAGCTCTACACAGCTATGACCGACATTTCCACCAACCTTGAAGTAAGAAGTCAGCTATATGTTGAAGCAGAATAGCAAAAGTAACTTACATCGACCACTGTGGATCTTCCAAGACTAGCCCAGTCGAAGCCACTGATGAGATGCTTCAAGTGGCTCTTGGGACTCTTGGCAACTGCTTGCATAGCGGTATCAAACAGTCTATAGATATCAGGCTGTTTGGCAATATAATCATACATGCCGAGATTAGTATTGAAGGCAGCGCTAAACGGTGTTCTGTTGGGAGCTGTGCTGTCAGGCCACCTTTCGTGTGCGGTGACCATAGCCGAAACGACCGGGCCAGTAACGGTTGTTATCCACATTCTGAAAGATGCAAGGCCTTTGTTTGTCACAAGAGCTGCAGACGTGGCAGAGTGCGACACAAAGCCTGGCTCAGGCTCGGTGAAGAGCAGGTTTGTCATGGCCATACGGGCAAGACTCTTGAGTCGCTCTTCAGACACGCCAGCTTGTTTAGAGAGTTCAGGGTACGAGATTTTGCCTTCCAGTGGAACCAGTTCAAAGATTTTGAAGTGGCTCATCCAGCGAAGGATTTCCATGTAGTGACACTGCAGCAGATTAGCCAGCTGGATCAATCTTGCATTATGGACTTACGCCAATGAGGACATTCTGGATGTACTCTCCAGGCCCGCAGACAAGGTTGAAGATCCGTAAGGCATCTTCAAGTAACTTCTCCTTCGCGAGCTGTATCTCCTCTGGTGCGTCTGGGGGAAGATTCATGACAGGCGTATCCCGCCTCAAGGTAGGCTCTGGGAGACCTGCTGATTTGAGGTATCCATTGAAAGTCTTGATCTGTTTATCCAGATCTTGAGACAGCGCTTCAAGCTGGGAATCCGCTCCGTCGTACTCGTGATAGTTTCCGTTTGTAGACATGATGGGTAATCTTCATGAGTGATTTGGATGGAGATAGCTGGTTGACTGGTTTACTTGAAACACAGAAGTTGGGATCGTGCAGGTTTATCAACGCGAATCTTTACGGGAAATATGGGTGGTATCACAGAGGCATGTGGTAGATCGCTGTAGCTTCACGAAAACGACTGTCCCGTTTGTAACACACAAAAGCATGCGATCCCGAGCCCACGTTGCCACTTCCGAGACTCGCAGGTTTTCGGAATCTCGGCTCACCGCTTGATTTTCAGCGGCGAAGTTGTCCTTCATATCATTAGTGTTAAAAGGGGGGTCAATCTGTTGTGTATAAGCCCCATCCCACATTATCTTGATCCCAAGCCCACAAAGCCATCAGCAACCAAATATGGCTATCTCTAAGCAACACCCTCAAGTCATCATTGCCGGAGGTGGGATTGCAGGTATCACTCTGGCACTAATGTGCTAGAGGCTTGGCATTAATTACATCCTCCTTGAAGCCCGCGATTCTCTCAAGTCTGATAGAGGCGCTGGAATCGGACTGCAACCCAACGGATTACGCATTCTCGACCAGCTTGGTCTTGTCGATGAGATAGAGGAAGCTACCACTCCTATTACCAAATGCTTCTCCTACGATGAGGATTCTAATCTGATGTCTGTGTCCATCGCCATGGGAAAGTTTCGAGAACGGTTCGTCAAAGATGTCCTGTTGCAACTTGTTACAACTCACCAACGATTGCAGGACCGGCTATCCCTTTGCTTTTATCGAACGACAGAAGCTCCTTTCCATCATGACCGGGCGTCTCCAGCGTATTGATTGCATTAGAACTTCGGCACGTGTAGCTCTTATCGAAGAAGCTGAGAAACATGTTGTTGTGACAACTACCACGGGCGAAGTTTATACCGGCGATGTGCTCATTGGCGCTGACGGTGTGCGCAGTGTCGTCCGCACATACATAGATGCTTCTGTATCGGACAGAATTGCCGATGAATGTGAGTACCGCACTTGACAGAGTATCACCTTTATCTAACCAGCGTAGACATCAAAGTGGGCTTTTCCACTGTCTATGGAATGTCATCTCCCACCAAGGGCATCTCCGCCGGCGAGCGATTCGTAGTCTACAGAAAAGGCGAAACAGTCCTTGGTTTCACAGGCAAAGGCGGCGTCATCTTCTGGTTTGTCTTTGAGAACCTCAACCACTACGTTCCCCTATCTCAAGCCAAGAGATACGCCGAAGCTGATGTCGAAGAGCTTTGTAAGGCAGTCTTCACAGTTCAATGCACTCCAAGTCTCAAATTTGAAGCCATCTATAACAATCGTATCGCAGCTATGAGGACTCCTGTCGAAGAGGGCATAGCAAAGACGTGGCACACAGACCGTACAGTTGTAGTGGGAGATGCAGCCTGCAAAACAACGCCGGCTGGTGGCCAGGGTGCAAACCAGGCCATAGAATCTTGTGCCGTGCTGATCAACAAGCTCATGGAAGCTTATCAATCTACATATAGACCAATTCGTGACCCTATCAAATTGGCACTGTCCACTTATGCTAAGGATCGGGAACAGTCTGCTATCATGACGATGGAAAGGTCTCAGATGATTTGCAATTCACTCTTCTGTCTACAAGACCCAACCGTACTCAAGGACATTATCAACATTGGCGAGGAAGAGTTTCTTTTGCGAGCGCTTATGGGTTTCTCTACTGCGCCTGTCCTCAATAATGTTGAGGTGACTACGAGAGGACATTTCTACAGCATGGCGGTGGACGCTGTGAAGCAGGAGATTAAGAGACGTCACAGTGAGAAACCCTGAGCTTTCTTCATTGGCAAACAGGTAGTTGCGTAAACTAGTTTTCGGGCAGTTCTTGGATAGTAATGATCAGTCATTTATCTGTCCCGCAATAGGTACGATTCCTCTTCTACCTATATCAGGCTGTTGGGGTGTCTGTTGTACTCAACCGCAGTTCGCATGCATTCCATTTTGTTAGTTCACTCTTTGTGGAGTTACGGTTTGCCTGTACCTTTTCCTAGCCACCAAACGACATGACACAACTCACACTAAATCCAGAGCGTGATAATGGTATCCCCTCAACGACCGTGCTACTAGCTTCGGCAGTAACACAATTTCTCACCTTCTGCATTAACTTATCTCACAAGACTCGACCATATATCCCACTGATTCAAGGTTTTACCAAACCGTGCTACACCAGAAACAAGCCTCAGCTGCAAGTAAGCGAACACAAGCATCATAGACGCGAATTGAGCGGCCCACCGTTGGAAGCATCTTGTCGCTTATCTCTCGGTATTCGTATCTTGTCGCTGCCGCAAAACTTGATGCAGTGCCTGAGGAGATATATCTCGGATTCCGACCCCCGATAGATGTCGGACATCCCCGAAATCCTGGCAGTCTATGAGTTGGCAAAGATCGGTTGGATCGGGAATTTCAGGCTGAGACCTGCAGACTGCATGTCCGTTTTGAGTTTTATGCTTAACGGTCATGGACCGTTCTTGTAGAGGTATCTTGATGGATAAATAGTAACGTCTCAGATACTTTTTGGATCGGAAAACATTGACATTCAACAGCCTTTAACTGAACATTCAACATGTCTTACTCAAACGTTTACGTCTTTGGAGACCAAAGCACGCCAGTTGTTGGCAACTTACAAGCTCTGCTTCGCGTCAAGCACAATGTACTTCTCCAAGCCTTTCTGCAAGAGGCGTTTACGTGTATCCAGCGCGAGACAGAGGCGTTACCCGCCACGGACAAGAGCTCTATTCCTCGTGCCGAAAGTCTCAGCTTGCTTGTGGTTGAGGTCAAACGTGGTGCCACCCATGCGGCAATCGAAAGTTGCTTTTTGTGTATTTATGAAATTGGATACTACCTCGAGTACGTACTCGTGACTTCTTGGCCTGGAGGGTTGCTAATTACGTAGGCATCTGGCACATTCAAAGCTCAATCCTGCCTCATCTCCCAAGTGTCGGTTTCTAGGGATATGTACCGGCGGTCTTGCAGCAACTGCAATAAGCTGCTCTCAGAATGTGTTTGACATCCCTCAACTGGGTGCTCAAGCGGTCACCGTTGCTTTGAGGCAGGGTGTTTACATACAGAGAAGAGCAGAACACCTTGGCTTCTCAACACCAATCAGCTGGTCAGTTGTGATCCCAGCGAGGGATAAAGAACAGATTCTCGAAATATTGTCAACCCTATCCAGAAACAAGGTAGGCTTACCCTTTGCTCCAAGTTGGACTCACCACTCATTATCATTCCAGATTCTCCCCACGGGACTACAGCCCTACATCAGTGCTGTTTCTCCAGGGTCTGTCACCATCAGTGGCTCACCCTCTCTTCTTGAAGCTTTGAAGTCTCAGCCCGAAATATCCGTCAAGCGAGCGTTTTCTGCTCCCATCTATGGTCCCTACCACTGCCACTCAGCATTACTGAGTGAAGACTTAGAACAGATTACTCATGATCTTCTCAGAGACCTTGATTTCAGCGACAACGAAGCACTAATTCCAGTCGTATCCTGCGCTACGGGCTCATACGAGTCCAAGTCTACGTTTGCAACCCTTCTGAGTCAGGTCCTTGAAGATGCTCTCGCAGAACAGATCCGAATGGATCATGTCATCGATGGTCTATTTGAGCACGCATCAGCTAATGACACAACATTCATTCCCATCAATGCCCAGGCTAGTACAGTCAGCATCGTGGAATGTTTATCTCGAAAAGGCGCGACTGCTCGCATATCCTCGCCGTCGAAATCCCCCACCGCTACTCCAAAGTTCCCTCGACCTGAGAGTATAGATGCTGATAAGATTGCCATTGTTGGTTTCAGCGGTCGCTTCCCCGAAGCAGACGATCTTGACGAGTTTTGGGATCTCCTCATCAGAGGCCTCGACGTACATAAACTTGTTCCCGAGGATCGTTTCGCAAAAGATCACTTCGATCCTACCGGTCAACGAAAGAACACCAGTCAAGTTCAGTATGGATGCTGGTTAAAGACAGCGGGCTACTTCGACACCCAATTCTTTCACATGTCGCCAAAAGAAGCCCTACAGACAGATCCAGCGCAGCGTTTAGCTCTTCTCACAGCGTACGAGGCTCTTGAAATGTCTGGCTTTGTGCCCGATCGGACACCCTCTACAAAGAGAAGTCGCGTAGGCGTGTACTATGGCGTCACGAGTAATGACTGGGGTGAGGTCAACTCAGCACAGGATATCGACACGTACTTCATACCTGGGGCAAACCGAGCCTTCATCCCAGGAAGAGTCAACTATTTTTTCAAATTTACTGGCCCCAGTATTGCGGTTGACACTGCCTGCTCCTCCAGCCTCGCTGCGATAAACATCGCCATCACGTCGTTGACAAACCGCGACTGTGACACTGCAATTGCCGGTGGAACAAATGTCTTGACGAATCCAGACTTCTTTGCTGGCCTTGACCGAGGACATTTTCTCTCGCGGACAGGGAATTGCAAGACATTCGACGATGATGCTGACGGCTACTGTCGCGCTGATGGTATTGGGACTCTTGTGCTCAAACGCCTGCCGGATGCTATATCAGACGGCGATCCTATCTTTGGCACCATTTTAGGGGCATATACCAATCACTCGGCAGAGTCTGTTTCTATCACTAGACCCCTGACAGAGGCGCAAGAGTATCTGTTCAAGAAGCTTTTGGATCAGAGTGGAATTCATCCCCACGACGTGAGCTACGTGGAGATGCACGGCACAGGAACCCAGGCTGGTGATGCAGTCGAGATGCGCTCCGTGTTGAACACCTTTGCCCATGACCACAGTCGCTCCAGGGACAAAATGTTGCATCTAGGATCTATCAAATCCAATATCGGACATGCAGAATCCGCCTCGGGTGTCATTGCTATTATCAAGGTATTGCTTATGATGCAAAACAACACCACCCCACCTCACCGCGGCATCAAAAACAAAATCAATCAGGGCTTTCCCAAAGACCTTGGCCTTCGCGGTGTTCACATCGCTCAGAAAGGCCCTAAAGAATGGCACCGCCCTTTCAATGGCAAGAGAAAGGTTCTCATCAACAATTTTTCTGCAGCTGGTGGAAACACGTCATTGCTTCTCGAAGATGGACCTACTTCCCCAGGACCCCAGACAAGCCAGACAAAAGATCCTCGTACAGAGCATATAGTACTAATATCGGGTCGCTCCACAAAGGCTCTGGAAGAGAATCTCAAAGCTTTGGAGGCTTTTATTGCGAATTCGGAACTTCCAGAACATGAGCTACTTTCTCAACTCTCATACACCACAACTGCTCGTCGCATGCACCACAGCCGTCGTGTAGCGTTAGTCGCCAGTAACTTGACCAATTTGATGCTCTCTATATCTTCTGCTGCATCCAGTGCTGTAAACGTTAAAGCCATTCCTGCTACAGTTCCAAAAGTCGGTTTTCTCTTTACTGGTCAAGGAGCTCAGGAGACTGCTATGGCAAACTCTTACTACAAGAGATTCTCTTCATTCCGAGCGGACATACAGGCCTTCGATGCTATCACAAAACAGCAAGGTCTTCCATCTATCTTACCACTGATCAGCGGAACAACCCCAGTCGAAGAGCTCTCCGCAGTGGTTGTCCAGCTTGGCACATGTATCATCCAGATGGCACTGGCCCGGTTTTGGATCAGCCTGGGTGTCAACCCCCAGTACGTCATCGGACACAGTCTGGGGGAATACGCTGCTCTACAAATCGCAGGAATCATCAGTATCAGCGATACCATCTACCTGTGCGGTCATAGAGCAAGGCTGCTCGAACAGAAATGCACAGCTTACACGCACGGTATGATCGCCGTGAAAGCGAGTGCAGATACCCTGAGACGTCTTGAAATTTCTGGGCTGGGGGCCAAGATTGCTTGTCTGAATGGCGTGGAAGACACTGTACTCAGCGGTCCTATAGCCAACATAGACTTGCTCTGTGGCAAGCTTCAGCGAGCAGGCTACAAGCACCAAAAGCTGGATATTCCGTTTGCATTCCATTCATCCCAGGTTGAGCCTATTCTTGACGAGCTGCAGGACCTAGCTTCTCATGTGGAATTTCGCGAGCCCAAGTTGACCATGATCTCAACATTGACAGGCAAGATTGTGACTGCCGATACGATGGGCCCTCAATATATCACGCGCCACTGTCGTGAGACTGTCAATTTCCTTGGCGCTATACAAGCAGCCGAGACTGCTGGAATCATCAACACCGCGGGTATCTGTATCGAAATTGGTGCTCATCCCATTCTCAGACCCAAAGTAAAGTCCATCATCGGCCAGGACCTCCGCTGTTACGCTTCCCTTCGACGTGGAGAAGATATGTTCAAAACATTAGCAGATTCCGTGTGTGGTTTATACCTGGCTGGCCAACCGATCAACTGGGACGAATATCATCGTGACTTCAAGGCGTCGCACAAGGTACTCTCCCTTCCCCGGTATAGCTGGCAGCTGTCCAATTATTGGATGCCGTACAAACACAGCTGGTGTCTCACCAAAGGCGACAACCCGAGTCGGCATGGGACATTGGGGATAGAGGCTAGAAGACCAGTCAGGCTGAGCGATTCTATTCACGATGTTGTCGAACAAGCCCTTGATGACAAGAAAAGTTCCATTGTGGCCGAGTCCGACTTGCACGATGCAGCCTTGCTGACTGTTGTCAAGAATCATAAGGTCAACGGATTGACCATGGCCCCATCTGTAAGTATACACTCCCGGATTGATTCATTATCCAAGTATTAACACAGTTTACCCAGACCCTCTTTACCGACATGGCATTCACTCTAGCCAAGCACCTTATCAGCCACCGCTGGCCCGAGACTCAAACTCTTATGCCTGCAGTCAACGACATGATTGTGGAAAAGGCCTTAATCCTGAATGGAAACAACTCGCAGCCGTTCAGGTCTTCTCTTGAGGTTGACTGGACAGTCATGCGTGGTAATTTCAAGATTTATAGCGTTGATGAGACTGGCAAGGAAACGACGCACCACGCAACATGCACAGTAGAGATCAAAGACCCTGAGATATATCTTCAAGAGTGGCGCAGCAAGCTCTACCTCATACAAAGGAGCATCAGCCAACTCCAATCCGGTATCGCAGACGGGTCAATCCATACATTACAGCAAGGCATGCTGTACAAGCTATTTTCCACTTCAGTGCAATATGGCTCCGTCTACCAAGGCATCCAGCAGGTCTGCTTTGATAGTAACGGTCTCGAAGGCACAGCCAAAGTCTTTCTTCCTTCCAGCAAAGACACCTTCATGTTGAACCCCTACTGCTGTGATAGTCTTGGTCATCTCACAGGTTTCATTATGAACTGCAGTGACAGCTTGGACCTAGCGGAGCACGTCTACGTCAACCATGGCTGGCGTTATCTCCGCATGACGGAGCCTTATCAATCCGATGTGCACTACCAGACATATGTCAAGATGCAGGCTGTTGGGTCTGATGATTCGACTTATACTGGCGATGTGCATATTCTTCGTGATGGGAACATCATCAGCGTCTGCGGTGGCGTTATGTTCAAGAAGATCTCCCGCAGGGTCTTGGATATGCTTCTCCCCAGGCCTTCATCAGCAAATACCAAGCCAACTGTGTCAAAGATACCTCTGGAAAAACGGGCCTTGCTTACCCCTCCAAAATCTCCAGGTACTGCTCCGGCCTCGCCACCTGAGAGGATGCAGTCGACTACTTCTGCACCCTTGGGCTTTATCCAAAAGGTTCTCGGGATTCTCGCAGATGAAATTGGTGTGGAAGCTACTCACCTTGCTGATTCTACCCCATTGGCAGACTTGGGAGTAGATTCCCTCATGTCACTTACCATTCTGGGTAATTTCCGCGAAGAACTTGATCTGGATATTCCCGCCGCTCAGTTACATGAGTGTATCACGGTCAAAGATTTCAAGGATTTCATTCTTGACTTTGCAGGTATCACAGAGGAAGTTGTTCCTAGTTCTGCGTCCGATACTGAGAGCTCTTCTTCCACTCCTGCCTCTACAATCCCCAGCCCAGATGGAAAGGATCTGGTTGATACAAATGATTCCTTGCTGTGCCAACGAACTAAACCTTCGGTTCCTCGTTCGACATCAACAATCCTTCAAGGTACCAAACATTGCTCTAAAACCCTCTTTCTATTTCCTGATGGAGCTGGTTCAGGCACTTCATACGTCACCCTCCCATCTATCTCACCTGATCTAAGGGTGATTGGGCTCAATAGCCCCTACCTCACCAAACCCCATGAGTTCACATGCCCTCTCCAGGACATCACAGGTTCTTATCTCGACGAGGTTCGTCGACGTCAACCCGACGGACCGTACTATTTCGCCGGTTGGTCCGCAGGTGGGGTCTCAGCATTCGAAGCCGCACGTCAACTTGTTGCCACTGGAGAACGGGTCGAGAAGCTACTTTTGATCGACTCGCCCAACCCTGTCGGTCTGGGAAAGCTCCCAAAACGCATGTACGATTTCTTAACCGAGTCAGGAACCTTTGGAGGTTTCGACATGGGTGATGAGGCCCAGTCTCCGCCCGATTGGCTCTTCCAGCACTTTTCTGTCTTCATCGAAGCCCTCGACAAGTACGTACCTCAGCCCTTTGAGCTTGGCTCTGCACCTAGAACGACCCTTATCTGGGCCAAGGATGGGGTGTGTAAGAACCCGCATGACAAACGGCCTGAGGAGCTGGTAGATGACCCTCGTGGTATGAAGTGGTTGTTGAACAACAGGACTGATCTTGGACCTAATGGTTGGGATAATCTCGTTGGCGCCGATAATATTCGGATACGGACGATTGAGGATGCCAATCACTTTACCCTGCTACGTGAACCGGTTGTTTCTTCATTGTGTGGTATGATTCGGGAGGCGTTGGATATCCGGTGAACACAAGTTATGATTGATCATCTGGGTTCCCTGAAGCATACAAGTGTACAATGATCCAATTGTTATCAATTGTGTAGAGTTTTTGTTTTATCTCACTATTATTAAACTTGTGTATCTCTCAAAATATTCAACTACGTAGCTACTTGAGGTTAATAAAGTAAACGCTTATTTTAACAATAACATTAAGTTTGTTTCCAGGCAGACATAAAAATAGACTGGGTCAAGGAATACTACCTTCTAGTTTAACTTCACAGGGCAATTGTTGACGTATGGTCAGCAGAAGAACTTATGTAGTTTTCGCTGGGCACTCGCGACTATACTATGCTCTTTTCGTATAGCTGAATGGCCGAAGGATTTCTTGGCAACATAAATACCTACGCATAAGACTACGATCTGCCCAGCCCCCAACGGCTAGATAAGATAGGTGTACTACACTAAACTTCAATCAGAATTGAGCAACATAGTCTCGACCACTGCAACCTGTCAGACTCGGCGACTCTCTCTTTATCAGTCGCGATACGACGCTCTGAGGTCTCCAGTAACATGGTAATGGCAGATGCAAGGCCACTTACCTGCTGCTTCGGGTTTAGCCCCCACAGCAACCCCATGCAAGAGACATATCAAAAGTGCCTACTTAGCACAGGACCGACTTCCGCGAGTGTCTTACACGCCTGTATTTGGAAACCTGCATATTGGAATCTTTGATCGGGCTATCGCTGAGGCGAGTGGCGTTGAGTAGATACTCTGATACTAACAGCAATTCCAAGTATAAAAGCAACATGCTCTCTCTCACAGTCCATTGACTCTATTCACTCCAGTCTTGACATCCAACACAACATCCTATACCTCAATCACCACTTTCGACCGCCAAAATGAAGTTCCTCTCCCTCGCCGTCACCTTCTTCGCCGCCTTTGCCATCGCATCTCCCTCTCCTGAGGGCGGTCTCGAGCGTCGACAATGTACCTGCAAGAAGGTCGGCGATGAGTGGATCTGCATTGGTCCCCGATGCCCTCGCGACCTTCCTACCGAGCCCACCAAGCTCGAGCGCCGCCAGTGCTCTTGCCACAAGATCGGCGATGAGTGGATCTGCGGCGGCCCAAAGTGCCCTCGCGATGTCGCCTCCGAGCCCAAGCTCGAGCGACGACAATGCTCCTGCAAAAAGGTTGCTGGCGAGTGGATCTGCAGTGGCCGAAAGTGCGGTCGAGACCTTCCTGGTCTTGCCGACGTTGAGTAAATCTTTTAGCTAGGAAAGTGATGCGTTTTGTAAGTCGTCCCCTGCTATGATGGATAATATGTCAAGTGCTAACTATCCTAAGATGGAATGGATTACGAGGTCTCAATCTGCCATCGTCCGTTTTGGGCAGAAGTCGGCAAGAATATTTGATATAACGAATAAAACAGTTACGGAACTAAATACATTACACCCAGTTCGCCTCCTTGAGCAACCTCGACCAGTAGTGCCTCATGTGAGATATCCTTAATTCCTGGAGACTCCATGTGATGCCTCCACATTGTATACAGTCTAGCCATCAAAGATATGTATAATTTAATATTGGATCCCTCCACTTCCATCGCAACCCGTTCTTGTTGGGAATGAGCGTCATTCTATATCAAGCCGAGCCTTTGATATGTTGTCGAAATCCCCAGTAGCCCATCATCCTGTTCGTCCAGTAATACATGCCTTGTATCCAAAGCCCACCAACAAATTGGACTCAATTCTTAGGCCTTTTGTCTGATCTTAACTTGAGAGTGAGTGTCATTACACGGCAGGTCCTTTCAGGGAGATGCTTCGATTATATGAGAGCCATTACTCAAAATTCAAATATGGGCATTTGTAGCCATTGTAATACGGTCTTATCCTGTGTAAAGAAGTATTCTTTGCCTCAGGCTTATTTTGATAACGATTCAGTTAACCCATACAATACTGATCAGGCAACCTTCTTGATTAGGAAATTCGTTGCTTGATATCCAGGCAGCCAACCAACCCCGCTTCCTATGCCAAATTTATATTGTGCTTACAGAGTGCGGCCCATTCTTACTATCATCATACCAAGCCGTGTGCAAGTCACTAGACTGTTTCCCTCAACATGGCACCAATTATCCACTGCGTGCGCCACGGTCAAGGGGTTCATAACCTCAGCCATGCAAATCACCATCTACCTGATCCTGAACTAACGCCTCTGGGAGAGGAGCAAGCCCGAGCGTTGTGTACGAGGTTCCCCGAACTAGCCAATGTTCAATTAATCGTCGCCTCCCCACTACGACGTACGATTCAAACAGCACTGCTAGCGTTTCCGTCACAGCTAGAGAGCGGTCTGCAGGTTTTGGCTTTGCCAGAGGTTCAGGAAGCAAGTAGCCTCCTCTGTGATACTGGCAGCGATCTATCTGCCATCAAGGCCGAGTTCGAGAAACTGCCCGTGGACTTTAGTCTCGTGGAGCCTGATTGGCATATCAAGGTATGTCATAACATATTTGTCGATTGGACTAGGCCAAGTGACTAACGAATCAAATAGCAGGGCAAATGGGCACCTGTTGCGAGCTGTCTTCTTGAGAGGGCTCACCTGGCACGACAATGGCTAAGTGAAAGACCCGAAAGTGAAATCGTGGTTATTACCCACGGCTGTTTTCTACATTTTCTCACAGACGATTGGGTAAACTCCGTTAATTCTCAAGGTGTGTTATCTATTATGCTACCTCAGTTACTCGCATGCTAATTCAGACTATCTAGCAACGGATTGGGCCAATGCAGAGGTTCGCTCTTTCACCTTTGCACAGGATGAGAGTGGAAAGCCAGCTCTGTGCGAGACCAAAGAATCGAGAGAAAGACGAGTAGTTGAGCCAATTCCTTTGACCAGGGAACAGCGGCTAGAGGTTAAAGAAACATCTCTGAAAACCTGGATTGAATGGGGCGTCATACAGGCATAGTATATCATGTCAAGAGATGCGGCAGTCTGGGAAATATATCAATAAGCCATACTCAAGAGGGAAAGACAATCTCATTCCAAAGCTTCTTTAACTAACAGTTATGAATTAACATTGATTGACTCTACGTGGTCTGCTAGTTTCAATACAACCATGTCCAGCTACTTCCTTTTTTGTCCCTTTGTGTCACTCTATCCATATCCAAAAGATGAGAAGCCCCTAGCGGCATAATCTTGAACAAGTATGTATTTGGTACACCATTAATTACCTCAAGATAGTGCATCAAGATCTCTCATGTTCGCTATCTATCAAAGCTCCCCGCATGAACCACCAAGACGCGCCCTATTGACGACTTTCTTGTCAAACAATCGACTCACGTGAACGGGATATCTTCCGGACCCACCCAAGAGATTTCCATTGTCATGCACATTGGCCAAAAGCTCAAGAAAACTTCCC
Source organism: Fusarium heterosporum (assembly GCA_013396295.1). Taxonomy (NCBI): domain Eukaryota; kingdom Fungi; phylum Ascomycota; class Sordariomycetes; order Hypocreales; family Nectriaceae; genus Fusarium; species Fusarium heterosporum. The sequence goes on along the minus strand of JAAGWQ010000035.1, from coordinate 233,270 downwards.
TCACGAAGAGATACCGTAGTTGACCGATGTCGGACCGAGATATGGATATTGACATCTTTCCAACGCCCTTTTCAATGTCATGGCACTAACATGCAGCTTAGCATCCAGCTCTAATGTATCCTATCTCGTAGACAGATAAACATGTTCTTATAAGAGCAGTACATCCCACAGTTGACCATGATGTGTTCTCTTCTCCAACAGCTACCAACGACATCATGGAGTCTAAATCTGGCAACTTTGTCCTCACGGCAGAAGCTTTGAACAAGGCTCTACCCAGCTTCCACTTCTCAACTCAAGCTGTCCACGCCGATGACTTTGTCAGTCCTCACCGGGCCATCGCGCCCGCAATGCACTCAGCCGTCAACTACAGATATGCCCGCGATCCGGATAACTTGGTAGAGATGGAGAACGACGACGTAATAAGCTCAGCACTCGATCGTGAATAACACCAGCTGACGAATTGCTAGCCCAATGCTCCCTTTGACTCGCATGTATACTCCCGCTACACGCATCCCAACTCGCACCGACTTGAAATCGTCCTCGAGACTCTGTTCGGAAACCCCGTCATCACTTATTCCTCGGGCGTGTCGGCCTTTCTCTCCATGTTAATTGCAGTAAACCCAAAGAAGATTTTCATCGGAAAGGGATATCATGGCGTTCACGCTGTTATTGAACTCATGACTAAGCTCAACGGTCTGAAGAAGCTATCACTTGATTGTCTGGATCAGGCTGGTCCAGGCGACATGATCCATATTGAAACTCCAGTCAACCCAACAGGCGAAGCACTCGATCTATGTTTCTTCAAGAAGAAGGCTTTGGATAGCGGTGCTCTTCTCACTGTTGATGCCACACTCGCTCCGCCTCCTCTTCAAGACCCTATTCAACTAGGTGCTGATCTAGTTATGCACAGCGGTACCAAGTATATCGGCGGTCACTCGGACATGCTATGCGGTATTGTCATTGTCCATCCAGAGCGTGTGAAAGATGGATTGGAAAAGACACTACGAGCAGAACGTATGGTGGTAGGAAACGTCATGGGTAGCATCGAGGGTTGGCTGGGCATCCGATCGGTGCGTACTCTTCACCTACGCGTGATGCGTCAGTCCCAAACAGCACAAGGACTTGTTGCCTGGCTTCACAGCGGCATCCAAGACCCAACCTCGCTCATTGGACGTATAGTCTCCAAAGTCGCCCATTCATCTATCCAGCAAGATGTATTGGGAGACGGCTGGCTTCAGAAGCAGATGCCCAATGGACACAGTCCAGTGTTTAGCATGTGGCTCAAGAGGGCAACGCATGCAAAGCGGCTGCCGAGCAAGTTGTACATCTTTCAGCATGCTACTAGCTTGGGTGGAGTGGAAAGCTTGTGTGAGTGGCGTGCTATGTCGAGTCGGGGCGAAGACCAGACCATGCTGCGGATTAGCACTGGTGTTGAAGATTTGGAAGATCTCAAGGGGGATCTCATTCAGGCTTTTGAGGCTTTATTGGATGAGTTCCCTTGATTACCGTATGCTACATAGACGCCCCCAGACGGGGCAATATCTGGTTACCGTATCTCTTGCAACAACGTTCAAGCATACAACTTGGAGTGATTATTACCCCAGTAGCCAGCCAGCATTACTGGTTATAACGAAGTGCGAAAAGGTCAACTGAACTGCTGGGTGAAGTTTGCTTTTTGTCTTGAGCAAGACTTATGGACATGTTTGGTTGGGCTTGGGGGCAAGTTAGAATCAGATAGTTCGGTTTGATAGCGCAAGTCAATGTCAAGATATCAGATTTAGTGATCGAGGTATGGTAATTAAAATACAAGTCTCATCTCTGTATCATTAATGGTAAAACAGATGGGTCCCGTCTTTTGTAGTGTTAAAGCAAAGCACATTTCACATCACCAAACAGAAGAGATAGTAGATAATAACTTGAATACGTCATTCAATAAGTTCAGATATTTACACATTATGCTCATATACATCCTCTCTCCAATCATGTCACCATTGTGACCTCCAAACAATTCAGGTATAATTATAAAAAGACATCCCCCTCATCAACAACACTGGGTATTGATCATCCTTAGACGCGGTCGTCGTGCTCAGTCTTGGGGACAATCTTGAGGTCACCGGCACCCATGGTCTGGGCGAAGGTCTCATGGGGCCTCCACTTGGCGGAGGTTCGGGGAGTGGTCTCCTCCATCATCTTGTCAACCTGCTCGAGAGACAGACCCTTGGTCTCGGGAACGAGGAAGTAAGTGTAGACGAAAGCGCATGTGCAGAGACCACCCCAGATGAAGAAAACGGAGGACTTGAGGTTACCTCGGTTCTCGCCGACCATGTAGGGGGTGATGACAGCGATGATGGTGTTCCAGAGCCAGTTGGAGGCGGTGGAGAGACCAACACCGCGAGATCGGATGGGGATAGGGAAGATCTCGCCAATGACGATCCAGGCACCAGGACCCCAGGTGGAAGCGAAGAAGAAGATGAAGATGGCGATGAAGGCAATCTGGGCGTTGACAGCGCTGATGTTGTTGGCGATCATGGCATCAGGGTCGGCGGCAGTGGGAGCGGCGTGGGTGTGGTTGAAACCGACAGTAACACCAATGATGGCGACGAGGAACTGGCAGATAAGCATACCCATGGCACCGATGAGAAGGATGGCACGGCGACCGAATCGCTCAACAGTCCAGAAAGACAGAGGAGTGGAGAAGACGTTAACCAGGGTGAAGACGAGAGAGATGAGGAAGGGGTTGGAGATAGCACCAGTGGACTTGAGGAAGGGGGTAGAGTAGTAGAAGATGAAGTTGACACCAGTCCACTGCTGCATCATCTGCATGGAGGTACCGAGGATGGTTCGGCGAAGGTTAGACTTGCCGTCCCAGAGGCTACCCTTGAAGCAGTTGGCCCAGCTGCCGAACCAAGTGGTGCTGGGGATGATTTGGCGCTCGTACTCCTCGTTGGCGACGATCTCGGCAATCTCAGACTGGACATACTTGGAGTCCTTGGGCTGGCCACGAACACGGGACAGGGCCTCAATGGCATCTTCGATTCTGCCCTTCTTGACGAAGTATCGAGGGGAGTCGGGGAGGAAGAAAAGACCACCAGCGAGGATGACAGCCCAGGGGAACTGAATACCGATGGGGATCTGGTATGCCTTCATGCTGTTGTAGTTCTCGGTACCGTAGACGATGCAAGCGGCAAGGAGGAGACCGATGGTGATACAGAATTGGTAACCGGCGACGAGGGCACCACGGACCTGCTTGGGGCACTGGAGAGCAAGTGTTAGTAGATGATCAGGATCAAGACAAAGACTTGCAACTTACGATCTCAGACATGTAGAGAATGACGATGGCAGACTCGAAACCGACGCCAATTCCGGCGATGAGACGACCGACAACAATACAAGCGAGGGCATCACCGTGGCCAGTGATCATCTGGATCACGACACCGATAGCGTAGATGAGGCAGCCAAGGATAACAGTCCACTTGCGACCCATGCGGTCGGCAAGATCACCAGCGATGAGGGCACCGAAGAAGGTACCGCAAGAGAGAATAGAGACGATGAGAGACGAGTTGCTCTCGCTGAGCTTGTCGGCGGTGGGGCCCTCGACTTGGTGGATGAAGTACTGGGAGCCGTTGACACCGTTGATGTAACCGGAATCGTAACCGAAGAAGATACCACCGAAGGAGGCGAAAGCGCACATCAGGTAGGCCTTCCAGGTGACGGGAGCCTCGATCTGCTCGACATTGTCGGCAGTCTGGAGAGCGACAGAGCCATGACGCTCGTCGTGGGTGCCTTCAACGCCCATTGCGATGGTTGTTGTGTTTGAATTTCTGACACGGCAGAGAGAAGACGGGGGGTGGAGGTCGTATTTGTATTGTTGACCAAAGGTGAATCACAAACAGAGAGAGAAGAGGAGGTAGTGAAACCGGGTAGAGAAGAGAGAGAAGTGGTGATGTGATGTGATGGAACAAGACGAAACAGTTGTACGAGGAGGGGCAGACGAGGTCTATTTAATCTCGACGAGAAAGAAGGATTGATCTGGTGCTGCTGGTGCTGCCGCTGGCCTACTCCTGCTCTCTTTCCCTAGCTCGCAAGGTAGTCCAAGGTCTAACTAATTCCAAGCTGCAGCCAGCATCCTCATGGCAGCAAGCTGTTGGAGCTAAACCTAAAGAGGACCAATATATGGACGCAGGCCAAGAAAAGACACACCTCAAGTGGTACAATTACAGGGCCATCTACTCGGGTAACCCAACTTTAGCAGCCTTCGGCCGTTCACGAGCATCCAGATGCAGCTGAAGGACTCTTCCGAACGCGCCAAACAGACGCGCCATGTCCACTGACCTCGGAGCTTTGCGACTGGAGCTAGGGGAACCAGTTTAGCCCCGGGGGCCCATGGGGCAGTGGTAGATGGGGGAGCGGGGACAGGGCAGGGGAGAAGAAGAAGAGCATGGGACCACTGTGTGCACGCCCTTTCTCCAGTACAAATTAGAATTAAAAAGTGCGGAGGAGGCCGTAGGGAGCGAAAAGGGGGTGGGAATATACAAACAGGGCCAGAGTCGAGAATGCCTGAGAATGGCGTCTAAGTGACTGCAGCGTAGTGTAGTCACTGTGCTGTGCGGCATCACCGTCCGTCTACCTGAAGCATTCCATCAAACACTGGATATCTAGCATGAATTAAAGTAATGATATTAAAGTGACTCACGCATGAAAGGCATGTCAAGTGTCGACTCAACAACTAGATTGCATTGTGCAACCAAAATCATGCGGTGATCCTCCCTCCTACGGCAGCCACAACACGTATCGTAGCATCGTCCCCTCCAAAATCACCAGTCAATTAAACAATTCCAAAAACCCCAAATTTAAAATAAAAAAAACCTTCACGCGCCCCAATATCTTTCTTTGCATCTGGGGAATCGCGTGGGGATTGGCGGGCCCTCTACTCGAGGGGTGCTACGAGGTAAGGCCGATAATAGTGGAGGGGGGCACTTCCTCCGACGGTTGGCCCATAATGTTAACGGTTTGTGCGCCGGGGGGTGGCCAAGATGTCTCCAGAGAAGCGCCGAGTCGTCGCCGGCCGTTATTTTCTTTGCCCTTCAGCGTCTGAGCACGGGACCTTCGATCAAGAGTTCTAGAGGCATCGGAAATCTATTTTCTTTATTCCTTCGAGTCAGCCGCGGTTACGAACGGGAGACGTGAACCAGACTGGCGGATACTCTCTCGTAACATCGTATCATGCTGTAAAACTAAACTTTGACTCTTCATTGACTGTCCCGTCCCAAGATTGGATGTGCTGATCTGGTGGCATTTTGAGAAATGCCATTCCTCTCCTGTACAGCAAGCTTCCTGGCTTCCCACCACTTAAATCTTTCCCCAGCCAGTCATGAGCCTGGAATACTACCCTCTTCAAAGCCCGACGCGGGGAAATAAGAAAGCGGCCACACAGTAAAGAGTACAAAATACCTGGCAGACCAAGCAGGCCCAGCAAAAGGGGTCCCGATGGCCCAACTCTCGGTGGTACTCGAGACGCTACGCCCCTGCTGCCCCGACTGCATGGGTATTTCTAATTGACCGAGCACGGCGACACTACTCCATCGCCATCCAATCTTTGGGGTAATAGTGTCTTCCTCACAGACCTCGTTTTTTTCTTGTCTCTTGGCCCTCGGCTCTCTGGGGAACTACCTGGCCGCTCATCACATCACCACCTTTCCCCCCCTCCCCCAGAGAAATGTCAACAGAGTGCCTCCGAGTCGGCCACCGAGACACCAGATAGTGGCATGCACAACCCCAGAATCTCCGGATTTTCCACACAAGCGATGAACGATGAACGCGGGGAGAAACAGAGTGAGACCGAGTGACGCTGAGTTTCACCGAGAAGACTGTCACTGACACTGACGCTGTACCTAAACTTCAAAATTTGTCGTGATATCTCACATATACGGAAGTACGCACTACGTAGTCACGACAGGCCAATAGAATTAACAAAAAGCCACCATCGTCACGAGAACCGCGAATCGTCTTGTCATGCATAATTTCCGGGCCGAAACGTCAGGACCTGGCAATTGAGCCAGCCAAGGCGCCCTCCGTACCACACCATTATCACGGGCTGCAGGTAGGGGTGACAAATTCACTATCCTTTTTTCTTTCTTGTCCTTCTCGTGAGAAACACGCACAGAGCACACGATCTGTAAACGGTTGCCGGAAATCGGCATAGACTCAGCGCGTATTACGGATACAGCCAACTCGTCGAGTCTTTTGCCCGTTTTCGTAGCCCCAATGTCCCCTTTCTCCAGAGCGTTGCAACAGCTGCTAATTACGTTACAATATCGTTCCTTCAATTCCCGCCCAACATCCATTACAGTACAAGGGGACATGGGTAAGCCTCGACCGTAGTTGCACCAACAAAATGCTGTAGCATGTGGTGACACATCTTGAGTGTCCTCATCTGTATGTGTAAATTTCCAAAAATATCAACAGCAATTGTTGGTCTTTCTCTACATCTTCCCTTGTCTATCCCAGAGTTACCTTCACATCGGAAACTAGATCACGCAGCGCACGACCGAACCATAGTATCGGAAATGGTCCATTGTTTTAAGCCTGGATATCCGGGGTGGTCACGCGGCGGAACCAGATTCCCTCGAGATAGAGTAGTAGACAAAGTTGTCAACCATGACCAAGCAGACTTTCTCCATCGATATCCCCATAAAGTAGCCTGAGCTTAGCCGAACTTCTCCATGAGAAGCAGATTCAGTGGCGTCTGCCCACCCCCAGCTCCAGCTTTCCCCCAGTTCCCCTTACCTTACCCTGCCCAAAGCTCACGCCATTGGCCGCCAACAGTCAGAGAAACCTGGAGAGGACCGCTTTCGGGTCCCAGTGTCCCAAAATCCAAAGATCCCCATGTGGGTCCTCGGCCGGACTCACTCTGAAGCCATCGTGTCAGATTCCCCAGCTCTCATTACGCCTAAGCCGGCTCGTGATCTTTAAAAGAAAAATTCTTGCAAAGAAAACTCGGCCGAGACCATCCATGACAAACCGCAATAGCCGTGTTCCGACAATCCACGTCGCTGAAACGGATGAGGATTCCAAATGCAGTACTGGCCCGTTCTGGGCTGTTGTATCAGTCCAGTCCAGTCCAGTGGCCAATTGATGAATGGGTGGCGTTGTGAGCCTCCCATTCCAGCAAGTCATCAGATACATTTTAATTCTCCAACTAACTAACGCTGGTGTCGACTTGGTCAATCGCAGCCTCTGAAGCGTCTGAAGAGCATTCTCCTGAACTGTCTCACCGTCACTATATTCGCCGCTGGCCGTCATGTCCGTGTTCTAGATCGTCTGTCCTGTCTCGAGGATCTCTAGTACCCACGACAACCGCCACTGTCTCAGAAGCCCAAGCTCAAGTTCAAGCTTTCGTTTGGGTCTCGCTTGCTTTGCTGATCGACGTTGTCATCCCACCATCTTTCCCCGCAACAATCCATTTTGCAAAGACAAAATGATACGTCTATTTTGAGTCAATAGCAACGTTGGATCTGACAGTTTGGTGGTCGTCGATGTGACTCTACAATATCTGCAGGAAGACGATAGACAAATGAAGTCCATGTTTCGAATGCCAGAAGCTGTTCATATATCACAGTTGTATTGAACTGCCATCAATTGTAACCAAAGAGACTTTGCCAAGGCGCCAAGATCATCAACTATTTTCAGCCATAGCTGCAGTGAATATCTTTTGCCCCTTCAATATAATTATTGAAGGTCTCGTGATGTTGCGATCTGTCCTCGTTTGGCATGGTGGAAAAGATAATACGATGGCGATCCTCTAAAACGTGGAGAGAACTATAACTTCCTCCCGTGGCGTTCTAGACGTTTGATAGTTAATGCACCTGACGGTATCGTGATACGTTCATCACATCATTGACTCCGATCGCGTTGACCGATGACAAGATCATACTTAACAACGAAGATCTGCTCATCGACAGTATGATCTTCATGAGCTAATGCAAGTGTTGCTAGATGAGTTGATCGTTCAATATTTTCGATATCAATGACTTCCTTGCCACTGTTGCTGCTGTTCAATCGTGATTCTTGATCGTGATGATGCTACCCTACATCGCCATGTTGACTTTCGTGGGGTCAAGGTTTTAGTGCGACTCGAGTAAGCATGGCCTGAAGAAACCCCAAACTATGACTCAGGCAGCTAACAATCTGAGTAGAGGCTCCAATGTAATCGCAATAGATCTTTAATCGCAGATATCCAGACATCGGGTAGATCCCATATACGCGAGCATTATCTCTCAACAAAATGCGCCAAATGGCCGAGTACCCTGCGCTCGCCACCCTTTACAACCTCCCGAGCACGTGTATTGATGATACACGAGCGACAAGATGCAAACTGACATTGAGCGTATAGGGAGACAGACAGCAAAAGCGTAGAAGTTTATCTGACGGTGTTTCTGTTTCGCAGTGCTCATAAACTTTTACGTCGCATCTCGACTGCGACGTCCTCAAGCCCAGCCATCCCGAGCCATGTACCAATAAAAATTTGGGCATTTTGACTTCGGTATCGCCAAATTCTCGTGGTCCGTCTGGGCGCATTTTGCCCTTTATGGCCAAATTGAGAGTTCATCCCGTAATGGAGCATAAGCATGGATAACAGACTTTAGACTGAGCCGTGGTTTGAGTCTCTATCAGCGGGCATTCTTTGGCAAGTGTCAAGGTCTATTGATCACAGTGGTCCAACATGACTTATGGGACATTTCTCGTCTGTCGCAGAGTTCGTATCATTTCTCAACCGTGGCGCCCAAGTTCTTTAGAGGCTCCAGTGAGCAGCCAATTCGCGTCTTTGGAACTTGTCACTGTATACTCAATATTTTTGTTGAGATGAAAACTCGGTATTTGAGTGAAACACCTCATTAATCTCGACATTACCCCTCCAGACACCAAAAGTATAACAGAAGGATTAGGTTGAAGAGGTAATATCGAGTCCAGCAGGGTTGTCAAGATGCAACAACAAGCTGAAAATAGCTGCTGCTACTAATGAATTGGCAATTACATTAATTTACTTATATAGAAACATCTCCATAAAATACACGGCTTCGAGAACCTTTCTGGCATTGTCCGATCTGGCTCCACTCGCTAACAATTCTCATTTTTTTCGCCTCTTTATCTTCCAAGACGTCATTGACACTCAATGAAGAGATAGTGTTTCACATGTAACTTTATACCGGTGATGTCAATTTGATCCTCCAGAAACTCATCATAGACAATCTGTTGTTACATACATCTCGGATCATTGAGATCTCACATCACAGTCAAGCACTGCCTTAATATAACGCAAGGACAACAAAGAACAAAGCTTCATCTACAAACCGCAACAATGGCGCAGCAAATGCAAGCATGGCAAGCCGCCCATCCAGGCTCTTTCGAAAGCGTCTTCAAATTCCACGACACTATCTCTAAACCTACTGCTCAGAGTCTCAAGTCGGGTCAAGTCCTGGTTCAGGTCTCCCGCGCCGCGCTCAACCCAGCCGACTACAAGATCGTCGAGCTGGGCATGGCCGCCCGTCTGATCACGTCCTTCCCCAAGATACCGGGCATGGATCTCAGCGGCCGCATCGTCGCGGTCGCAGATGACGTGACGGAGGCAAAGGAAGGCGATCTCGTTCTCGCCAGAGCTACGCCCACAAAGGCGTTCGGTTCTCTTGCGCAGTTCACTGTGTGCGACCGTGAGGGTTACAGTGTCATTCCCCAGGACTTCGATCTTGAGCAGGCGGCTGGCGTTGGAACGGCGGGTTTGACGGCGTATCAGACTATTGCGCCGTATGTCAAGGCTGGCGACAAGGTCTTCATCAACGGTGGCTCCGGAGGCGTTGGACTTTGGGGTGTCCAGATTGCCAAGGCTATCGGATGCCAGGTCACCGTATCTTGTTCAACAGGCAAGGCTGATCTTTGCAAGAGTCTGGGCGCCGACGATGTGATTGACTACAAGACAAGCGATGTCGTCACTGAGCTCCAGAAGCGCGGCCAGGTGTTCAGTCTGTGTGTTGACAACGTCGGCAACGCGCCCCCAAACCTTTACGCATACTCAAACGACTTTCTCCTCCCTGGCAGCCACTTCGTTTTCGTCGGCGGCCACGTCTCAGCCAAGAGTGTTCTGAGTCTTTCGACCAACCTGGTACGACCCTCATTTCTGGGTGGTGTCAAGATCAAGTTTGTCACTTATGCTACAGCCAACAAGCGAAAGGACCTGGACCAGCTGAGGGACTGGATGGTTGAGGGCAAAGTCAAGACTATTATCGCCGCCACCTATTCATTCCAGGAGGCGGACAAGGCGTTTGAGTATTTGAAGAAGGGGTCCAGTGCAGGCAAGATTATTATTCAGGTTGAGTAGGGGTTGCACAGCGACGAGATATGAAATTGTGATACCATGGATAAGCGAATGCGTATTGACGCGGGTTTATGTTATAGATAAATAAACTATTGTTATAGTGGGACTCTGATCCAGTCTATACCAGTAATACGCCGTTGCGACGCTATTCGTGAAGTTTGCGGTTGTTCAAACCTTCATATCAAGCCTGTTAATGTGCTATAGGATAAATAAACCTCATGTAAAAACCTTTGACAAAGTCCTGACGTGTGAGCTGATGCGGCGTGCCCGACTCTACACCATATGTGCCGAGGAAAGCGGGCGTAGAGATGGCGGAGGCGCCCGCACTGGAATCTTGTGCAAGTCGTCTATTTGATGCATGGCTCGCCCATTCTTACTGGGGTACAAGCGAAAGTTCTGCCTCAAGCCCAACGTGGGCGGTGCCGGATAGCCTTCACAGGACTACTGAGCAAGGGAAGCGGTAGTCTCAGCGTGAAGCGAAGCCGATAAGTCTCGAGCAAGGCCAGCTGAAGTCTGATAAGAGAGATACTCGAGTACCGCTCGCTGTTCATGTCCCCAAGCCAGTAGCAAACTTGCGAGCAACCCATGAAGAACCATGTTCCTCGTACTCCTCCTTCGTCACAGCCAACTTCTCAATGTTTGGATGGTTGGCCAGGTTTGCACCGCCGTACCAAGTGTTGGTGATAGGGTCTGCCGGTCTGGCAACCCTTACTATGCAATCGTCAGGGACCCGCTGCACAACCTCCTTTTGCAGTCGCTGGATGAACCCGTCAAAATGCGTGTTACCGCCCACAACGATAATGTTGGCCAGCATGCTGGGCCAGAGACCAAAGGGGAGCTCGTTGAGGGAATCTTGAACAAGATCAGCCAGGCCGGGCTGCCTAATCCCAGCATCTGATGGACTGAACATTAGTTCGGGAACGGCAAATCGCTCGTTGCGTAGCGTTAAGGCGTCCTCCTCTGACTGTCCGGCCGCTTTCCTTGCTTTTGAGTGTCGCGAGGGTTCGTAGTCGACTAGAGTTCCGTTTGACCTCGTGTGGAAGTCGGGCAAGATGTAATCCTTGGCAATGCCGCCTCCAGATATATACTCCGGCCGTCGTTCTCCCCTGGTACCCTTCCATGACTTTTCTATATCCGCCTTGAAGTCGGCTGTGACGTAACAAGAAAGTTCCTTCATCTCATTGACGATGTATGTGTCGTTACGCATATCAAAGTGTCGGAGAGAGATCAATCGCGTCAAGTAATTGGTGAGAACTTTGCCGCCGACATCTAGTCGTTTGATGGCGGAGTGTAAAGGTTGGCCGCGCAGGAGCGGTGTGATAGTGGTGTGTGAGTAGCCGGAATCGATGACCATGACGGCTTCGGAGGGGGTATTTGCGACGGTCGGGATCTCTTGGGGGGTTCGGAAGATGTTCTGGATATCGTGGTAGGCGTTGAATGTCGGTCCTGTTCTGGTCAGCAATGAAGCATATGAAGGAATCGGGCATCTTACCTATACCACGATAATAACTTGTGAAGCCATATTCCTCAAAAACAATTTGATCGCAGTTTGTCTGAAGAATAGGCAATCCGTTCGGCGGTTCAGCAAGTATCAACCTCGTCTCCGCAGGATCGAACTTGCAAGCTTTATTCTCGAAAAGCTCACGGTCCCAAATCTCCTTCTGCGCCTCCCAATTGACAATAAAGCCCTTCTCCATAGGCCTCCGGAATTGAATCTCTCCAAAGTCGCGACATTTTTCCAACTCGGAAGCGACGTAGACTTTGCGCGCGCGGTCGCGAGCGATGACGTTGGGGATGATACGAGGCTCGTCGAATTTTCCGTCGCGCACGAGGCCGGCTTTGATAGTCGCAGCGCCGTTATCGAGGACGAGGGTGGTCGATGGGCCTTTTGGAGGCGCGGGCTTGGCTTTGCGTCCTCCGGCCATGGCGCTTGTTGGGTTGCGAGGGAGGAATATTGGTGATGGTTTTCTTGAAGTTTAGTTTAACGCGACTTGACGTGGGGGTGAAGTTACGTAAGCCATCATGATTTCTACTCATGATGAGCAATGGACGTCTGCGGTCTTGGCATGATTGGAAGCTTCATCAATCTTTGGGTGTAACTATCGCATCAAATAAGTATCTATCTCCTTGTTGAAGAATATTGCGCTAAAGCTTGGGTATAACCTCAACTTGGTTTAGAATATCTGATCACTAAAATAGCACCTCAATCCATTGACGGTTCCATTCTCACCAACATATGCCAAAACCCCGTCGAGTGGCTCGCCAATATAACGTACGTTGTCCAAGAGGTCTAGTCCGTGTAGTTCATTTCATCGAGCATATCTTCTGGAAAAAATGCCCTAACCCCCGCGTCAAAGTCTAGCTAGAGGCGGCCTCTCCTTCACAAAAGGTCTACCCTGTAATGTTGCTTTTGTTGGACCCGTACGAAAGGTGACTGCCGTCGCGTCATGGACGTCCACAAAGCAGGGTTGACTCGTGTAATTCTGCGCACCGTCACTCGTCCCACAGACGGTAACAGCATATGAGCTCTTTGGGTGAGATTTTACAGGCGGAGAATCTCCCGGGGTTTACTCATCATGGCGTGTGTGTTGCTTGCGAAAGCCGTAGGCTTGAGCCAGTCATTGGTATTTGTGGAGGTTGAGTTCGTCACGAGGAAGAGCAAAGCATAAGGTAACTTTGTTAGATCTGGCAGAGAAGAGACTGGTCCTCCCGCACTGCTGGTTGTGTAACTGGCAGACGGATTGAAACTTGTACTTGTATAGTATTCTCCTTGTAGTCCATCCTAGCTACTCTCATTGGGGGAATGACCACTTCACTATCAACTCCAGATAAGGGCTGTTAGTCTTATTGCTGGTGATCTAGAGAGTATTTTCCTTTGGCGAATTCTTCAGATCGTGTTTTGAAGCAGGTTCTCATGCGCCCGTTCCATTATCTTTACCATGTAGTCAACACGTACCTATCTCATCCAACACAATACGAAAAGGATACATGTCCGAATTATTGCTTTTCTCGATTAAGGCCACGACCTGAAGATCAGGATGATCTGCACGGCACTTACAAGATGGCGCCACGCTAAGGTATGATCGAATGCGAGATATGACATGGGAGGTCCATAATATCTCTTGGCCTTACGAGTGTAGTCGAGGTTGGTAACTGTCGTGTAAATTAATGCAGACAACTTTCACAGTCACAGAATACGCTCCAAAGACAAAGATAGTACGTCAAAAGAACTTGTTCATAATTCCATCAAATCTTGGGTGTGTCTAGCACACCGGGTATCAACTGCCACTTCAGCGCTATCTCGTCCCTTGGCACAACTCCTGCGTCCTCCACCCTCCTCGTATTAACGAACCCAGGACCGCCGCTTTCCCACGCATAGTCCTTCCAGGTTCCTAGTGCAGGCCACATACGTTCCCTCACAATCCTCTCGATCTTAGCCTTACGCTGTGTCGCCTCCTCGTCGCCTACAAGGCCGACCACGCTCGTCCACAAGGCCCATGTCTCCTCGAGCTCGTCCACACTTGACACGCCCATGACACTGACGCCCAGGCGGCCTGTGTCGCTGGGGTTCAATTTGGTACCAAATTGAGAGCCGACTCGAGCCCAATTCTCGAGAGCCCAGCGAATAGCCACCTCCTCAAGATGCTCGCCTTCTTCTTGTGCGATTTCGGAGAGCTTGAGGCATAGATCGCGGAGCTCCCCGGGCGAAGGGTGCCATGCGCGCATGGGGCTGTTGTCAATACCGCGGGTCGTCAATAGTCCCATTCCCAGCATACTGGCATTGGGAATGCAATCAACACCAGCAGCCTTGAACCGGTCCAGCAGCTCCTTAGCTCCCAGCTGGTTGTTCTGCACACAGAAGTTGCTGTACGACATAACAGCATCCACAGGTTCTCCTGTCTCGCGCAAGATCATCTCGGCCAGCGAGGCAAGCGTATCGACGGGGTATCCACTGATACCCACGTATCGAATAAGCCCTTGGTCCCTCAACCGTCGAAGCTCCATAACAGCAGCGAGCACCTCTTCGGGCGATACAAACTCGACATCATGTGTGTACACAAGATCCAGGTAGGATGTACCAAGGCGCTCAAGGCTACGACAAACACTATATCGAACCCAAGCAGGGGAGTAATCGAACTCATCTCCTGCGACACGGCCAGCTTTTGTGATGAGGAAGTAACCCTCTCGAGGAGGCGGGGGCGTCAACTTGCGGAGCGCATCGCCAAGGAGGATCTCGGAGGGGCCATAGTAGGGAGATGTGTCGAAACCAAGGATGTTGTGGGCGAGGGCGCGGCCGACGATGTCAGTGTATGGCATGCGAGACGGGTCTGGATGGTACTGGTGGTTGAAGGTGGCTGTTCCGAGGATCAGAGGAGGGAGGACCTCAGAAAGAGGCTTTCGCGCGGCGACCATTTCAAGGGATGAGAATTCAGAGGATATCGTGAGTGAGGGGTGAGGGAGAAAGGTTGAGGCTGGAGCCAAAAGATGTCGACTTTTAGCCTGGAGCTTTCGAGATCGTCAGGGTCCGTTAATTTTTAGGTGCGGCGTCCTTTCACTTTCGGATAGTGGGGGATGCAGGCTCGGTTCAAAACGGCGATAAGGGAATCCTGAAGAGGACGAAGGATCGAACCGAGGACAGAAAATCGCATAAATATCGCTGCCAACTAGTTGCAACTTATCTGCCGCGATGGAGAAAAAATAATGGTAAACAATAATCCCTGTATCTGTCAGTAATTTCAGGGTCGCCCTCGCTGGATCGAGCGATCTATCGCCGCTAAGCGCGATCGCCAGTCATCATCTTCAGCATTGTGATGAATCATGGAGAGGTTTTTTCCCGACGGCCCGACAGGGACACGGGCCAGACCTGGAGGAGCAGGATTGGGCCGAATGCGTGATATAAGCATTCGCTTGCATCATTTGCTGTGTACCGAGTACACAGACATAGTGTGTGTTGGCCTGTCAATTGTGCACGTTGCATGCATTTTGCGGGACAGATTCTATGCTGAATCGAGAGTGTTGAGGAATGGGATAAGCTGAATGGACGTTGTCGGCCGCCGAGCTACTGACGCGACTTTTTATTTACTCCCAAGTTACCCCCAATTGACATGCCCCCAAACATGGCATTCTGTACTTGCTTTACTGCCTATTATCGGAATTTCTGTCTTTCCGTTTCAAGGTTCAGGATTCTTGTTACGCTGCCAGGGTCCGAGATAGCATCACCTCAGATCTGAGATCTATGTCAACCTATTTCGCGCACCAGTCTACGTACCCAATTCTACAGAGAAATGGTGTGAGATTCGTTCAAAGAGAGTCAATATTACTTGATCAAACATTTGGGACGAAGAGTGCAGAAAATTTGTTAAAGAGTCGAGTTGCTTTCTTTTTATCCGCTTGCTTCAAAAAATAACCATCAAAGTCTCATCAAGAGCGGAAAATCCTAGCAATGGATACGCTTCATCCATGCCATACGAGCCATCAGGACCCCTCGCAAAAACATGGTCCCATCTATCGAAGAACACGTGAAGCACCCCATATTTCAGGGTCCGCGTGCCAAGCCCAGGTCACCATGCGCCGTGATCGAACGTGCATGCGAGGAAGCAGATGCGTATCTGTTTCCTCTATCACTTATGACAACTTTCTCAGACCACGACCTCGAGAGAAACACCCTGTGAATTAAGTCAGTAAATACGCATGTCAATCACAAGATGATCACATACAGTCGCACTGTAAAGATAGTTAGTAAATACTCCTCAGCATCTTGGCTAGGGCCCACTTACAAAAGATGGTGATGATCCCTCATTGTGAATGAGGCAGTACCCGCCACAGCACTTTTTACAGTACTTTTGCGTGCGCTCAATACAATCGTTGCACTGTACACATTAGCTGAGAGACTCTCGATCAGTTGGGTGTAACATACATTCATGCCGCATTCCCAGCAGCTCCGAGAGACGTGTCGCTGTCAAATCTGTCAGTACGTGTAGATATAAACCAATTCCCAACAAGTCGCTATTGAGCCCCGTGTGTTTTGTCATTCTTACCTTGGCTCTGGCCATCACAGGTGCAGACTCCACTGCGCCGTCCGATTTCCAATTGGGCACAACTTCGGGCTCGTGTATTACGGTGTTATGACCGAAAGGCTGGTAGCACGTCTCGCACCACCACTTGTTACAAGTGACGCAAAACCTGTCTCTAAGACAGTCGGCGCAGCGAGCCACAAATTCTTCATAGCCAGGTCGAGGCGTTGTGGCCGCCTTTACAGATGACGACAGAATTGGCGGAGGAGCCAGCAATGGTAGTGACGAGCAGTGAGACTCAGCTGTCATGATACCCTCAGGCGCCTTGCCACATGATGCGCAGCCGCCAACGGCGAATGTGGCTACGGCAGGGCTGCAGGAAGATTGCACAGGGGTTTTACCAAATGCTGGTGAGTTGGCGTGTCGCGGACCTTGGCACAAAACTGTGTCAAACGAGATGATGCCCTGGCATGCAAGTAGACACTGCGCCCAGTCATCCATGTCATCGCCAGAGTTGAGCATACGGCCCTTTCTAGACCACCAGGCATCGTCTCCGTCTCGAACAGACGCACCTGAGTCCTGCATATTCTCGTGGCAAGCACCAAGAGGTATCGGGCCAAAAACATATAGAGCTTCGAGTCTCGGGGTGTTCTCCGGGCGCGAGCTGCGACAGGCATACGCTAGTGCGGCGCGCAACTTTCCATGGTTGAGATTCTTGGCGCCGCGGATTGAGAGCATGCGCACGCTGTAGCTCGGATCATTGATGATGTCGTGGCACAGCTCAGCCGTGACCGAGAGGCCGTCGAGGATCAGGGATTGGACATGGCGAAGAATATCGCGTTGTCGCAGGGTAGAGAAGATGCCCCTCAAGGGCCCAGCGTAGAACCTATGAATCAAAGCTGTAAGCTAAAACGACCGGCTAAAGTGGTCGCATTCTGGACCAGGGTGCTCTGTGGGTATCGACTCACTCATCCTCAGTCAAGTAGTCAGAAAGTTGGACATTGTGCCAGACTGCAAGGTTGCGCTCCGGCTCCTTATGGGCGTCTTCGCAGTGCGCTGTCTTTACCCGCGTGAGGTCGAGGTGACGGAAAACACCAGGTGTCTCGTGGAGGAGGTAGCGTATGTCACGACAAGTTGCGGAGAGGTTGAGCAGACCAGATACCGTAAGGTAGGGAAGTGTGTGTCGGAGGATAAGAGAATTGTGTAGAGTGTCAAAGAGGGTCAAGCCCTTTGGTTCGATCTGTGTGATCTCTGCGCGCGTGTGGTGGTGGACGATAACTTGGCTCATGTCAGGCTGGCATGAGGAATTTCACAACGACGACTGATGGGGATAATTGGAATTGAAGGAGAAATGAATATGGGAAGAAAAACGACATGTTGAGGGTTGGCTTCAGGATATCTATATACATCTACAGCTAAAGGTACTACAGCTTGAGACGAGACATGATAGATCCCAAGCCCCCATGTCATGGTCATGCCAGCGGCCAAAGCGGCAATGATTTACTGGAGCGAGCTTCCCATGTTTGGGTCCGGGGGAGATGGAGGTGGCCGTTGGGTGGGATGGTAGGGAACAAGATGGTCTGAGATGAGATTGGATTGGCGAGGTTAGATCAAAGCCAAGTGCAGCTCAACCTAGCCTACCACCTATCATCAAGGGGGAGTGTGTTTGCAACAGCCAGTGAGTCAAGTCGAGCTTATGCATTACACAAGCTTGTTAGTTGAAGCTTGATGATCATTTCGAGCTACGTCTGCGATAGCCACCTACCACGTAGATCATACGGGCGGGTGTGGGGGTTACTCAACAATAACGTAGCATGGAGAGCGCAACACCAAAAAAAGAAGAAACTCCCGGCTGGACCGGAAACACAAAGAAACAGCCTTTGTTTTGTGAGAGGTGGGAAGGGTTCCCCCTCCAGATGTGGCAGATCGGCCCGTGTGAGAACATCAGCCAGGGATTGGATGCGTAAGAGGTGAGCCAGATATTACTGCACACTACTAAAAAGGTAAGAGAAATAGGGTCCGGCCGATTGATGGGGATAGGTATCTTGGCTGTGGAGGATGGCATCACCAGGCTTGGGATCTTATCTTTGAGGCGCACCATTCAATAGCCGGGAGCTAAAATAGGGCGTCCTGCCAAGTGTGCAAGGCCCTGTTAGCCCCCCCGTATTGTGGAAATGTCATGGACGGCAGAATAAATACAAGGCTAAATGAGCCGTGTCATATTTCGCAATCTTATCAGTTCGAAAATGCTTCACGCCTTTTAGTACGTATCCTGTGTTCTAAAATTGTTCTCAACGTATCAGACTCGACTGAGGGTGGCTTCCGCAGATCACACAGCTACAGTTGCAACAAACTCGGACCCTGAGACCGCCAAGTCTCAAGCCTCATCATAGCTGATGAATATCTTTTGCAAGGGATACAATGAGCTGACCTTTTTGTTGTAATTGATGCCGCCAATATCTCCGGCCATACAGATACGACCTATGATTCCTCTATTCAGCCATGATGGATGATTACGCTGCATTTAACCAATTGCGGGGGAACCCTGACGGCACAACCCAGATATGTGTTTCACTCTAGATATGCTGGAGGGATGGGATAATTGTAGGATGTAATGGCGGTGAAACTCGTAGGTGTTTCTTTTGTTGCGATCGACACGAGTATCACAAAGATCTTCGATTCATGGACTGCCGTGTTGCACGTGTTGTGTCGTTGCAGTGCAAACTGTCCGAGATTACGTGTATCTATTGCTCCAAGCCACTGAACTATCTACAACACTATCATTTGCGACTATCATCCCCTTACTGGGATACGGTCTATCCGGTGCATCGTTACCTTGGGATTGTCTTGTTATGTATGGCACTTGAATCGTAGTAGCATTGTGTCTCAGTTATGTTTTATAGTCTAATTTTAACCATGGTATTAACCGTACAATAGTGTATGTGCTAACGATTGACATGTAGATCTTTCAGTAGCGAGATACCATGGCTAATAGTAATTGATAAGATATGTACGAATACGAAACATGTAGAACTCTTCTGGGCAACAAGCAACTTCTCTTGTCTCGAGGAATCTGTATACCCTAGAGCCACAACACATCGCGACGGAGTCCCCGTTAATCCGAGACGACTCTGCGTCATGAGCTTATGTAATGCGTTTTGGCAGGCAACTCAAATCTGATGCGTCTTCTGGACGATGCTGGAAGAACGTCACCGAATTGGCTGACTGAGCATTGTCGCTTAAGAAAGAGTGTCGGCCTGTACTAAGTTTGCAGCATGCGGCCGGAAAGAAGCTGAGTTTCATTTGATAGATCATTTATTTATAATATGAACATAATATATCGTTTACCTCACTTCTCGCCCACTACGTGATCGCATCTTACCAACCCCACCAAACCAACACCAATTCTCCCCGCGCAACTTACTACCTACATATAGCCTAACCATGGAAGAGTCTGTTCCCTTGCGCTGGTCAAGCGCATTGCCAGTCGTGAGTCCCTCTACGATAGCGTCCAAGAATCTCCGTGGCGATAAGATTCTTCTTCCTCAATCCGCTCTTGAACAACTCCTAGCAGCAGCGCGATCCCGACCCTCGACGAATACCGGCCGATCCGACCCATGGTCCTACACCTCTGCTCACAACGACGCAGATAGCGCGCAGCAGCTTCCAAATCCTCTCACATTCCGACTAATCAATCCCAAGAACAAAAATGCAGTCTTCGCGGGCATTAGAGAGTTTTCTGCATCAGAAGGCACCCTAGGGTTGAGCCCATGGTTGACAGAAGCTTTGGGACTACAAGAAGATGAATTTGTGTCGCCAAAAGAAACTGTCGATGCGGAACGAGACCCAGCGCAGCTTGAGAGTGAACAAATGGACGTTGACGGCATTCACATCAAGGTTGAAGCGAGACAACTCCCCAAAGGCACATACGTACGACTCAGGCCCTTGGAGGCAGGCTACAACCCCGACGACTGGAAACCTCTTCTCGAACGACAACTGCGAGAGAACTTTACAACACTCAGCAAAGGTTCAATGTTGGCGGTGAAGGGAGCACGAGGGGAAGAGTTCAAGCTGCTCGTGGACAAGGTTGCGCCTGAAGGAGATGGCATCTGCGTTGTGGATACTGACCTTGAGGTCGATATTGAAGCTTTGGACGAGGAGCAAGCTCGAGAAACATTACGACGAATCATGTCAGCACAACGAGGATCTACCGACGGAAATTCTACCGGTGGAGAGATTGATATCTGGAAGTCTGCAGAGGGGCAAGTTCTCGAGGGCGAATACGTCGATTACACACTTCCGTCATGGGACAAATCCCAACCTCTTGCCATCGAATTGAGTACGGAGGAAGATGACGATGCTCTCGACTTATTTGTTACGCCAAGGTCTTCTCGGCAACGCGCATTGCCGCGAGAGACTGCTCATGTCTTTGGCGACTTTTCACCCACGGTCAATGGGGTGAAGCGGATTGTGATAAGTCCCACCAACGTTGAACTCGAAGGGGCTGAACAGATCACCATCTCCGTGCATGGATACAAGCATTCGAATACTGCCGAGGGGTCTGCAAAGACATTGCGATACTTATTACGTGCTAAGGTGGACTTGCCCAACGCATCACAGGGAGAGTCGAAAGGGATAGCAAAAGGTACTGATGGAAACGAGGCCGCTCCTGATGAGGAGCAGTGCAGCAACTGTTTGCAATTCATTCCCAAACGAACAATGATCTTGCACGAGAATTTCTGTCGGAGGAACAACATCGTGTGCCCCAGCTGCAAATCTGTATTTAAAAAGGGTTCTCCGGAGTGGGAAGCTCACTGGCATTGCGACAAAGACAGTGCCTTTGGCAACTCGACGGCTAGTAAGGCGAAGCACGATGACATATTTCACACGGAACGACAGTGCCCTCATTGCGAATTCTCGACAAACTCAATGGACGACTTGGCAAGACATTCAACGAGCGTGTGTCCTGGAAAATTAATCCTTTGCCGCTTCTGTCACCTTGAGGTGCCTCAGGAAGGTGACCCTTTCAACCCCAGCCCGGAGGTGGTCCTGTCCGGGTTAACAGCACATGAGCTCGCCGATGGCACACGCACAACGGAGTGTCACCTTTGCGATAAAATTGTCCGACTGAAAGACATGGAGACACATCTAAAGCACCACGAGCTCGACAAGATCTCTCGACTCACGCCGCCAATTTGTCGCAATGCCAATTGTGGACGAACTATGTTTGGAGTCGCGTCAAGGGGCCAGGTCCGCCAAGCACCTTCCAGTGAACAAGGCTCAAACGAAATTGGTCTTTGCTCCATTTGTTATGGCCCATTGTACGTGAGCATGCATGACCCAGAAGGCAAAGCTCTGAAACGTCGTATCGAAAGACGCTATCTCGGCCAACTTATGACGGGCTGTGGGAAAGCTTACTGCGGAAACCCATGGTGTAAATCAGGACGCGCCAACGCAGATCTTGAGCCCAAACCTACAAGCACTCGCGAGGTTCTTCCTCTGGTGAAGCCCCTCCTAGCCGACATTGCGAACAAAGACGCACCGTTGTACTTTTGCACTGACGAGACGAGTCAAAAAAGTCGAAAGTTGGCGGAGATGATGGCTACTGAGGGTGTTTGGGAGGTTGAGTGGTGCATTGCTGCGGCAGAAGCTGAGAAGGGGAATCTGGAGAGAATGAGGGATTGGTTGCAAGCGTGGGCGCCGACGAAGTGAAGCGTTTGATTGTAGATTAAGACTGGTTCAACGCGTTTGATGATGAGATTATGACTTATCTTTGGGGCATGTGTTGGTAGATTAGGCATAGAGATAGACGAGGTTCACGACATACTAGACGGAGGTGCAAGTTTGTTCATAACAATACAACACAAGACAGGTTCAGTTGACGCAACTTTGCATTGCCAGCACATTCGTGACATAATATGAAGCTGGTTGATATAAGATGCCACCCGGATCTGTCGGGATCAGACTATTTGACGCATGATGTTTCATCATCGACACACGCACATGTACTTGTAAGTGCAATCGATTTTAATGAAGACAATTGTTTGAAGACAGAGGGTCATATAAAGCAAGAAAGCATTTTTCTCGAATTTCACGGTCTGGGTTCAAGGATCCTTTAAATCCATGTTTTAGTGACGGTTTATGACGTTGAGTGGATGCGAGTCAGAACTGACTTTGCAGATCAGTGACTTATCGCTTTGTCGGTCGGGGATAAAATCAACGGTACAAAACAAGGTTGGCTGGGGAGACGCATAAAAGAAGCAAAATACACAACGTCTAGGTGTAGGAAAGAATAGAATTGACCTCTATAACGGTAACGTGTATATTGGTCCTGGGTTCGTAATGGGTAAAGCAGATAAGGCCCGAAAGTGGAGATCAGCATGAATTATCATCAAAGTTTAGCTAACGATAGCTTACCTTACCTTGGCTAAGCTACTCCATAGCTTACGACGCCTTGCATTCGTTGTAGGGGAATCGTTCTCCGGCTCGTATGCTTCGACGTAACTCTATGCAATATTGTCCAGAGCGATCCCTTAGTCATTAATCCTCCGCATGACCATTCCATTTCATTTTATCACCTCTACTCGACTGTCAATCGGTAGAAACTGAATAGCTTCGCGCTACCCCGCTGACTGTTATCTGCTAGAGGCACCTAACGGATCGGAAACCTTTCCAGCATTTACCCGCCCGCCTGGCTCGCGGGCTCCAGTACCCGTTCCCAGCTAATCCAAGCCCCAGACTCGACCAATACAGGGCAGTGGAGGTCCCTGCTGCAACAGCAACAGAACAGTTGAGCCCAACCTCTCAAGTCCCCGTCGCTGAGTTCCAGTGCCATCCATTTATCTTTATCCCCCGACCATCAACGTCCGTTATCGCTCCACTATCAACTGTCAACATCTTTCATCCTTCAACTTTCATTCATCGACTCAACGCTGCTGGCACTCGTTGACAGCATCGTCCCCTACACCCCAGGGCGTCGATCCCACCTTCTCCATAAACGATAGGTTCCCGCCCAAGCGAGATGCCCTCTGTGATGACCCCCGTCGTCTGACGCCCCTCCCCCATTTCCACCCATCGCATCGCGGGACATCCGGTACTATCGAGTTGATATCGCTCAACTCAATCCAGCTTATCCTGCTCATCCGACTGTGATTCTTTGCAGTATCCTGTTTTAAGCTCCAGCTTCAGATTTCGACAAATCCCTCTTTCGATTATCCTTGACGACACAACACCACCTGCCCTGGCCTACACCATCGGCATCAGATAAGACCGGCCTCAGTGCGCGATCGCGCCATATTACCCAGCTGCTGTCGTCTGTCACAACCCGAAATGGGTAACTCAAGCACAAAAGAGTCTCGCTCGGAAGGCGATGCTTCTCATCGCTATGCAGCACCGGGCGATCCGTCGGTGCGCGAGCATTTGCGAGATGCTAGCTCGAGACAAAACCGCCGCATGAGCCGAGCTGAGATCAACATCTTCGGCATGGGCCCGAGTTCTTCCCGCAACCGCGATCAACCAGATGCTCCTTTTGAGCGTCGCGAAACAAAACAAGAGCGAGAGGCGAGGAGATTAGAGAGAGAGCGCGTGCTACGAGCGAAGGAACGAGAGAGGAGCATGCGCGAGGAGCATGTTGATGGAGGTTATGTGGTCACATTGGGCACCTATACCGGTACTGAGGACTTTAGCAAACCTGTCGTGAGACAACTCCAGGTACATTCCCTCACTCTTGACTAGGCGTCTTGGTAAGCTGACATGGTATAGATCGAAAGAAAACTTGCGCCTTTTTGGCGAGGTCTCAATGACTGGTCTGGCAGCTGGGCTGAGCATCAACTCGTTGCTGCAGCCCGTGGCCTTCCTATCCCCGCCGCTGATGCGCCGCCCGACCCAGAGCTTGTTCCCCGACCTCCTCCTCCATCAGAACATCCATCCTCTTCGAGCCAGAACCTGCAGAGTCTGACAGTTCCCATGGGACCCCGAACTCTTTCTGCCGCATCAGATCGCAGCGGATCCAACAGCGGATCTGCCCTTCCGTCCCCGTCCGCTGGGCAGGGCAAAACACCTTTTAAACCTCGAGCCAAGGCCCTTGCTGCCGCTCTCAGTGGAGGTTCTCGAAATGCGTCCTCAACCGATCTAACACCCAAAGAGATATCTCTACCTCACGACCCCTTCGTCAATGGTCAACCACTTGAGGTTTTCCTGTACAAAGACGCTGATGAGTGTCCGATTTGCTTCCTGACTTATCCGCCTTACCTGAACCATACTCGTTGTTGTGACCAACCCATCTGTAGCGAATGCTTTGTTCAGATCAAGCGCAGCGACCCTCATCTTCCCGAGCACCATCCCAATGGCGAAGCTCGAGATCCTAATGAAGGTCTCAGCGCTGACGAACCTCCAGAAATGCTCATCTCGGAGCCTTCGGCCTGCCCATACTGCCAGCAGCCCGAATTCGGTGTGACTTATGAGCCTCCTCCCTTCCGACGAGGTCTCGCATACTCTGGCAACCCGACACACAGCACCGCCATGTCCTCGCAAACGTCATTAAACGGCACACTGCAGACTCCACCGGTACCCAACCGCCGACGCGCACATAGTTTGTCCGCGAACGCGCCGAATGTCATTACTACGGATCGCGTGCGCCCCGACTGGGCTACGAAACTTGCCACGGCGAGAAACCATCAAGCACGCAGAGCGGCTGCTGCGACAGCTCTTCACACGGCTGCATTCCTCATGGGAGGAAACGAGCAAAGATCTATTCTTCGACCAGGCCGGTTTGGTCGAAGAAATACAGGAAACAACGATTCAAATGCCAGTCCTGGTGGCAGCGGCCAGATGTCAGCTCAGGATGGAGCGCAAGACGACGCAGCCGAGGGGCCGGAACCTGGAGCTAGAGGCTCCTCACGGAATGGAACAGGACGCAGGAGTCGCATGGATGAACTTGAAGAGATGATGTTTATGGAGGCTGTCCGCCTCTCTCTAGCGTCGGAAGAGGACCGTAAACGAAAGGAGGACAAGGCTATACGAAAGGAGACCAAGAGACGCGAGAAGGAGGAGAAGAAGGCAGCTAAGAAGGGCGGCACGCCATACAGTGGAAGTGCAAGTGGCGCAAGCGCCAGCAGTCTATCTTTAGGACTGGGGCGTCGACGTGGCAATAGTACTGCCAGCAACCTCCGTGTGGAGGCTACTGTATCGAGAGCCTCACAAGCGCCAAGTTCCTCAGACTCACCAGCAGAGTCAAAAGCGAAGGACGATAGCAGCGGGAAAGGAAAGGGGGTCGATCGAGGCTCCCCAGAAGTCCAAACCGGACCAACCTCATCATCAAGTTCTTTGCCACTACCGAGTGGCCCTTCACGTGGAGGATCGCATCTAAGGCAGATGAGTAATGCTTCCTCAGTAGGTTCTTCGCTTAATGATAGCCCTGGCGACACATACACCGGACCCGACTATCTTGCCGCCGATGGAGGTCCTCGGTCTAGTGGACTGAGCCTCGGTGCATACAGCGATGACGGAGACCGTGATACTGGAAGTGCTGGCCCCGAGCCTATGTTCAACTTTAGCAGTCTGGCTCAGATGGTCGGTGCTGATCTCGAAAATGGATCAATGCGTCGTGAGGATGACGGAGAGTCTCCTGACGGCACTGGATATGCTCGACCGCTGTCACAAGTGAAGGAAGACGATAAAGAAGATGCCGAGGCAGAGCATGTTGAGGGTGTACCAACTGCCAAGACAGAAGTTGTACCTGCTACCCTAGCTGCGCCTGCTGTTATGATCACACCCGAAACCCCGGCTCCGGTAGACGATGCAGAGCACGAGAACAAACAGTTAGGGTTCCCCCAAACGACAACATTAGCGCATCGACCTGCTCCGGAGCAGAAAGACGTTTAGATGAGGAATATAACGGGGAAGAGGGGGAGTTTGGGACACAGGCTTCTAAGATATGGCGGACCGTGAGGAAGTAAGTTGAGCAATGTGTACTTTGTATAAAGCAACGCTATGTGTAGTAACGTGCAGATGGCGATCATGTAATAATCATGCCATGATGAGAATTATTTAGAATGTTTCTAATCTGTTAATGTCCATGCATGATCGTATAATATTCCGTCTTTCTCATTTCAGCTCTCCCAAGTACTAAGCCTTCTTGACCTCGACCTTGAACTTTTCCATCCACTCTGTAAACTCATCACTCTCCCCCTCCCATCCGATCTTGAGAAGCTCACTAACACCCACCGCACTGTCAAAGCAATCATCCATCAGCTGGTCAATTTCCTCTGCATCCAGTTCATAGAATGCACCCGCCAGGTCTCCAAACTTATCCGGCAACGCCTCAAGAACACTTGCCGTGCTGTCCAGCTTGGCAGGCATGTCATCCTTGGCGGTGTCCTTAGGAAGCTTCTTGAATCGTCGCTTGGAAATGGCCTGGTACAATAGGACGACCATGCGAAGACGCTTCAGGGTAGAGTCGAGACGAGGTCGGATCTTGTCAGGGTCGGAGCGAGGGATGGCAGAAGACGTGTTCATGAAGTCGTCGAGCATTTCTTGTTTGGAAAGGGAGGTGTCGTTGAGTTGGTCTGCAAGATCGTCCACGTCGTCTTCGTCTTCATCCTCACCTTCCTCTTCTCCCCACTCCTTCAACTCTTCCATCACATCCTTGAGAGTATCTCTCCACTCCTCTGCCTTCTTGACAAAGAACCCTCCAACGCCCATATTCGCCAATGCTATCACTTCGTCACAGGCCGACCACAGCATACCCGTCAGCGCCAAACTGCCCTTCCCGCTATCCCTACCCACACCGGACAGGACCTTGCCATCTTTTGGCACACGATTCAAAAGGTTCGAGAGTTCGAGAAAGACTTTGTGTACGCGGTAGGCGAGCTCTTTTCGGACAACGGAGGTGTAGGCCTTGGCTTCACATGCTTGCGCGGCGGTTGCGAGGCCAGGAACAGGACCCTTGACGAGTTCTCGGATAACGGTGGAGAGGGCGCTGGGTGTGAAGGGCTCGTTGATCACAAGGAGGGAGATCTTAGTGCCGTGGGCGCGGATGAGAGAGCAGCAGTCGCGGGCGAGACTGAGAGCGTCGACGTCTTTCGTTTCGGAGTTCGTGGCGGAGGGTGATGATGGGTTTCGTTGAATCTCGGTGAGATTAGATTGAAGCTGTTCGAGGAGTGTAGAGGCAGTGAGAACAAGAGTATCGAGGCCCTTTTGAGCCTCTGTATCGGTGGGAGCCATATTGAGGTGTTTGTTACAGCGTTTATGGTGATGATGATGCGTCACAGAATCATTTGTCTTGGTGCTTTTGGAGGGGTCTTCTCTTTTTTTCTCTTCCCCCACCTTTAGTGCACTCATCTCGCGGGCCCAATTCCGCAGGATTCTCCGAACATTTACCGTCCAGGGGTCGAGTGCCCCGGAACATCAGTAGCTTTGGGGGAGTTATTTCAGTGGAGACCTCTGATGGAAGTGGAATGCTCCCTTGTCGGTCTGTTGTAGCTGACCTGGCCAACTCTAACTTTAGACCTCTATCTCGAGAGGAAGAGACACAAGAAAGAGCTTGTTTTTTTTTGTACTCAACATCACACAACCCGCCGAAATGCAACATCCAAATTCTGTAGCGCTGCTCAGTGCTATATACGCTTTTACTCTGGCAGCTGCGGGCAGCGTACCTAGAGGTGTTGGTCCCGAATGCAAGTACTGTCTTCCTTGAAGCTATCCCCAAGCTAACAGCTGTCTAGTTGTTTCTCACTACGAAGACAAACAAGAGTTCTCCTGCATCACCAATGCCGCTATCAAGCTAAGCCTCGATCAAATCAACGATAACACGTGCGATTGCCCCGACGGCTCAGACGAACCTGGTACCGCAGCCTGTGCCAATATAGATCCTCTCTCCCCCGAACAGCCTCTCGCCGGTTCCCTCTCTGGCACTACCAACACGACCAATGCTCTCCCAGGCTTCTGGTGTGCCAATGAGGGCCACATTGGAATGTATGTGCCGTTCTCGTATGTCAACGACGGCGTGTGCGATTACGACCTCTGCTGCGATGGTTCTGAAGAATACTCTGAGGTTCATGGTGTTCAGTGCGAGAACAAGTGTGGAGAGATTGGAAAAGAGTACAGGAGGTTAGAAGACGAGAAGAAGAAGAGTATGCAGCAAGCGGCCAAGAAACGAGGCGCCATGGTCACCGAGGCCAAGGATCTGAGGAAAAAGGTCGAGCAGAAGGTGGCAGACCTCAACAAGGAGATCGCGGCCCTCGAGATCAAGAAAGAGGAGCTCGCGCGGAAGCACCGTGAGGTCGAGCAGCAAGATAAGGGCAAGGTTGTTCGTGACAGCGGTAGTGGCGGAGGCAAGCTGGGTGTTTTGCTTGGATTGGCCAAGACACGCGTCACTGAGCTCCGTGACACTCTTGACGATGTCGTTAACCAGCGGGATGCCCTGAAGGAGAGAGTCGGCGAGCTCGAAGAGCTTCTCACCAAGTTCAAGACTGACTACAACCCCAACTTCAACGACGAGGGTGTCAAGGCAGCCATCCGATCTTTCGAAGATTACTCAGCTCGCCAGGCGGAGAAGCTCAGCGAGAAGGTTCTCCCCGACGAGGACATCCTGAGCGTGCTTAAGGAGGATGGCGAGAGCAATGGCGTGAACTGGAGTGAGTTTGAGGAAGACGAAGGAAGCGATACCGATATCCGTAAGCCCAGATGACTTCATCCAAAATGTGACGTCCTGCTAACATACCAAGTCTACAACTTTGAGGCATACCTCCCTCCTCCCGTCCGCGCGTTTGTTCACAGCAGCATCGACTCCCTCCGCGTCTGGGCCATTACCAACGGCATCCTCGCCGACAACTCATCCCCTGGCAAAGAATCCACTCTCGTCCGCGCCGCCCGCGCCGCCCTCGATGCCGCCAAACGCGATCTCAGCGACAAGAAATCCGCCCTTGATGTTGAACAGGCCGATCTTGGCACAGACTACGGCCCCGAGGACATCTTCCGCGCCCTAAAGGGCAAGTGCGTCTCCCTCGAGGCAGGAGAGTACACCTACGAACAATGCTGGCTGGACCGCACCAAGCAAAAGTCAAAGAAGGGCCACGGACAGAGCAACATGGGTAACTTCAAGCGTATCGACCGCGAGATGGCTGACGATGAGGAGAGGATCGACGGCAAGAGTCTTGGCAAGGGCGAGAGGATGGTTTTGCGCTACGAGGATGGTCAACAGTGCTGGAACGGTCCCCAGAGAAGAACCGATGTCTGGCTGGGCTGTGCCGAGACAGAAGAGCTCTGGCGGGTAAGTGAGAGCGAGAAGTGCGTGTACAAAATGGAAATCGGCACACCTGCGGCTTGTGACTTTTCCAGGTGGGATGTTGGAACTCAGGCAAAGAAGCCTCGATCCAGGGACGAGCTATAGATGAGTATTACATTGAGTAGATCGATACGCCATATTAGAACAAGTTCGATTGTGTAGAATATATCTTCACATAAAAGCACCATTCAGTGATGTCTATATTGCAATCATACTCATACACCGCATCAGGCAAATACGCTTTGCAAGTCCAAGAAACTTCCTGGTATCACATTACCCGGAACCCAAACTCCAGCAACGCATCTCTAAATCAGACAATACAATCGCGCTCAGTCTAGCCTCCTTTGCAGTTCCTTTTCCCAGCAGTCCAGATTTGATCTACCAGAAGCTGCACCATCCTATGTAGTGCTGGCACAGATTCTCAAGCTTAGTTGCCTCCATAATCAGCTTGTTGACCTGGTTAATCACATCCAATTCCTCGTTGTTCTTGAAGTCGCGACCCGTGAGCTTCTGTTGCACGCGGTCCAGAACCTCGACAGCTCGTGCGTTCTGGCTTTCCACCTCTGGAGCGCCATTAACAACTGGGTTACCGTCTACGCCGGCGGAGCTGTTTGTGCGTGCGCGTGCGCGTGTCTGAATAGAAGGTTCAGGGGCGTTGAGAAGTTCCGAAGGAGCGACGTCGCTGTCAAGAATAGATTGACGGCGGGCGCGGACGCCGCCAGGAACCACGGGCATCGCCGCGTCTCTATCGGAGCGGAAGTTAGGGCCTGCCGGTGAGGCGGCATTGGTCAATCGCCATGTGAGGAGAGGATCATGGATGAACTGGGTATTGTTAGTATTGTCGTAGGTCAACCCCGAAGAATGTGTAGACTTACCGCTTCAAGAACAGCCATAACACTTTCCTTATTGTCTCTCAAGACTCTCATCACGTTCTCGCATGTAATCCTAAAGCTACCCTCAATGTTGCTAACCTCCATAGCATAGGTTAACATGCGAGTTAGACGGAAGGGAACCCGCTCGGGGTATTTCTCTCGTTTCATTGCCACCTCAAAACAGTCACCGAAATCGATGTGGATGATCTTTCCGGTAACGCGGTCGAGCATCAGATTAGAAGGATGACGATCACCCAGTCCAAGGATGTAGCCCACCATAGACATGACACCAAGAGAGCGCGTGTAGTTTGTTCGTCTCTCAAGCCAGGCCTCAGACGACTTGGACTTGAGCCATAGTACGCGGTACAAGTCTTGGCCGGTGGTGTTGTCCAACGCATAACCAAACACCTCGACTTTCTGCATCAAGGTGAGGTTGTCGTAGTCGGGCGCCATCTGCAGCATGATGCGATGTTCAATGTTGAGCAGGATCTTGCGACTCTCACGGTACTCCCTAATAAGAACGTGGAGGGTGTCGCTGTTGGGAACCCACCCCAGCAGACCACTATTCTGCGACAGAGGGATTGCAGGATAGCGCTGGATGTTAAGATGGCGCTTGAAGCATTCCGCGTCGTGCGCCAACAGGGTATTGCAGAGGCCGAACAGCTGCATAACTCGTTCGTCCTGACGAATATCCTCGTGGCCCTTGAGTAAGAAGGCATATGACTTTCCGTCACTGCCGTTGACGTTGAGCTTTCTCGGGCGTTGTTTAGAGTTGATAACACTAAACGTCGTGTCGAAGGACATTATCCTCACGATGGGCTGTCCGCTCTTGTATGTTCCCGGAACAGCCAGGTCCAGGTTCTTGGCGTTGAGCAGTTTGGGCGAGCAGTACGTCAACTCCAGGGTGGTAACCTGAGGAAGCTGCCTACTTATTCTGCGGAATACCTGATAATACAGATCCCACGCCTGGTTCAAGTCGTTGACGTCTTGACTCGTCTCGTATTGTCGGCACCAGTCTTGAGCCTCCTTGAGGTCTCTGCCAAAGGCCTGCGCGAAAGAAATCTCGCGGAGAGTCTCAGGTCCACGCTCCAACAGTTCGTGTAGAGGCTCAAGTGTTGCAAACATGCCCTCAATGTTGTGATCGCCAAAGTACAACCGTGACGCCTCTTCCAGTCCTTCGTGCCAAAGTTCATGCCATAGCACAGCCACGCGGATTAGTTCGTGACTGACAATGTCTGCTTGGGCGACAAGGTTCGCGCTGTGCTGCCTCATGCTGTCCATGATCTGAGCTGCAGAGCGGGAACGGCGTGTGTTCTGCCAGGACTTCATGGCGACTGTCAGAGGATAGACCAGAGCCTGAGGATGAGCTCGTCCAACATCGGCGAGCAGGTTATGCACCGATTGCTGAACTCGCTTGTTGGGCTGGTTGATACGTGCGATCAATTGGGGAATAACCTCAAGCCAAGTATCGACGCTGACATTAGCAAAGCCTTCTGTTACAGCTGAAGTGACATCCGCGCTTCCTCCGTGTGTGAACCAGAGAGTCAACAAGCGAAGTGTATCCTGCAGCGAGCTTCCTTCTGAAAGCGCAATGGACTTGAAGAAACCCTTGACGGCTGGGACCACGTGGTCAATAACCATTGAGTGATCCGT
Organism: Fusarium heterosporum; assembly: GCA_013396295.1. Classification (NCBI taxonomy): domain Eukaryota; kingdom Fungi; phylum Ascomycota; class Sordariomycetes; order Hypocreales; family Nectriaceae; genus Fusarium; species Fusarium heterosporum. The sequence goes on along the minus strand of JAAGWQ010000035.1, from coordinate 201,077 downwards.
CCGTGACATGTGTCCTTCATTTCCAGCTGTGAGGGTCTGCACAATCTCGAAGTTGGCCAGCGCCCAAGCGTGCCAAGCCTTGTACCAGCGAGGGTTATACTTGGTTGCCTGTGAATATGAGGTAAGGATATCTTGTACCTGGGTGTATTGCCAATCATCCTTATTGAGCGCAATCAACCACTCTCCCTGTCTCAAGTAGCACTTGGCCAATAGTACAGTCTGGTCATACAGCGCCCGCTGGGTCTGTGGGCTCATGAGAGCAGGGTCCATAGGGTTCTGGAAGCCATAGTCGCCTGTGATATTGACCTCGCTACCGGCTTGAGCATTCAGATGAGCCTTGGCAACATCCAAGCGGTGCGCAGCATCGTTAGTGAACTTGCGCAGGCAGTACAGAGTCTTCTCGGGAATGTTGGTCTTCTTAGAAACTGGTTGTTGTCCGAGCTCCCACTGGTACTTGAGCACGGCGTAGATGACTTGTGCTGCTGGTGCGTTCCTTGGGCCAGGTCCTGGTTGTCGCTGATCGTTCCAGTAGGGTATCATGGATTCCAAAGGAGCGTCGGTTCCAATAAGTTGCTTGAGCGACTTCTCAGCCAGACCCATGCGGCCGGACTTTCGGCAAAGGTTGGCAAACTTGATCCACATGTGCATGTTCTCGGTAGGTGCAATTACTATTGCACGAAGTCTGAGCATGCGCTGCCAAACCTCGACGTTTCTTTGACAACCCTTCAGTCGCGTCTCCCAAGTTCGCCTCATGATGGCTTGCTTCTTCTCGTCGCATTGCTTGTAGACGATAAGCTCTTCTAGCTCAGCAAGCATTTGCACACGAACAACGACCTGGTATGCCCGGTTGTACGACTCACTAACCAACGCACTCAACTCAGTGTCCAGGCCTTCGCGAGCTTGTGTAACACAGGCAATTGCCTCGCGGAATTGATTGCGATGAAGGGCGAGAATGGCTCCGAAGAATGATCGATCTGGTGAGTATCTCTTGAGCGAGGAGAGATAATTGTCCATCGAATCCCATTTGTTCAAACCCCATGCAGCAGCTGTAGCAAGAGGTGCAATCATCCTCTGAACGTCAGGAGAAGAATTGGCCCAAGTGCTGCCAGTGAGAGTGGCCAAAGCCTCCCATTCTCCCAAAGCGTGCAAACAACGCATCTTACCCATGACGATATCGACAGGAATTGCTTGGTCCTCAGGAACTTCCTCCTCTCGCTTGTTGTAAAATGCAAGGGCTTCCTCCCAGCGCTCCAACTTTTCGAACCAAGTTTCTCGCAGCTGTATGCCTTCCTTATACAATTGAGCTTTGCGGAGAATACCAATAGCAGCATCGGACTGTTGGAGCTGGTTGTTGATAACAATCAGGGCCTCGACTGCACCGCTGCTCTGGTCCTGCAGAAACTCCAATTCCTTGTAATGTAAGGCCTTTGCATACGCGTGACAGCGAGCAGCTTCCCTACCGAGAACCCGGATGTCGATCGGCAAAGCCTTGTCGTCATGCTCCATAAACTCGGCGAGGTTGAGTAATAGACCTAGCAGATCGGGTGGGACGTTCTCGGATTTGATCGCGCTTTCGATGTTTTGAATGAGTTCATCCTGAAACTGCTCGTATAACTCACTCCAGCAAGAGACAAACGCCGAGTTGAAGAGTTCTCTTGCCAGAGGAAGGTATACACTGGCGAGGCTGGCACAAGCTCTGAGAGCATGGTTGGGCGATTCGGTAAGCAACATTGTACTGAAACGGCGCAGCCACTCTTGCCAATCCTCCTTTGTCGATTTGCCTTTTGTATCCCAAGCAGCCTTGAGGTGGATTGCATTCATCTCAAGCTTCTTCGTTCCCTGGTCAGCAAAAGCGGGCTCGTCTGCACCATCACCGAAGCCGGCTGCGGAACTGAGATCTTGTGGCAAGACCTCTCCCTTCTGAAGCTTGCTGACAAGCAGCTCATAATTGGAGTGCTGAATCTGGTGCTGGTTAATCGTCTTGTTGACGGTTCCCATGAAATGCAGATAGTCCTTGCCCAGCTGCTGAATAAGTGCACACAGGGTATCCAGAGCAGTAGCGCGTAACACAGGGTCGCCCGCATCCAACACACGCGTGAGGGGGTGAATGATCTTCGCAGCGTAGTCGTTAAGGTTCACTTGACGCGAAATCTTTCCGATTGTGTCGATGGCTTGCTTCCTGATAAAGGTAGGTTGACCCTGCTTCTCAAAAGTCCGCACGATAACAGGGATAATGAGATGCATATACTCCTCAGCGCTAGCACCAAATACCAAGAAGGCATGGAGGACCTTCTCTGACGGCGTGCGTTTGGTGGAGGTATCCTTGTCCAAGACACCAAGCATTAAAGGTAGTAGACCGGCAAGGTATATCTTGAATTCACCCTCAAGGGATCTCGAAATGGCCTCCACAAGAGACAGAATGGTAGTTTGCAACGATGGAGAAGTGTGCCAGTATTCTTGGAGGATCTCGACAATTGACGGCAAGTAGTTTCTTATATGCTGTCGGACAATACTCACGAGGGTTGCCAGCTGATTGAAGTAGGACTCGAGTCTTGTGGAAGTGGCTGATCGTATCACTTGAAGGAATGCCGGTATGATTCTATCAAGGAAAGACACACACTCCAAGCCCAGGGTGCGGAAGATGTTCATAATCGCTTCGATCACAGCCGCGTGGTGCTGAACCAAAGAAGAGTCCTTCAGGATCTGGAGAAGGGCGTTGATAACAACAGTTGGGAAGTATTCTTTGTTGGAGGGTGTGAGTCCAGTCATCATAAGGGAAATGTCCGTCAATTGGTTGGCCTCGCCACGTCGGGAATCAGGAGTTCGTTCTTCGGCCTAAGGTTGTCAATATTTGTAGATTTAACCAATGTAGTGCAAGGCTTACCTGGTGCTTATAAGGATCAAGCGCACCCAGAATACCCATCAGTTTGATGGTTTCCTGTCGCAAAGGCACACCCTGTCCTTCGGTCCTGATGATGCTCTGCAAGATTTCGAGAAGCTGGGGGTATTCGATGTATGGCAGAATGACGTATCCTGAATTGCTCGCAAGCTGTCCCAGGGCGTGCAAAGCAGCTCCTCTCTTTGCGTTGGAGCTCTGGTCCTGTAGCGCATCGAGAATGAGCGGCATCAATCGATCTTTGTACGGCATCATATCCTCACCACCAACAGTAGCAAGCTCGCCGATAGCCTTCATAATAGTGGCGGCAACTGAGGGGTTGCTGTCTTTCGCTTTGGGAAGAAGAACCGAGATCATAGGCTCGACATATGGCTTGATGAGGGATTGCGCATTCTGCACCAAGAGGCTCAGCAGCTTGGCACTCTCTTCCTTGTTCCGTGCAACGTCGGAGAACTCGAGTTCTGTGAGCAGTTGAATGAGAGTCTTTCGGAGCGAGGGAATGACATAAGCCGGATTGTACCTAGCAAGTCGGCCAATGATTGAGATGGCGACTTCTCGGATAGAGAAGACCTCATCGTTCAGAGCGAAGAAAAGAATGCGAATGTTCTCGGCCTTGGCCAAGTGCCGGTCAAATCGCTCGTCGAGGGCCGCCAGAACTGTCCGTCTAATATTGGGCTCAGGATCTGAGACTCCGACAGTGAGGAGCTTTTCTATAACATCACCAACGACTTGAAGTGCATGATAACTAGTCTGGTTGACAATCGGATCGCGGACGTATAGTTGGCAACATGTTAAGGCGGCTGCTTCGCGGATTTCTGGATCTTCGTCTTCAACATATTTGATTGCGACGTCGCGGACGAACTCGTTAAGAACGTGGCCGGAGAAGTCAAAACTGCCAAGAGTGTTAAGAGCCAGCTTGACCTCAGCCCTTCGGTGCTCGTAAGCGAGGGGATCCTTCGCATCTTTCGGAATGATAGGAACTGAGGTAAGGGTGTTCGGTTGTGGTGCGCCAAGTGGTTTAAAAGGTTCGCCACAGAGGACTACGCTGAGCATATCAAGTAGTCTTTCTTGGATCGTAGGCTTTACTGGAGGGATATAGAAGGCCATGTCGACAAGGGCCTGGGTGAGCTTGGGGGTAAGGTCGCACGCAAAGATGGGATCCAGTAACGCTTCCATGTATTTGCTGAGTGTCTGGCCGACAGCCACAGCGAGACGACTGATACAGTCAAAAACAGGGTCGACTGAGCCTCTCTTGCGGGATTGAATGCTGAGACCTTCTCGTACGTAGATCAAAACACCATCAAGATATGGAGCAATAGCGCTCTTCACCGAGTTGGCAATGTTACCAATTGCAAGGAAGGCGTCATTACGCTCCTTATCCTTCTTCAACATGCCTGAAAGGTAGACCATGAATTTGTGCAGCCAGGTGTGCGCAAAGTCTGCTGGAGAGTAGCTGGCCAGGTCTGGGATAAGAAGAACCACTGTCTTTCGAATTGTCGGATCTCTGTGATCCTTGTGTTTGAAGACAATATCACATGCCTGTTGGTAATGCTCCTGCATGTACATAGCTCCTTGTTCGAGAAGTTCCTTCAAGACGAGTAGTGAACCGTGAATGGATTCGACAGTGTTGACCTTGAGACCTTGCTTCGCCTCGTTGTAAATCTTGCTCATCCAGAGTTGCTTCATCTCTTGGTCTCGTTCACGAAGGATCCTGAAGCAGGCGCTAACTGTCTCGGCCGACGTCGCCCGGATAAGCTGTCTGGAGTCTCTAAGTCCAATCCAGATCCAGTCGAAGATTGTCGGTATGTACTGGTACATCAGTGTTGGGGCGCTGCGGGCCAACTCTCGCAAGACAAGGACGGCGCTGTATCGGCGCTCTTCCACGCGGTCGTTTTGGAGCCATTCGAGTGCTGTGTTGACCTCGGAGTCCACGACCTCAGATATCATCGATCCACCAGGTCGACACAACTTTCCAAGCGCGATCGCAGCTGGCTGCATGGGGTTGATGTCTTTTCCGCGAAGGACTGTCTTGAGATTTTGGGTAAAACGCGTGTATTTAATAGCGACATCGACGCCATCAAAGTCGATGAGCGCATCGAGGGCGTAGATGCCTCCGAGGCGCTCCGATGAGTCGCTGCCATGTGTAATGAGCTGTGTAATCTTGTTGTTGACTGAGTTGTAGAAAGTAAGGAATTGTTCGGGGCTAAGGTCTCGGTGGCAGAGAACTACGAGCTCGCGAAGCTGTACGGCGGATCGTTTTCGCACGTCGTCGCTGATTCTGTAAAAGATTAGGTTTATTGGCATGCCAAATATTGCATCGTAGAACCGACCTTGACCGAAGGCCTCTCGAGACTTGCTCTAGTCGCTCCAAGGCGACTTGCTGTGCTTGTGCCATGATGCCGTCGCGGCACTGGAATGCGATCGATCAGGGTCGCATGTACCTAAGTGTACAAAGCCCGGAGGTGGGCGAGTGTTTGGAAGAAGAGAGATCGTGGTTGGAGTGGGGAGTCGGATCGAATCGAATCGAGCTTCGCACAAGCGCGCGGTCGAGTACGTGTCGTTTGTTTCAAAGGCCCAAGAGCCAGGTCTACGTATAAAGAGGGGATTCTTTGCTGTCAAAGAGCGCCTTCAGTAGAGCGCCGCCGGAGGGAGATATTAAACGAGGTGCATAGCACCGGGATGAGGTTGGACTTGGAGGTTAATGAGCTTGGGTCGGGCGGAGGTCATTATTAGAGGATCGAGGTAGGAATGGCGGGCCAGCTGTGGAGCGCTGTCATGGTGCCCGTACAGTGTCAATTGTGAGCAATCTAGGAATCAGTGGTTAAGTCGTGCTCAAAGGAACAGTGTGTAAGAGCCAGCACACGGCTACAGTACGCTAAGCTTGCATGGTAGTGAACGACTGTTATCGATAAGCATCGACTCGTTTGACTTTAGGAATCGCCTCAGCCTTTGAATGATTCCTAACTTTGTTCATTCACGTGCCCTCATCCCACTCAATCTTACGCCCTGTGTTCCTAACATCAGTCACTCCGGCGCCCGCACAACTACGCCGATTGTATCTGTCGAACTTAATTTCCCTTCACGGCCGTGCGATTGCCCTTGTTACGACCCTCATCCCATCCCGATCGACAATCATGGGTAACGACGGCGGTTCCATCCCCAAGCGTCGCGAGCTTGTCAAGAATGCAGCGCGCGCCCCTACCACTTCCGAACTCAAGGCGACTGCTCTAGAATCACTCGCCCATGCATGGGCTCACTGCGCGCTCAGTGGCGACACCCTCGACATCGACTCTCTTGTCTCCGACTGGCGCGGGCGCTTGTACAACTACGAGGCGATGCTCAATGGTCTCATGCCCTCCGATGATCCTGCCGATATTACCCCAGCGAGCCTTGGTATCAAGTCATTGCGAGATGTGACGAAACTCAAAGTGTCTAAGAATGGTGACAAGTTAGTGTGTCCCATCTCCATGAAGGAGCTTGGCCCTGCTGTCAAGACTGTCTACCTGGTCCCCTGTGGGCACGTCTTTGCGGATGTGGCGATGAAGGAGATTCAAGAAAAGGCATGCCCAGAGTGCGGTGTCGAATTTACACAAGACAATATCATTACAGTACTTGCCGCCTCAAAAGAAGACGTTGAGCGACTAGAAAAGAGGATCGAAAACCTCAAGAGCCAAGGGTTGACCCATACATTAAAGAAGGACAAGTCAGAAAAGAAGAAGAAGCGCAAGGGTGACGATGTGAAGGAAGAGGAGAAGGCCGCAAATAATACGAAGGAGACAAAGAAGACTGAGGATGCCAGGATCAGTGGTATCAACAACTCGTTCGCGGCCTCATTAACAGCAAAGGTCTTGGCTGAACAGGATGAAAGGAATAAGAGGAGAAAGTTGGTCGCAGAGTCAGCGACACGACAGGCCGCTCGAGGTTGAGGATTAGGACTGCAGCTCATAATGATACCCTTTGACATATGATATGATCGTTATTACGAGTCTTTCACTGTGTTTGTATTGCTTGGCCTATTTTACTGGCTGTCTTCTGTAGCCGCCCTGCTCTCCAAATGCGGACGTTGGAAAGGGATGCAATTGTAATCGCTGGTACCTTAGTTATGTGAGTTTAAGTAAAGCCAGAATCACTTTAGACAAAGGTACTTGATTGATGTCCGAGAAAGTCATGCACTCCCGTAGTATTCATTGTGTTAAAGCACAAGTCTTGAGACAACAAAGCACTGACAACATCAGTGTTTAGGGTATTCATCTGGCAAAAGTGTCGTCCGACCGAGCACCAGCAATTGAAGGGTCCGCTTCAAGTATTTAATTGACAATTGAGTACCCTGAATAAAACTTGACAGTGCAAACATATTAGTCATTTAAATATGTTCGAACATGGTATCTATCACGGTGTCGCGTCCAATATCTTTCACACTCTTGGACATTGAGTCTAGTCGTGCAACACCAGATTGGTGAGCAAATAATAGATCCTTTAACAGCTATGGGTATATCAAATATCATGTAACACATCCGAGTCTACTCTTCAATCAGAACGGTTAGATCATTTCCCAGTTTCAGCATCTCAGAAATTCCCTCGTGACCCTCCACTCCGTCTTCCCTGGTTCTGGCTCCCTAAAGAACGTCACCCACGTCCCCCCTTCATCCGCCGGCCCGATGATGGCATTCTTCATACGTCGTTCTTCCGGTATACCAAATGGCGATTCAAGGTTGGCTGACTTGAGCGCGTTGATGTCCAGTTGCTGGATGCTGTCAACGGCGGCAGTTACCGGTGACCCGGGCTGGGCTTCGGACAGGGCTTCGGGTGCAGAAGAGGGAGAAGACATGTTTGAATCGAAGTCGTGAGGAGAGCCATCCGAGTTGTAAGTCGAGTCAATTTTGTTGTAGGGCGAATCCCAGTGGAATTCCTCGACTTTCATATCGTTGAGGGAGATAGGAGGTGGCGGCAGACTGGGAGGTTCTGTGACTTCAATTTTGACCTTACTGGCACTGCAAGTGAGTATATTCAAGTCATCACTGTCGCTGGGTGATCCTTCGCTCAAAGTGTTGGGACTTGATGCGGCCCCAGGGTTCATGTTAAGGTCCAGGTCCATAGGAACTTCAAAGCCAGCTTCCTCAAGCTCGATGCTCCGGGCAGCGATCACGGCAGTTTCGCGAGCGTGCCATAGATTCTCCCGACGATTTCTCACTTGATCTCGTGTCAGGAGTTTGAGGGCTGCGCGTCTCAAGAGAGGATGGCGACAGCGTACAGCGGTCCAATATATGGGAGGAATGATTTCTGTCTCGAAGCTAAAAGGCTCCAGCTTGGCGTTGGCTGGTACCGATCCGATAATGATGGACGCCAGGGAAATGATAGTGGCGAAGTTGGCAGTATAGCTGTCGAACACCGTTTCGCCTGTATCCAAAGAAGATGATAACCAGATAAAGGCTGTCTGGTGATATATGCGGAGGATGTTCAGCGAGCTCTCCATAGCGGGTGATTGCGGGCTCATCGACGTGACGACGGTAAAGGCAGCATGCCATCGGTTTAACTGTGTGAGCTGTCGCTGCTGCTCCTGCTGAAAGTAAAGAATTTCTGCAGGATCGGCATTCTTCATGTTGAATTTAACCTTTTGCGCGCTAGTGCTGAACTGTAAGGCCTCGTCAAGTATCATATATAGAGCATAGCGAGCTTCTTCGACACTCGTAAATATGATGGGAGTCTCTGTCCAGGCTCGCAGATGTGCAGGAATAGGAGCCGGACGACTGCCGAAAAGAAAACTCGCAGGACTTAGACGAGTGTATATGGGCACAAGCGAATGTTTGATCATCTCCATGGCTGGAGAATGTCCATCGCCTAGAGCAGAGAGAATCTGCCGACCTTGGCAGATGTGCATCTGGGCAGCCATGTCGCGATCAATAAGGAACTCGATACAGATGAAGAGCACGCAGACGAGCAGCGGTATAAGGGGTGGTTCATTACGCTGACCCCAATCGCGCAGCGACTTGATGGCCTCGGAATACTCACGAAAAGCGAAGCGTGTATCAATCTTGCGAATGCCTCTGTAGTGCGACTCTACAGACTCATGCAGGCTGCTGATGGCAAGCATGGCGTGTCGCACTGCAGGCTCAGTGGTGCTCATTTTGAGGACCACCCCGCCCCAGAAGCTGGAATCTATGGCACCCGAGAGGACCCTTGCAGTGCGGCGGCGGTAGTGATCGAATGCGCGGACTTCTTGAGGAGTCTCAAAGCCTGGAGACGGAGTCAGGGCCTTGGGCTCTGGAGACGAGCTTGGAGATGGGCGGTAGCCATCGCATTGACGACCTGTCTTGATACATCGTAGACAGAACGGCTTTGCCTCTGGAGGTCATTAGTAAATAGGACAGTGCTATAGCATAAGGCGGTATACGTATTTACCATCGCATTTCACTTTTCGAATTCTGTCGTGGGGTCAGCAGAGGTTCATAGTGAGGCTAGATGAGAACGCACTTGCAGGTGATGCAGCCAGTGCGGACCTTCTTGCTCCCCTTACGGCCCGAGGGCTTCTGGGGCGTTTGAGACGAGGTCAGATACATGGATCTATTGCTAGTTATTACTGCAATGTCTGTTTAGGGCTGATGGCGAGCTGAGATGTGTGAACGAGTCCGAGATGGAGAGTCCGAGCTACAGAAATGAGAGGAGGGGCTGCATTTGTAGGGTGATGTGTGGTTTTATCGCTGTAATTGTAGGGTCGGCCTCCCCCACAACTGAGTGATCCCCTGTATCTGACAGCTTAAACCCGTAGGAATTAAATTAGGCGAAAGCAGTTATAGGACCAAGGGTATTCATTGTGGAAGCACTGCCGACTTTTGTTCCTTCGATGACGGTGAGTTGTCGTAGGAGTGTTCCACAGCGGCACAGCGGTTGGACCGGAGTCCCTCTGCGGGGAGTCTAGTAGTGTTTCGTAGGTACGATTAGGGATTAAGACCAGTGAAGGATGCCTCGTCAAGTTCTGAAAGGGTTCAAGTCACGAAAAATCTGCCAAGACTAACATTAGAAAGAAGTAACTAGCCAACAGCCGCCGCCACTATCATGATAATTCTTCATCCTGTTCCTTGTAACAGCCCTGCAATACTTCCAGGTTCAGCCTTACAGACAAGATATGGGGCATATCCATGACAGCTAACTTAGCGGGGCGGCGGCCGCCCCTAGGTTCGGTGAAGCATGGAGACGCGTGCTCCCAAGGAAGTGTCTTGGGCAATGATCCTTTTGCCAGCAATTGGTCAATGGGAGCTGTTAGGATATCGGAGATAATCCGACCTTGTAATGATCTTATGCTAGATGTGTGAACTTGTTCAATCTGGAAACCGCCGCTCCCAGACCCTGATTTTGTTGTGTGACTCAAGACGTAGGATTGATCTACAAACGAGTTTCCCAACACGATGCTCTCCATGTTGCCCAGGTCCAAAGGTTGCAGAGACGTAGTGCTGACCTCAAGCTAATATTCCAACATTACAGCATCTCCTCCCCTTACACACACCTTGTGATCCACCCCTGCTATCAATAGTACACAAGTTTAAATCATATCCGCGCGCGTATGAGGTCCAGCCCCCAAGGCAAATAAAGCCTGGTTGGTACCTGTAAATACTAACCACGTTTGGTCAGGCTTCCTAATCCCTTGTCGTCACCAAGAAGCACCAGTTGCTGCGAGGTCATAGCAAGATAACATTGTCTGTTGAAACTGACGCCAAAGCGCCATCACAGCTCACCCAAGTGATCGCTTTGGGCAGTGCTTATAAATGAGTGCAGACCCAGCAGTATTAGGAGCTGGGACAGATTCCTCTGGTATAAACACTCAACCGTTAGATCTGCCTTGCATGAAGGAGTATCGTTGTCCCCTCGCATCCAAGAGTGTATAGCGGTCCATGGTAGTTTATTCTTTGTTGGTCGTGATACTGTGGCCCAGTGATTGCCTGCTGAGCAGTACCACTTATACCAGTTTCAAGGAGGCATAAAACTGAAAGCAGAGGTTATGATCAGCGGGATACATTATTAGGAATACTTAATTATAGTAATCATTTGAGTGCAAAAGAAAAGACTTTCGACACTGCCTACCTCTGCGATACCCAAGATGTTCACTCTGATCCTACGGCATGTCAAACCACGTACCGGTTTATAACCTTGATAGCCGATTTGGGAAGTTTGAACCATTATTAGAAAGACGAGGGATAAACTTATCGCCTTGGTGGTATAGGGGAGGAACACCTTAAGGTCTGATAAACGGCATATTCCGTCGTGGCCAATTCATAACGTGACAACAAAGAATCCTTCATCGGTCTTGTGCTAATTCAATTGGCGTGCTCGGACTCTGCTCGGACTCCACTCGGACTCCCAGCTTCCATTGCGACCCTTGAACGATGCGCAGTAAGCAAAGAAGCGGGCGCTAGATCCTTCGATAGCCGCGCTATTCCCAATTATACACACAGCATAGCAAGCCACTTCTCGCACTCCCACTGTCCGAGATTGAAGCCTGTATTAGCTTGATAATGTACGGGCTGAGTATCACCTACACAGTGAGACTCGTGGTTTCAGTTTCGAGGCTTAGACTACTGCGAGGATTTCGCACCATGGAATGCGAAATTAGCTTAAGCTATGCTTCATAGTACCATTTTACTGGTGATCCTTCCAAACGACTGTGAGCATCACGAGTATATAACAAAGACAATTCAATGTAGTTCATATCGTATCATCACTTACCAAATCAACCCTCCTACCCCCCTACCACTCATCAGTTCATTCGTTGTCATGCCTTCTCTTTCCAAGCTTGCAGTTGCCGCTGCAGGTGTCTTTGCTCTTGTCGACGCCAAAGCGTGCCCTCCTCTAGGTGCCGTCTTCCCAGCTCCTCAAGCCCCCGGTGAGAGTCCGTTGGTGAAAAAGGCTGCAGCTGCCGTTAAAGAGGTTCTCGATGCTACAATTGGTGCCCAGTTCAACAACTCCGGCATTGCTATTGGTGTCAAGTCGATTCATGAGGATGAACCGCTCTTCACTTATCACTTCACCCCACCTAACCCCGGTGAGGGTGTTACCGAGATTGATGAAGATACCGTCTTTCGTATTGCCAGTGGCTCCAAACTATTCACTGCCTTGGCTGCTCTTATCAGCGATAAGATTGATATCGATGCTTCGGTACTCAAGTATCTTCCTGAGCTCAACAAGACAGCTGGTGATGATGATATCTTCTCGCTCAAATGGGAGGACATCACTGTCAAGTCACTTGCCAGCCATCTCTCTGGGGTTGGTGTCGATAGTAAGTTTTGCCCCAAAATATCACGTATTGTAATTTACTGACTGTCTCCAGTGGCCCAGGATCTTGGAATAGTTGGCTCTGACGCTTGGAAGCCATTCGGTCTTCCCAACATCCCCAAGGGCAAGGGACCCGATTGCTCCGGTCTTCCAGGTACCGTTCCCTGTACAAGAAAGGATCTACTTGAGCAGGTTAACCTTCGACCTCCTGTCTACGCTCCCTTCACAAACCCTATCTACTCCAACGTCGGCCATGCCCTACTGGGTCTCGTCATTGAGGCTGCTGAGGATATGCCCTACGAGGATGTCATTAAGCGCGATATCCTAGACGTTGTCGGTATGAAGCACACCTATGTCGACAAGACCCCTTCCACCAAGGAGCTCTTTGTTCCCCCCAAGGAGTCTACATGGAACTCCACTCTTTCTGTGTTCGACGCGTAAGTGAAGTGTGCCATTACATCTGTTCTAACTAACAACAATTAGTGCTGGTGGAATCTTTTCTTCCGTTTCTGACATGCTTCTGCTTGCCGACGGTATTCTCAGCCACAAGTTCCTTACTCCCGTCCAGACTCGCAAGTGGATGAAGCCTGAGGCCAATACTGCCTCTTGGGGCTACCAGGTTGGAGGTCCTTGGGAAATCCTTCGAAGCGACAACATCACATCTGATGGTCGTCTCATCGATATCTACACCAAGAGTGGCGATCTGGGTCTCTATCACTCCCAGACTGTCTTGATCCCCGACTATGACATTGTCATTTCCATCATGTCTGGTGGGCTCGAGGCCTCTGCCAACCCCTATGTAACCGGACGTGTCCTTAGCGCCATTATTCAGAACATTCTTCCTGCTGTCGAGAAGGTTGGCCGTGACGAGGCAAAGGAGGCTTTTGCTGGTGATTACGAGGATAAGGAGACCAATTCCACCATCTCGTTCCAGACCGACAGTGGCCCTGGTCTCAAGATCAAGAGCTGGCAGGTCCGCGGCTTTGATGTACTTAACAACATCGGCAACTACAACTTCCAATCCCTTGAGTCCGCCGCGTTAAAAACCCTCAACAAGACAACCTACATCGACGCCCGTCTGTACCCCAGCAACCTAGCCAAGAAGGGCCAAACCGCATGGCGCGCTATTTACGACAAGACAGACTCCGCCGAGGACGCCGGCTACGACGCCCAATTATTCTTCAAGAACGGCTCGTGCCAGACGTGGTTCCAGCAGGACCGCATGGTCTACGACTACCTCCCCCTGGACCTCTTTGTCTTCACCGAGGGTGAGGATGGCGCCAGCGAGACTGTCAAAAGCCCTGCTTTCAACGTCACATTGACAAAGGTACGACAACCCGCGCAGAAGAAGGCCGAGGGCGAGGGCAACCGAAACGCCGCTGTTGAGATGGAGCGCATTGGAGTCCTCGGGCTTGCACTCATTGCTACGGCGACATTGATGAGCATGTTTTAATGGATTTGCAGGTCGAGAAAGATGGCGCGAAATGTAGGATATGATTTGGTGACTTATGAGTAACTGGCTAGGACATATTTCATTGTATATAAATTAGACTCTGCAACCTGACATATAATGAGCCGTCATTCAGTCAGACCTTGTTACGACCGTCAAAATACTCATGTTATTTGGGATGCTTACTACCCTCTTCCGGAATTTCGTGCTGTCGTTTCTTTGAAGTCTGCCTAGGTTTACAAAAGCAACTTGCCTCATTAGAGATATCATGATGTCAATAAATTTACAAGCTTGGGAGAAAATCTTTCTCATTGCTTTCGCGTTTGCGAACGAAGCTGAGATACGATATTTGTGAAATAGGCCATGTGAATGACTTCTAGCTGCTTAGGTACATACGATACATTGTACGGTGAATATCACATGAAAACTAAATCGCTCACCTTGTCATCAAGACAACATCTCATAATGATCTACGAAAGACGCAAGAGTGGTTATGCGGGGTCCACTCGTGTAGCTTGGCAAGTCTGTCTCTCATGTGAGGCTTATTATAATTGAGCTGAAGATTCATCTGATCATTGTTGTGAATATTATTATTGCTTAAAGCTTCATTAAATCTCCGTGATAGCAGGTACTATTGATATTCATACAACTGGGCCCAGCCCGATAAAACATTCCAAAGCCCTCATTACTGCTGTCCATTAAATCCCGAAAATCCACCCTGAACATTACCCAAGGCGTCAAAGCCGGGATATATTTGCCCCCAACTCACATACTCAGTCTGCGGCGTCATGCCTCCAGTCGGAATGATTTGATCCGTCACCATGTGAGGATACAACACCCCATTATTCCAAGCTTGTACATCAGCGGAGCCTATTTGCCCATTGGACATGCCAATCATGGGCTGCTGTATCAAATCTTCAAAGCCAGTGCCCATTGAAGTCGGCGGGATAATCTCGCGCACCGTCTCAGGAACTTGACTCCCTCGGCCGGCAACACTGCGAACAGTTCTCATACTGTCCCTGTGACCAAGGCCCGTACCCATGACGCTGCCGCTCTCGTCGGAGCCATCGTCCATGACAACACCGGAGTCAGGACGGGGCATGATATCGCGACCCTTGCGCTGGACGATGCTTTGCGGTGCTTGTGAGCGGATAATATCGTTCTTTTTATTGCTGCGGTTGGTGTAGGGCATGCTCTGGGCGTTGTTGATACAATGGTCTATCGTTTCGACGAAGCACTGATAAAACTTTGTGGACAGTGTTTCGAGGGTGGCAGGGTTGGAGATTTTGTCGAGAAGAGAGAGCTTGAGCTGTTCAAAAGCTTCTTGGTACTTGGCGGCGACCTCGAAATGCTCAATGACAGGAGTGTATTCTAGGCTTATCAGCTTCGTCGTCTTATTTATCAGGGATGTATGCTTACCGTAAGGCCGGACGTCGCCATCATCATCGTCAGGGAAAACAATATTCCAGATTTCCTTCCACTGGACTTCCGGCGACGTACCACTGGCTCGCTTTCTGCTCAGCAACTTGGTCGCAGTTTGAGGATCGATCCCACTCTCTGCATCGGCATCGGCAATATCACACATATACTCTTTAGGAAGCCGCTGATGATCACGCAATTCCTTTCGCGTGGGAAAGTCACGACTGCATCGATCGCAGACGTAGGCGGAGGGATCGTCACGTTTATGTTGCTTGACGATGTGTTGCCTGACAGAAGAGCTTAGCAAGCATCGTGCAAAGAGAGGTGTTGACTAACCTGAGTTCTGCAAACTTGGGGAAATATGTCATTGCACAACTGTGGTGATCTCTCACGTTGAATCGATGCGGATTTCGCTTTCGGAACGGACAGCTGAGTCGTAGATTTTCATCTTCCTTGGGATTGGGCCGTAAGCGCTTTGGTTGGAGATAGCCTGAGCCCTCGCCGTCGCTGAACTCATCGCCGTCATCTTCACGTTTGTTCTGCTTCTTGCGCTTTCCTCCCCGTCGATCACCGCCTGATGCGTCCTGGGAGGGTGAGGAAGATGAGCTTGATGTTGACATTGTGTGAGAGAGTTGGCCATCTGAAGCAGATTGCCAGATGTGCTGGCTTATTTGTTGGTTGAAATTCGACACGAGACTCTGCACTTTATCTTGCGGAATTGAAACGTCGTTGAGATCGACTCCGTAGATAATTTGAAGAGCGTAGTTGAGCACAAGGTTTGCATCTTCTGGCGTGATATCCTCAGACTCCTCTTCATCAGGATCAGAATTGGGGATGTCATCTGTGTGGTGAGATTCCGTGGGTGTTTGAATCCTCTCGTCTTTGATGAAAGACTCATTACTGGGGCTAAGACACTGAGCTAATTGATTGCACACAGAACATCGACAGACTTACCTCGGGCGGAGCTCTTGAACAGTAGGTCGTCGTTGTGTCTCATGGAGATTGCGGATCTTGAGATCAAATTCAGGATAACCAGTGATGATGGCATCGTCGTCCTCATTTACAAAAGTCGAGCAAGTGCCGCTGGAGGGATTGTGACGATGACAGATGCGACTGGCAGGTCTTGAATTGTCGAGTGTCGTGGCTGCGAATTGTTCTTGAATCGAACTGGCGTATGTGGTGCTGATAGGACTGGCCAACGTTGAAAGTGAATGAGTTGTCGCTGAATCCGGGACATTTGCTGAAGAAACACTGCTCATAGAAGACTCGGTGGGCGAGCGAAGACGAAATGCACCAGGTGTAAAATGGAGACTCTCTGGAAGTCTTTTGCCACTGCGCTGGCCGAGGACAGGAAACTTGGACAACGGAGCGTCGCTGTGTCGACCCTCTCTCATTCGGAGGGGCAGATGGTGAAGACCAGCTTCGCCAATCTGGTTGTTGTCTGACATGGCGCTGCGAGTTTACAAGTAGGGAGGAATTTATTCTGGAGGCGTAAGTTAGTTGAACCTTAGGCATTGTAGCACTACGTCTGAAGTTTAACGCCATGACGTTTCGGGTATGAGTGTATGAATTAAACTTACAGGGACCGATTAATTGATTTATTTATGCAACGATGTTGGTTTGAAACAAAAAGAGATCAGTGCACTTGCAGGGTGATGGCTAAAAGAGCGTTGGTAGATAAGCAAAGGAAACGTGTTTGAAGGAGTGAAAAAAAGGAAACCTGACGAGGGAGTAATAATGAAAGCAATAAGAAGACAGCTGAAACTAATAAAAGAAAGGAAGGGAAAAGGGTGTAAGCAGAAATGTCGTAATAAAAGACTGTGAAAAAGGGAGGGAGACGTCCGTTTCATCTGCTCCGTCTCGCACAGGTTGCCTCGCCTGAAGCTTGCATCGAAAGTCCTTAGAACTCATAGCAATAGTGACCCTAATTGGTCAGACTGGCTTGTCTTGGTCCACTGCGCTTGGCATGGAAGCAGTAAGAGCAGATGATGATCCCTGACGAGCGCAGTTTTAAACTCTTTTGATTCGCTCGTGGTGGTCGCTGTTGCATGGGCTGTGCTTTTGCTTCCAGGCACCAGAAACCTAAACTGATCTGATCTCGTCTTGTCTTGCTTATCTTGTCTCGCGTCAAGTTGAGTCAGCCCTACAGACAGAATGATTCACATCTGCAGCTTCTACCCCTCAATTACGATGAAAGTGACCATCTCGTCAATCTGATTGATCTATTCTTTCTCCTCTATTTCATCATGCATTGTTTCAAGCTAGTCCCTCGTCTCAAGACTCGACCTACACATCTATATCTAGACTGACACACCGAAAAGGCCACCTTACTTGCCGACCTTGAGGATCTCAGCTGCTCGTAAAACAGCCCTGGCGCTCCTCTCCACCCATTCCTCAGCCTGCATCAAGTTGCCCTGATCCAAACTATCTTGAATAGCGGGGAACACATCCGCTCCGTACCCGCTGTCCAATCCAGGTGCGCTCACGACGTTGTAGAACGAGTATCGACCAGGCAAAAGGCCGGCACTTGCAAATCCACGGCTAAAGTCACGGTACTTGGCGTTGATGGCTCCGAGAAGAACAGTGTCGTTGAGAGCTAGCGCCTGCTTTGCTAGGGTACCGATGTGCTTACCAGCCGCTTCAAAAGCAGAAACGGCATCATCGAGAGGACTCAGGTCAACTTCGAAATCGGGGAATCTATCTTCGAGCTTCTCTTCGAGATCTTCAAAGATGTCGCGGAGTGCTGAGCCAGCATGTTCCAAATCCCATGGGATGAGAGGGTCGTCGGCGATGTGGTATGTGAGTAGAGTAACGAATTGACCCATGGCGACGTGAAGATGGAAACCTGGATCTGCGTACTCGGTCATCCATCGGTGGGTATCATATAAACTGCGTTCTGTTAGATGGTGATACGGTTAACAGTGGGGCCTTCTCACCTATGATACGCATAGACAGGATCTTTGGGTCCAGGACCTCCAGCGATGTCGATCTATCACAGCATATCAGCATCCACACTTGACTCAAAGTCATCCAAAACCGAAAAACTTACAGAGCTAATGCCGTTGTGGTAAAAGGCAGCATAGTCACTGCCACTGCCCATCGCTGGTAGTACTCCCTCCGTTGCATTAAACCAAGCATCGTACAGCGTTGGTCCAGCGCCGTAGCCTTCAGGGAAGAGCACCTTCTTCATTGTCTCAATGGCAATGGTTTGAATTTCTCCCGAGCCGACAATTTCAGCCCGAGGTCCAGATACGGCAGTGTCAAGGTTGATATAGGCAACTGTCTTTTCAACAAGCTCTGGCAGATGGTCCTCGACCCATTCCGTGCTGCCCATGAGACCAAACTCCTCGGCGTCCCAAGAAGCAAGGATGCTGTGCCAGCGTTAGAATTTCAAAGTCAAAGTGTGATTTTAGACTTACATGGTTCGACGGGGCTTCCAGCCTTGATCAACGAGTTTTCCGAAAGCCTTGGCCATCTCCACGAGAAGCGAACCACCAGAGACAGCATCAGCAGCACCGCCACCAGTCCAGCCATCTCGGTGATTTCCAATAATGACATACTCATCAGGATTAGTTCCATTGATAGAAGCCAGAACATCGTAAGCAGGCTCGAGTCTGGCATCCATGATGTTGACCAAGTTAAGGGTGGCACCAGGTGCAGGGCCGCTATGGTAGGTAACGTTGGAGAAGGCACCCTTGTAATTAGTTCGGTTGACCTTGTCAGCTGCGATACCGTGTCCATCCAGGGCGTGCAAAAGCTGGAGTCCATCTCTGGGACTGATGGGAATAGAGGGGATCTTGGGACCGTACGGCGTGATGTCTCCCCGGGGAGCGTCCTTGGTTGAGGCGTAGCCAATGGTTGAGGGATCACCGAATGAAAGAGAACCCCAGCGTGTGCTACCTCTTTGAATAGACGAGGGGTGTCGGGCAGGACCATCTACGCACAGTAAACGTTAACGTGGACACATTTGCAACAGTCGATCATACTAACCTGGGTACGGAAGATAGCCATTTGCCTCGGTGATCTCGCCGTCCTCGAGAGGATCAGTGTATAAAATAGTACCAACCATACCGTGTGCCTATTTGTATAATTAGAACCCCTCAAGCATTTTCAGATTGATCGACTCACCTCGGCGTTCTTGATCTTAACTCCACGGTTCGCACCACCGTATTGAGCTAAAGCGATTTTACCCTCCAGTTCAACACCAAGGTCTTTTAGCTTCTGGTAGTCTTCACGAGAACCACGACTTTATCAAATATGATCAGTAGCGTACATGTGTCTTGAACTTTGATTCTTACCCCACGTAAATGTATTCCGCATTCACTCTTCCACTGCCAGAAAGAGCATGGTAGGCTGGCTTTTCATGAGGGTTATTTGTTTGCGGGTCAACCTCCAAAGCATCCTCAAGCCGCTGCACCTCGTGCGATGAACCATCAGGACGATTCAACTTGAGTGTACTTTCGATTGGTTCCGTGTACCAAATCCAATATTCATCGATCCAGGACTCCCAACCGGCGTCGATCCACTTCTGCTGCGTCCATTCTGCTTGAGATCGATTTTGACCAGCGAGACGGTATCCCGAGGAGTAGTACAGCGACCAGTCAGAGACAGAGTTGTTATCAAACGAATTGACGAGCAAAGTTTCAGTCTCGGTGAGGATGGGAGGGTATTCTACCACAGCACGCTTAGCATGGCGACTTCGAGGCTCTCGTGCATGTCGCCTGGCTCGAAGTTGTGATAGTTCGTCTTTGTCTGGCAGACAAGCGTAGACGCAAGCCGCAGCGACGAGACAAGCTGATAGAGCTTTGGACATGGTGGCAGCAGAGAGAAGCAATCAGAATGCCAAAGCAACTGTAACGAGACATTTATTTGTAGTAATACTGCATGCTCTATTTATACTGATATGCCTATTCCTAGCATCTGTCTTGGCCTGTCCAACCTCGTCATACAATCCTTCACGACGTGCGGGGGATTCACAAAACCAACTTACAAGCAGCAAACCGTGATAAGCTAGCGCTTACACCGCCCTTACCAAAAGCTCCAGAAGAGGAAAGTGAAGTTGAAAAAGTCGTGTGCGGAGAACGATAAGGCCTTGCGTCATACGACGAGGAGACTCTTGGCACATCGCGATATTCCTTCGACCTTCCAACTTGGGCTTCGATCCGCGCAGCGTCGCATTTTAACCAGACGAAAAGAAGAAGAGCAAGCGGGGTTCTGAGGAACTTTATTGCAACTAGCCCGGAGGATCCGTGAGGTTATTGCTTTTAAGCTTGTTTTCTTGTTTCTCATGAGAGCGGGGAACGGATAAAGTCATGGTGCTCACCCCTGTAGCATTTTAACAGGAATTTGAGAAAAGATGGATTGTATGCCATCTCAAGGTCCCACCTGGTAAAAGGTGATCAGTCTCCGGAGGGCGATAAATGTATATTTGCTTGACGTCTATCTCAGACGAAAAATGTTTGAATACACATTCACATTCTTCGCTGATTACATAAGATCAGATGGTCGAGCCCAGCGAAGCGGCTACAGATCTACCAATAGCCGTGACGTTTTCCAGTGAGAAGGTTGGAATTCGATGTCTTACTTGTGTTTAACAAGACTTTCTCGCACATCTCAAGTCATCATTACAAAATCATGACATTTCTCTGGTCTTATATCAAGAAACTCTCTGGCCTAACATCACCACCAAATAACGAAGATCAATGATTACCGTATATAGACATCAAGTGTCGGGACGAAATGAGATAAGCGAAAAATCTGAAACGTCTAGCTCTGTACGGCTGTCTTGTAATTATACCAGTGGAAATCTCTACGTTTCTGGAAATATCTCCCGTTTCGAACTGACTTTCACGTCGGGGAGAGTGTCATGCAATAACCTGGACCGGTCGAATGATGAATAGCGTTATTACCGCCGAGAAAAAAAAAGAAAAGAGAAAAGCATCGTTTACGGTGGCCTGACACGGCATACTTAATGTGTTTTCTTATGTTATAAAATTGACCTATCTCAGAGAGATATTCGATAAGGTCAACAAGTCAAGAAACGGCCCGGATCGTCTGCTGAATTTAGCAAAATCGGATGCGACAAAGTGATTCAGTTGATGGAGCGTTAGTTTGCTTGCCTTATGATAGCACCTACTTGATAAGGGGCCATCAAGAGATCACGGCCATCCATTCCTTCCATATTGAATTCCAAAACTCTGGTATCAGTCCTGGCCGAAGCAAAGATATAGAGTGAGAAAGAAAATTCCTTGCGAAAATGCATCATATTTCTATCAACTCTATAGCACAAAAACATGACAAGATATAACGAAGAAACAGGACAAACCACTAAGTCCCCCTGACCATCACATCCACCAAAGAAAATAAAAGCCAAAAGTGTTTTGAAAAGAAGATAAAAAAAGAGCCGAAATCACCACCAGTCATTCCCTCACCTCCAGTCCATCACTGAAATCTAGTCAAAAGTGATATCGAAAGGAACGCGAGCAACGCCCTCAGCAGGAAGGGGTTCGTTGTAGCTGAGGTCTTCGCACTTGGCGTTACAGCCAACGATACGGTTGATGGGAAGAGCAATACTGAACTCAGCCATACCACGAACCCAGCGGCCGTTCTTGTTTTGAGTCTGCTGCTGGACCTCTGTAAATGAAGACGATGGTCAGATTTCAACTTTCTTGTTCTACGATAAGGATACTTACCGCCGCTGGTCTTGCCGACACAGACACGGGACATGTGCCCCCAGATACGCTTAGTGCGATCGGCGTACCATACCTGATGGCAGGCTTGGTCATTCCAGGTACAACGGCTAGCGTCAATAGTCAGCTTATATCGCATCAGTTCATGGTGTAAGGGTGTCGTACTTGTTGGTAGAGTCAGTGGTGCAGATAGTCGTGGTGTCAGACTTGAGATCACTGTGCTGGTACTTGATGTTGCTACCGATGGAGACCTTGGCATTGGTGTCAGGGATAGCTGTCTCAAACTTGCCCTCAATGATCTGCCAATCCATGCCGTTGCTCCAGGACTTGGTGTGAGACGTGCAGCTCTGCGTAGCGAGACTCGAGTCTGAGTTGCAGCTGGATGTGGTTCTGCAGTCGATAGCAGCACCTGAGTTCTGCCACGAAGAGTATTCGACGGCAGACTCGACAAAGTAGTACTCGGTCCAGCAGTGGTCATCTCCTTGACCAGTGGTACAAGCATCGTCATTACCAGACTTGGGAAGCTTGACACCCTGGTCAACAGAGTAACCAGTCTGCTTAGGGATCATGTAACTGGGGTCATTTTCTCCGAGGTCACAGTTGGGGATGGCATCTCGGTAGATTTTTGCAGGCACACGCTTGATGAGCTGGTCGACTGTCTCGCCGCGAGATTCAAGTTCCTTCAGAACAGCCTTGACGGCATGCTCATCCATAGCCTCGCGCTTAGCGGGCATAGCGGATACAAGGCCAAGGCAGGCAAGGACGGTGATCAGGTTGGAACGCATTTTGAAGAGTTTTGTTCAAAGAATGGAAGTTGAAGATTGCAAAGAGTGTGTCAAGAAGTTGAAAGGGTGAGAAGGGTTGTGGAAAGTGTGGTTGTGATGGTGAGTCTGTGTCTGATCTGGAAGTATAGAAGGAGGATAGTTCTGAATACTTATACTCATTTGTAACATCCCGACCCGATGTTGAATTATATGATTCTCAATAAGGATCAAGTCTAACCTAGGTAGCATAGCTTACTAGATCAGTCAAGATTATCCACCAAACTACTTACTGTATACCATCAAGTGTATTAACTCGGCGCAGCCTTCCATCTGAAATGAAGCTTGAACAGGGCAAAGATTCCTTCTATTCCTGCATAGACCGAAGAGTCCATATTCTGTCCATATAAATGATTCTTCACGCCACATAGTCCATGAATAGCGTCAAAAGACGATAAAACGTAGTGAACACAGCCCCTTAAGGAACAATACCTTGCCAAGGCTTGTGAGATGGGGCTCAAGCCTAGACAGACTTGACATAAACTAAGGGGAGGGGGGGACGGAAAGATCTCTATAAGTGTAAGGCCATATCGGTCGACCCAATAGGGTTTGATATCGATGTAATCAGACAGTCTACTTCGGGACCTTAGTGCGCACGTAGCCCGGGTCGGCGGGGGTCAAGGGCGTCTACCCACTAGAACGATTTGGTCCATCCCGTCAGGGTAGATACGGTTAGAACACCCACAAGATATCAGATGATATGAAAACACTGTTGGCTGTTTAGTTTAATAGCAAGCGAGCATTGTCATATCTCTAAAACCTACTACGAGCTTGGATATCGAGGCGGGCTCGATGTCTTAACCGCGGTCGCTTCTGCATGCGAGACCTTTGTGAGGGAAACGCTCAAGTCGATCGCCTTTTGTTCTAGGCTCGTCTCCCCCTGTTAGGAATATCATAATCCTGAAAAGCTTAGCTGGGATCCTGCGTGAAAGGAAGGGGCAGGAAGGCGCTCTTCTGCGCAGGCTGCAGGAAACCGATATCTGAATCAGGGGTCTTACGGTTTCCACACTCCCTCGGGTGTAACCTCGATCTTCAAGGGGGCTAATTTCTACTCAATGGGATCACGGAGAAGCATATTAATATCCTCCAGTTACGTAGTCAAGCGCCAGAGTATGTCAACAAGCACTATGCCTTTATCGTGAATGTGCATATATGTCCCTATTTTCGGTAACCACGTCTTCAATGCTGGAGATAATCTATCTATCCAAAGTATGAAATGAATTTAACCAGGCTGTTAATCTGAGGCGTTTTCTAGTAGGTGTTTCATGACGGAAGTCTGCTGTAGCGTGGTTGAAGCGAGATGATCGCAACCCCTGTAGGCCAACTCTAGTTCAGCCATTCAGGTACCACGAACGACGCACATGTAGGCCAGAGGCGCATTTCTCGAAAGACCTCCAGTACATTCATTTATTAGTCCGAGAAGCTAACCCGGGATCAGAGAACAGGCCCTTTTTACCTGCTGCGTAGGAAGTATCCTGACAGCACCTAGATAAGAATCTATTTTTAGCTCTGGCCAATCACCATCTCCCAACTGTGAACATGCTTATAGAAACTCTGTGGTTGGCCAAAACCAGCTGGATTCGAGAAGACCGGTTTTCGAGCGACAAGTACAGGATACAGTTTCTGTATTTCTGATGATCTTTTTTCCCCTTATGGACATACGATACTGCCCAAAGGAAGTTTTGTTTGACGCTCTGCGAGATATGTAAACGAAGTTGACATTTGTTATGGCTGTGTCAAGGTAAGAAATAATATTCTCAAACCGACTAGAAGTGTACAGTGTTTTAGGCTCTTGCTTGAGATATATAATCTATTCTGACGGAAGAAGAAATTTGGATTGGAAAGTTTGGAAGTGTAGGGTAATTTGGGTGGCTAAAAATGAGAAGTCTTTTGTTTGTGTACATCATAATACAATGTTTGGAAAGATATATGATGGTATTTTCTCTAAAATCTGATGCGTAATGACACGCTTGATTATTCAAAAAATATCGCGAATCGTTGTTGAACCAACGCTATACATCATAACGAATTTGCATGATGTGTTGTTCCCCGGGCAGTGTCATTTAGTTCTGCCAGATCAGGGGGGTTACCACTCGCAGTTGTGATAATGAATGGAGGAAAAGTCGGATGAAAAGCAACTTGACCAGGAATTGAACTCAGGATCTTGTAATCTAGTTTTAGAAGCTGGGGCAATCGGGCCGTGCAACCTCAGGTTCAAGTCATACTCGCAGGCCACGATTGGAACCGATGCAATCCCCTTTTCCTTTCGGGTCCACCTGTTCAGTTACATCCGTGTACAACACCAATAAGAAACTGTACAACTACCTTTCACATGGTCAGCAATGAGGTCACAGTCGCCAAAGACTGATGCTTGATAGGCACCTCAAGAGTAGCGCTTACGCGCTGATTCCTCCCAGCCCCTCACTCCAAACCGCGAGTCCGAATATAAGATGACAGAGCCATTTCCACAATCATATCCCTACTATGTAATCCTTCAAACACCGAGAGCCCAACTCGGATCCTCATCATGTCGGAGTCTCAGGGTGATGTTCGAATTGCTATGCGAGACAAGCATTACAACGAAAAATGTGAAATCCAACATGCGGCGATGAGGGCCGGACTTGATTTGATCCCAGTCTTTACAGCGCGTGAGTTCGGGAAGCCGAGAGCCAGGCGTGAAAGTGCCAATACTGAATCTTGCTAGGGGATGACCTAGTGGTAATTGATTATGGATGTGCACAGGGTGCCAATTCGTGAGTTGCACTTCCAACTAAAGACCTCCTATTTCTGACCATCGTTGCAGAATTGAACCCATAAAAAAGGTCATATCTACCTTGCCCGACGGCGCCACTGCCTCTCTTGTGTTCGAGGATACGCCATTCAATGATTTCGGAAGTCTAGCAAAAACAGTCTCGCATCACTTTACCAACACGGATGCGAAAATCTTTGTCGCGCCTAGCCTTGTGCCTTTGGGCTTTTACCAGCAGGTAGTTCCTTCCAACTATGTTGATGTTGGATTCTCTTGGTCATCATTCAATTACCTTGAGAGGACTCCATCGATTAGTCTAGATGCAACGGTCTCCCCGGTTGACTTTGCAGTGGCTCGTCATAAGGCACTCGCATCAGCAGCACATATTGACTTGATCAAGCTACTCAAACTCAGGGCAAAAGAGATTCGCGAGGAAGGATACTTGATTGCTGCAATTGGTGGGCAAAAGCCTGGAGGAGAGACAAGACCTTCGAATCCTGGCGGACATGTGATGCAAGCTGCCACTATGCGCATGGTGGGCGAGGGGAAGCTGTCAGTTCCTGAGTTGATGCAACTGGCCTTGTTCCCAAGCCATGAACGTACCCCAGATGAAGTACGAGCCGCATTGGAGGATGAGGCTGTGGCGCCGTTATGGGAAGTCGAGGTCTTGGAGTCAAAACTAATCGTGCAACCGGCATGGGAAGTCTTTCAAAACACACTGCAAAACGACGAGACTAAGAAAGAGGAAGCGCTGCAAAAGTATGCCCGTACTGTCATGGAGAACTTGGTAGCTGCATCTGGATGGTTTTGGATTGATGTGCTAAAGACATCAAGGGGCGAGAACTGGGACGGAGGTGATGCGTTTCTGGAAGATTTTATTGATATTGCCGTGGATGAATTTGTAACAAAGCATGCAGATTTCAAAGCTGAGATTTGGTATAATTATCTTCGGCTTAGGAGAACTGGCAACAAGGCCTAGATTTACAGACAGTAATTGAACTTTATCCAACCAGAAACTAATGCAACCCACGGAGTCGCAACAAAAACGGATTGATGCAGTTTTCGGAGTGGATAAGCTCTGAACTGTTCGACGTCATGTTGAGCGAATGGATTAGTCAGAGTTGCTCCACGGAATTGTCGCACTTTACCAACATACTGAGATAAGACTCTACGAGCTCCACGCAACTCTTGACTAAAATCCAAACATCTCAATCGACACGGGGATCTACGCCCAGAATACGAGGAATGATAAGCAAAATACAGCAAAAATATCAGACATGACGCAGATCGGAATCTTCCCCGCTTCTGGGGCCCTGGGCACCAGCACCTACACCCATCTCCTCTCGCAAGTCCCCAATGACAAAGTTACGCTCATCAACCGATACCCAGACAAAGTTGCCAAGAGATATGTTAATAATGGGACTACTGTTCGGCAGGCTTCTTACGAGTCTAGCGCTGAAGAACTTGAGGCTGTATTTTCTGGAGTCGATGTCCTGTTTTTGATCTCCTTCCCCAGCCATGTTCATCAGTACAGGACTAAAGTCCAGACCAAAGCTCTTAATGCTGCCGTAAAGGCTGGAGTCAAACATATCTTCTACTCATCGTTGGGCTTTGCATCTATCGATAAGGCGTCCACTAAGGCAGAAGTCATGGGCGCACATCTCGACAGTGAAGCGCATCTGAGAGAACTTGCTCGCAACCACCCTGATTTCTCATGGACTAGCGTTCGCGAAGGTCTCTATAGCGAATCGTTCCCTATCTATACCGCTTTTCTTGACCTCAAGAACCCGCCGTCAAGGATCCTTATTCCTCATGATGGAAGTGGCCCCGGTGTCAGCTGGGTCAAGAGAGACGAACTAGGAGAGGCTACTGCACATCTGATCGCTTCGTATACGAAGTCACCGTCGTCTTTCACATACACAAATCAAATCGTCACGTTTACCGGTTCCAAGTCATGGACGTTGGCAGAGACCGTTGCGGTCCTATCACAGGCCGCGGGGAAGGAGTTCGAAATCCAAGAGGTCAGTGTGGATGAATACGTCGATCTCCCGCAGATCAAAGGGTATTTCGGAACGAAAGAAAAGGCAACAACATGGGCTACTGCCTGGGAAGCTATACGGGCTGGAGAAACAGCTCCTGTAACCTCAACGCTGGCGGAAATCTTGGGACGAGAGCCGGAGCCGTTTGAGAAAACAATTGAGGAGTTTGCCAATAACGCGCTGTCTCAAACGTAGACAGTGCATGTGGGTTATTGAAATTGGTAGAATACATCCATAACAATTTTACCTTTACTGTATTTGATTGTGGTGTAACGTGTCGGATCGATCTGAGAGGGTATTTGGGAAGCCTCGTTGTTGAGGCTATGCGAAACTAGGGTCACAACCGATACTACGTAGCAGATATTAAGGGAATCTTGATCGAAGGAGGCGTATTGAAAAGTCAATTGCATCCAGCCTAACTCGGAGAATTGATTCTTCTGATCGGTGCTCGGCAGCTCCGTTGCATCAATCGCACGGACGCTAAGGATACGTCAGTCAATATTAATAGCTCAGCATTCCAGCCGTTCCCCAGTTTACTCGGGTGTCGGCAGAAGAATCACGCAGAAATATTGACCACGTGTGGCTTCTAGACCTCGTATTTTTAGCTAGGGCGTAGCTGAACGGGGAGCGGCTGTGCAGTCTAGATTCCCTTAGCTTTCAGCAGGGAGTGGAAATGCGCTGCACAGATGCTGCCCAGTTCAGCTCCAGCCACTAGGAATTAACGGCGTCCAGTCAACTCATGCCGAGGACCTTCCCTTGCAAGTGATGTCAGTAATTGCCATTGGTTTGGCAGATCTCCACGATGATCCCTTGGAAGCTCGTATTCATACTTATATAAACATCAATGCTGAGTACCCCAGGTTTTTATTATCATCAACACAATCAACACAATCACAACCTCAATCACAACCTCAACCACAACTACAACCAAACAACTCAAACACATTCTATCAACCAACCCACATCCATCAAAATGCAATTCAAGACCCTCTTCACAGCTTCTCTCCTCAGCGGCCTCGCCTTCGCTGCTCCTTCGGAGAAGGCCACCAAGAGCTGTGAGAAGACTTTTGATCTCGTTGCTCTACGCTCAGCCAGCGACATCCACTTCACCAGATTCAGTGCCTCACAGGGCGGCTTCCAGCTAGGCCTTCCTGAGGACAAGCAGAAGGCTAAGTGCAAGGGCGACTCCCACGGCATTGCCAACTTCCGCATCAAGGATGGCGAGCTATACCTGTACAACACCGGCAAGGAGCAGCAGAAGGTCTACACTGACCGATCCGGCATGGGTAAGTCCTATATCTCGTTTGATGATTTCTGCGAAAACAAACTAACCCCACATTCAGGCCAGGGTGTTCTTCAGTACAGCAGCAAGGGTAGCATCTCCAAGAATGCCGAGAGTAAGGGCTGGAAGGTCACCAAATCCGGCGACCTCGTCTTCGGCAAGGACAACGCCAGCTTCATTGCCTGCCCCAACGGTCCCGACAAGTCTTGGAATGTCTGGGTGTACGTTGGCAATGACCGACCTGGGTATAGCGAGAAGGAGTGTCTGGGTTTCACTGCTCGCGTCGACTACCTCAAGGAGGGTACCAGCTGCGTCTACACTTCTGTTTAAATGCGCAATGCATAGTCATGAATATCGTCATTAGAAAATAGCCTTGTTAGAAATTGAGATTAATTATGATTTTATTAAGATGAGACTTTGTCAAGCCGAAATGTGGAGAAGGGTCCGGAAGCGGATTGATACTCTTCCGAGAATGGCACGTGATTTCAGCTGATCTCGTGCCGTTTGTTATCAGATGATCTGATAAAAAACATCTCAAAATCCCGTGCCTGTGAAGCCGACAGTGCCGCCGACCGCGTGTTCTCGGCCACCTCGCGCCATGAAGTCCGCGTTTTCATTGAGCTCTTGGCTCACAACTGTGCTGTTATTGCTTTCACCTGTACGAGCGGAAGACAGGTCTCCTGAGAAAGTATGCTACGATTCGTGCTATACGTCCCTAAAGCCGGTGCGTTTCGATGATATGCTCAGCAATCATACCAACTTCTTTACGACATCATGCTATAGCCCGAAGGCGATTTTGTCGTTATACTTGTGTTTGGATGTGTATTGTACGCCTGGAGCCAGAGCTGCTGGCTTAGTCCCTCTCAACGAGACGTGTCGGGAGCAGGCACATATTGTTCTTCCTCCTTTTGACGTGATATCAAACTATACAGTTGAAGAGATCGCGAAAGTTCGTCGGGTGGAGCAGAATGAGACAGGAGATGCGATCACCTTTACAGAAGTTGTTTTGCCATCTGAGGCGTGGTTTGGGGTTTGGTGGGACACTTTGGTAAGCGATCTGGAGTGGGGAATGGATATGTTGGACTAGACTGACCGTGAATTTAGGACTCTGTCGCATATACATATACACATCATGATCTCTACGGGTATGGAACATCCGTTAAGCCACGAAAACATCACTAAGAATGAATAGTCGTGCCATGATCATCTTTTGGGTGATCGTAATCGCCATCGGGGTTGTAAACCACGCCATTTACCAAATCGTCAACTTGCAAATAGTCCGCAACCATTCTCCCAAATATGGTGGACAACTTTGGAACCTCTACTCTTGGACGATCGGCCGAATCAATGTCCCCGCCACGTTTGGAAACCGTTGTGCCCAAAAGGTCGGATGGGGAACAGTTCCCCCACGGTTACAGTCTCTCACGCTCTTTGCTTTCCTTCTGCTCAACATTGCGCTGAGTATACATGGATATAGAATCGTTCCAGTCAACATGTAGTAAGTTTGCGACCCACTATGTCAAGACAAGATCAGGCAACTGACACCAATCAGCTTTCCGTCCAAGGAAAAGCAGATTCTTCGCTATGTGTCGGATCGAACGGGCATCATCTCGTTTGCCAACTTCCCACTGATTTGGTTGTTCGGTATGAGGAATAATCTGCTGATGTGGTTGACTGGTTGGGATTTTGGTACTTACAACAACTTCCATCGTTGGGTTGCTAGAATATCCACTGCTCAGGCAATTGTTCACTCGGTCGGCTATACACTGTTGATATTTAGAGGTTTGTTATTAATTGTGCATTTATTCAAAACTCGCACTGACTAAGTTTATAGAGGGCGGCTGGGACTATTATGTATTCTGGTGGTCCTACATGTTTTGGTGGGTAGGCGAAATCGTGAGTGTTATTCCAGTCGGGCTTTGTTCTTTACTGACACCTCTAGGCGACTATTGTTATGTCACTTCTCGTTGGGGCATCCTTCTACTGGATCCGACGTCAACAATACGAATTGTTCTTGGTTGTTCATATCATCATGTCAATCATAGTCTTGGCCACGATGCTCGCGTAAGCCAATCTCCGTATTCAGCATCATGAGTTTTCAGCTAACACGAGACAGCCACGTCTCTATCTTTGAGGGCGAGTACGACGTGTTCTTTTGGGTCCCTTGCTTCATCTGGGTCGGTGATCGTGTCTTTCGAGTCCTTCGCATCGCAGCCTTCAATCCAAAGCTGTGGAACACCTGGGCCACGTCTGTATATCACCCTACTTCCAACATTGTCAGACTTGTCATTCCTTGGTCAAGTAGCCTGTACAAGCCAGCGCCGGGTACCTATTACTATGTCCATGTTTTGAACGGACCTAGGTGTTGGGAAAGTCACCCATTTACTGTTGCCGCAGTCACAGAAGAAGGTCAAGGCGACTCTAAGCTACTAGGCGAACAAGTTCCTCTTCTGGAGAACAATCCTACCGATCAAGGCTTGGATACGGTTGATCCACAGGATATTGGTACCGAATCCCGTACCATGACATTCTTGATTCGACCTTATGACGGGTTCACCTCCAGGCTTCGAGATGCAGCTTCAGCACAATGGCCCAGGAATGTCCCCCAGAGAGTCCTTGTCGACGGACCCTACGGCCACACCCAACCCTTACATCTCTTTGATAACGTTGTGTTCGTTGTTGGAGGTAGCGGAATTGTGGTTCCGTTGTCATATCTCCAAGTTCTCACCGGTCCAACTGCCCCACGGTCCGTCAAGATACATTGGGCAGTTCGTGAACCGGCTTTTGCACTGGATGTCCTGAAGACCGATATCGCCGACGCTTTGGGAAGTGCAAACCTTAGCATAGATATCCACCTCACGACTCATACCCCACAAGATGAGCTAAGTGATTGGCCATCGCAGGTTACGCTACAACGGGGTCGTATAGATGCTTCTTCGGTGGTGCGAAATGGTAGTGAGAAGACCAATGGCGAGAGTCTTGCGGTTGTTGCTTGCGGACCTGCCCAAATGGCTGATGATGCAAGGAAGACGGTGGCTGATTTGTTACGGAACGGAGTGATGAAGATAGAATATTTCGAAGAGAGCTTCCAGTGGTGATAAACAGTCGACTACAAATGGTAGATATGATAGATGTTTCTTGCGTTTTAGATTTTATATACGAGCGATAGATATTGGAGGTAAATTGTGGAAAGCCAAAGTTTTGAAGTATTTTTTGGAAATCATAACCAGGCCTTTCGAGTACAACACACTTCACATGAGCCAATTCATTTTTCTAGCATGATTGTAATAATCCACCACACTCGACGTTTGTTCTGCGTCATATTCTCTTCAACTAGAACTAAAAACGTCTGAGCTCCTCCAACTTCAACAGTCTGATAACATTCCCAAGCTCCATACACTAAGCCTTGAAGGAACCCTCCGAGCTGGGAGCCACAGTCGTTGTCCTCTGGCGGAGTTGCCCGGCCTCATCGTGCTGCTCATCCCATTCAGGAACATCGGCATACTTGACTCTGACCAATCTGTGCGTATTGGCTCCGTTGTCATCAACGCTGGTGATTTCAGAGCGAATAACGTATCCTCTCCACTTGGGTAGAAGATGCATCCAGACGACGTAGTAAATTGCGCAAACCAGAACACTTGTGTTGATGTTAGAAAGGTTCTTCTGTAAGATAAGAGAGCGGTACTTACATAGCAATGCCGACCACACAATATGTGGCATACCAGAAGCTAACATCACCGGCGTATGGGCCGCCCTTGGGAGGGTACCAAGGCATGACGAGGACGAAGACTTGGATCAGGATATAGAAGAGCACAGCTGGATGCCATGCCTTGAAGTCAGATCGACCGATACCTGCCTTTGAACGTCTGCGACGAATGACGTAGAGACCAACAGCCATGGCGAATCTGAAAATGGCATCGGGGTATGTTCCCAAACTGACAACTAAAGGTTTGGTTAGTAGGATATCTTATTAGTATGAAGCAACACATACCAAAAGTGAAGGCATCGCCAGCAGAAGGGGCGACGATCATGATAAATGTCAAAACCCACTTCACGACATAAGGACCAATGGGCGTGCCAAAAGGCTTAGTGGAAACCCAGAAGTTCGTGAAAGGGAGAACACCCTGTCTTCCGATCTCTCGGATCATGCGAGCTGAGCCAATCAAGACCGCAAGCAGGTTACCGAAAGCACTAAGCAGCACAAGGAAGTTGAGGACGTTGGCTGCAGACTTGCTGCCACCAAAGAGCTTAGAGAAGAAGATGGATGCGGCAATTTCGCTGGCCTCGGCGAACTCTTCTTTTGGTACGACGGCGAAATAGGCGATGTTGCATAGCATGTACAAAACGGCCACAACGGTAAGAGAGACGGTACCGTTTCGCTTAAGAGTGGGGATGGGGTTCTGGATCTCGTTGACGACGTTGAAAGCGTTGTAATAGCCGGCGTAGGAAAAGACGATGCTAACGAGAGCACTAGCAAGGTCATTGCCGTTGGGGGAAGCTCCTTCGAATGCGTTTCGGAAGTTGTGTCCGGGGTCGGGGATACGGTCAATGTTGCCGCCGAGAACGACGAGGCCGGCGATACTAATGCTGTGGGTGTGTTAGAGACACGAATCGGGGTGGTGGATGAGAACACGCACAAGATCAAGGTGAGAATCTTCAATGCTCCAATAAAGTTGACGAGCCAAAGGGAGTACTTGTTGTGGGCAATGACAAAGATAACGGCAAGAGTGTAGGCAGCGATTGCAACACCACGCATCTGCCACTCTGTCGGGGTACTGTCTGTCATGCGCCAGAGGTACTTGGAAAGAACTGGAATGTGTTAGAGCTAATTGAGCAACATCAGACGGTTTGTGTCACCTACCGACGGCATTACTGCTGCTGAAAGACAGAATAACTGACTGTACAGCGAAAGTGACAGGGAAGAAGTGCTTAGGTCGCGGATAGGCTTGCTCGAGATAGACGACCTCAGAACCGCTACGGTTTGGGAAATAACTCGCAAGCTCGAGGTAGACACTGAAACCAGAAGCAGCCATGACAAAACCGATGAACCAAATGATGAGGGCTAGACCCACGGATCCAGCTCGATTGAGGATACTTGCAGCTAGAGACAAATCAGCGGCAATCCCGAGATTTGGGAGGGAATAGACCTACGCGTAGAGAAGATACCCGTGCCAACCATCATATTCACATTGAGAAAGATGACTGTGAGCCAGCCAACGTTGTATCCAAGAGGCGACTTCGATTCGACAGGGGCGCCGACAGCTTCTTGATATGATGGCTTGGAGCCGTTGCCACCTTTCTCGCGGACGTAGGCGAGGCCGCCATCGTGGATGATAGAAGGCTCGGAGTCGCTGGCCTCAACATCAGTTGCGACGACCTCGGTGGTCTTGGACCCTTCGAAGAGCCTGGAGAAACCCATTGTGTGGTGGACAAGGTTCTTTGTCTGCGTTGATTGGGCTGAGGCTGTTGAGAAGCTGGTTTAGAAAGTACATGTTATGCGACGGCACATCAGGATATATATCTCGTGCGCGCGTCTATGGTTACATATGACACAATACTGTGGCATTTTGACATTACTGACCCAACACCAACGTTTCGCCACTACCCTTGAGTCTCGGCCTCTCTATTCACTAGTTCTGCTTTACTCCTTGTAGTTGTATGCCCAATTCGGTCCATAAATTGTCGCAGGATGTCCGACTTAAGCGAGTGGGATGGGTACGGGCCAGGGATGTGGAGCTGGAAGTTCGAAGCTGTTGGTGTATGAAATAACTCGTGGCAACCTTGGCAGTTTCTTTAAGACAAGTTTTAAAGGGGATAGTCCGATGCAAGCATAGTGACATGCAGGCATGGTAGAACGGGTGCTAGAGAACGGGCCCTGCGCTGTGACGGGCTGGGTTGTCAAGCACTGGTCAATGTCGCAATAGTTCAGATGAGATCGTCATATCCAGCTTGAATAAAACCCTCAACTGGGTCTCTCGACTATGCACAGAATAAGAACATGTTTCCAGTAACACCGGAACAGCTAGCGATAGATAGCACCCTCAAAAAACAGTTTGCCTCTTTAACCAGGTACTAAGTTTGTCGGCCATCGAATCCAGCATTGATGTCCCTCTTGTCAGCCAATAAGATACTCAATATTAGCATCTCGCAATTTCCGGGATGGTATGGCCTCATCCCTTGGACGAGAGCCCGCGGGGGGTTATCGAAAACCGTGATAACGACATCACAAGTCCAGATAGCGAATCTATAAAACCTGGTGGAGCTGGCTTAACCGGGTTTAGTTTGCCGGCGCGGCAGCGGGAGAGCTACCGGGCCCAGGCCGGTACTGGAGATTGGCCTTTTTACTGAGACGGGTAATGATTCTGTAGTATTATTCGCTAGAAAATAAGAATTAACGTTGCTTTCCTATGTTCGCCTAAGACGATGTGGGGGTTTATCGCTGGTTCGATCACGCCATACGGACCACGCCTACAAGCGGCTGAAAAGGAATGGTAAGTTCGTATTAAATGTAGCGCCATCCAACTCAAGCTTTAATTCCTTCTCATTTCGATCAATAGCTCAATCTTTATTAATCTGGAAACTTTAGCTAATTTGTACGAGGGCCTCTATACGGCGTGAGGCACGATGAATGGCTCCCTGACCTGAAAATACACGAGACCTTGTCAAGACGTTAAAAGCCACAGATGAGACTTACAAACTAGGCGAAGTCCTATGGGGTAATGATAAGTCTGAAAGAGGATAATGGATCTATCAATTTAGACACTGCTACACGTTTAGGCCACCACAGTTTATAGGTTCCTGCTATTCTATTAGACTAGGCCATCCCCTTTACGTGGCCCTGGAGAATTGGATTCTCGAGGACCAAACATTCCGATTAGAATCAGAGAAAGAGTTGAAGGTCCATTGCTCTAGCCTACCCAGCGTGACTGCCTTGTCCTCGTTGTGAAGCCGCCTGCCTGCAGTACTGGATGGTAGACAACAGATGAAACCAGAAGAGTGACCACCAGAAGAGTAGCATAACGAACACTGCCGCGAAGACGAACAATATAGACAACAGAGCCAACCCGTACGAGAACTGTTGGAACTGGTCGCTGCTACCCAATTTGTCTGTAGCTAGTGCTACCTGCATGGCTGATAGGAGGACAGTAATGTAAACAAAAACAGCCAGTATCCAGCCAAAGTTGCGCTCGAAGAATGTCGTGTAGCGCGAAGATCCAGACATGAAGCCATGTGTGATATGTCGAAATGAGAACCCTGCCAGTCCAAGGCGATAGAGGGTATTGAGTCGTGAGAGGCGCAATTCTCCATACCTGTAACGCTGACTCGCCTCATGAGACGATGAGCCCTTCATGCATGCGTTGACATCTGTAGCAAATGCAACCCATTCGTTCCAATTGATGTGGTCTGGCAATAGGCCTGCTCCAATAGCGATCCGTAAGTCACTCTTGTACTGTATAAGCCATACATATGACATGAGAAAGCCATATGCGTTGCTGTAGAGCTTTTCATCATTGCAGAGCTCCTTTTCCCAGAATGCGTAGTCCAGAAGATGATCAGGTATCGGCTTTATGAATATTGATGAATCGTGCCATGTCAAATGCTCGTCTGGGCATTCGGTAAGGTAGATGGTTCGCGACAAAAGTGCTTGTCGATGGAGTGGTCGGGCAGGTCGTGGAAGACCAGCCAGCCAGAGTAGGGAATATATTTTATCCAGTCGCGGAGTATATAAATTCCTCTCTAGATAAGCGTGGGTGTTTCTTTCTACATCCAAAAGCGGTGTAGCCCATTGGAGATAGTGTACAAGGGTATTCTTTCTCAAAAATGGCGGTATCAGTTGGTGAGCCTGGAAGCATCAGCTTTGTCAACTTTCTGGTGTACTTTCCGCTGCCTTACGGATTGGTTCATTTCATGCGGCATGACGACGGTAGATCTTTTTCGATGGATGCCGGACGTCAAGAATAGAGGATAGGTCGATCAATTTTGACTCGATGTTCCTACCCAGGTGTACTTTATATCAAAGAATAAGAGGATGCCTGAAGCAAATTTTATCCAACTTCGATGAATCTTGGTGAATCGAGGCCTAAGAGAAGCACTATATATGTGCAGGCCTTTTGCGGCTGTACCTACAATATTTATGATGGTCGGCATATTTGCCCCACATCCTGTATTGCTGTTGATGCTGCATCATGGGGACTTGAGGCGTGGATAATGTCCAGAAAAAGAATGCGGGGCGGTTAATATCCATGTCAACACCAGGCAGAATGCATTAGGTCGAGGCAGTGTTACAAATGAAGACCAGCGAAACAGCCTGATGCAGAACGATTGGCTACAAAGCACTGAGCGTAGATGCTGTTGGCTGCACTTTTCACCTCAGCGGCTATTCTGACCAGGATGTAAGTCAGGTCCGAATTGCAGGTTTGATAACGGTTTTGTCCCAGTTTTGCAATTTTCATCTTGCGCTCACCTTTTTAAGAGGGTGCTATACCTATGCCAGACTCCCCATTGTCTTGCAATACTCCAACTCTCTTTTTCAAGACTATACGAGACATCATCTCTTCGAGATATATTCAGCCCAGTCCGGTTTGAAGATGGATGTCAAGAAGAAAGGACCCGTCTTTCGCGTTACTGGTTTACCGGCCGAGCGACCTGACAAAGAATTGAACACTGCAATGAGGGGTGTTATCACCGACAATCTAGCAAACGAAGAACGGCCACAGCTGGAATTTACTACAACCATCGTACCGTCTTGCAACGATGCTCGACAGAAGGTTGCATTGGTAGAGTTCTACGGCAAAGCTCCTCGCTTCCTGTCTAAACTAGCAGCCAACCCGCTTGAAAATTGGCAGGTCGAGATGGGCAATTGTGATATCAGTTTTGACCAGCATTTTTTCGGGTTTACCCAGTTGTACACGCCTAATCCAGATGCGCCAGTTACTGCCGAGTACGTATGACACTCAGATGAAATAACCAACTGAGGACCACGGTTCAAATACTGATTCATAGCGTTCTAGTATCATTGCCATTACCGGCCTCGATGGGCATGCGTATGGTTCATGGAGGGGCAAAGGCAATCTTGGACGGATGTGGCTACGCGACTTTCTGTCCAAGGATTTGCCGTCTTGCCGCACTATGATCTATGGATACAACTCGAAATTGTCGAGCCATGGGATCGATACAATCATGGATTATGGTCTTGGATTGATAGAAGAGCTGAAGAAGATTAGGAATTCAGATGAGGTAAGTATGGTCACGTCAAGTCGATATAAAATGTGCTGACGACTATCAAACTATAGTTGAGAAAACGACCACTAATCTTTATCGCACACAGCTTTGGCGGTATCATTCTTGCCCACGTAGGTTGGCCGATCTGAGTTTCTTGCAGGAAGCTAAGTGAAATGTAGTGTCTTGTTAAAGCAACTCAAACAACTAAAGATGATCATCCCACCATAGCCTTCCTTCACAAGGCTACATATGGGATGCTTCTGTTTGGCATCCCCCACAAAGGGTTAATGGTGGATGACATCCAGAAAATGCTGGCTAAAGAGAGCGACCATCCGCGAAACGTCCTTCTCCAGCAGATCAAAGAAAAGTCCGATCTTCTAGCTTACCAGCTAGCCGATTTCAAGAATCTCATACGCGACCGAAAGATCGTAAGCTTTTACGAGACTGGGCAAACTAGACAACTCCAATATGTATGGTTGATCATTATCGTCGACATGAATGTAGGGAGCTAACCTACATAGGACGAAGAGAGTAAACGTTGGGGGAGAACCGGTAGCTTCGTCACTGCCGTTGACAAGGACTCAGCTCTTCTACAACTACCAGACCACATGGAGGAAAAGATCCCGCTTGGGTCTGATCACTCAATGATTATTAAGTTCGACGACAAGAACAACCAAGGCTACACCAGTGCCCGTGCTAAGCTTGAGCGGTTTGAGAAAGACGCCCCTAAAGTGGTTTCGGCTCGTTTTCGTATGTAGTCTGAAATAGTCATTCGGAATGGAAGACTTGGCATTGATGTATCTTTGTCAGGGGCGATTGAGGCAGTGTATGCGAAACAGCAAAGTGGAAGATAGCATGGTTTTTATTGATGAAGGAACAGAGATGATGAGGAAACAGAGAAAGTATAGGATGTGCCATGGTCTCGCTACCTCCGCTTCATTGGACAAGGGCATTCGAACAATAGTTCTCATATCAGATCATGTTTAGTTAGATACAATAGAAATTCAATCGCACCTTTAAGGATAATTCAACGACCCTAACAGAACGCTATTGATTTTCCCCTGCATTTTTATCAATAGTGTGTCCCAATTCAGGGGCTACGGGGATTACCAGGACGCTAGCGTTCAATAGTCTCCAGCTGACAGCACAAGCGCCAAGCCTTGACGGTTTTAAAGACCAAGACATTTCCCGTTTGCAAAATGTCTCTGATTCTAGCTTCATGTGCGTCTTAATTCCAACTTCAGTCTTTCGCTAAAATACACTCCAACGTCTTATTATCCGTGGCTCTGGGCTTTATCAGGCTTAGTGGCGTGGCTGCTGGTCCATGCAAGCCAATTCCATCTGGTATGGACTGTGTCAAATAAATCTGGTTACACAACACAAACTAAATCAACGCCACAGCATCGTCTGCCTTGACGTCCGAGTCTTCTCTCCCATCGATCGTCACTGAGAGTCCGGGCTCATCAACTATTGAATCAATTGCCACTGAGGCTTCTAATTCAGCTGAGTCTTTGATGAGCGAGACTGTGACTTCAACTACCATCGCTGCAACCACGACCGACCTGACAACAACGCTCTCTACCATTGCCACCTCGGCTGAAACTACCCCTGTTACCGCCGAGACTTCCGAGGATACCACTGCACTCACAGCTACTCTGACTCTATCAGAAACAACCCCAGCCGAGGCAACCACTGCTACATCCACAGCCCCAGCCGAACCAACGGGTTTCTTCATCGTAGCCGGACAGGGCGACGCCCTCGGCAAGAAGCTTGAAACAAGTAACTCGATCGGTGGTCCCGTCATCTTCAATGCCGATCGTCCTGGTGTCTTGGAGCCACGCCGCTTTGTCCTCGACGAGGCTACAGGCCAACTCCAGCGAGAGGACATGTCTCTGTGCGCTGTCTTCAACCCTTATCAGAAGAACCAAGCAACCATCACACAGTGCAATACTGAAAACCATTCTGGCGGCACGTCATTCTTGAACTGCGGACAATTAGCCGCAGCAGGAAGCACTCTCCGGTGCAGTGCTGTAAAGCTCGATTGTGTTCAAATCGGCCCATCCGGACAGAGCTGTACTGAGGTGGTTGAACCTGACGATGACTGGAACGGACAATTCTATATCGATACTTTGGAAGGCGAGAGTTTTTTGTCGATTGGTGCTGATAACTTGGGAGGACGTTATTCGCCTGTTGATCTCTTTGTCGGTTTTGTTATTATTGATAGCTAGAAGTCAGTAGATCGATGGTGGGTCTCTCAAGCCCATGATTCTGAGTTCTAGAACCGGCGCCGTGAAGTTGCCTTAGCCCAGGCAACTTATGGTTGATTTCTATACCCCTTTAGTGTTAAAAATGCCTACTCTTCTTGTATTTTATTCACACCACTTACACATTGAACGCACAACCTCACCAGGCAAGCCCTTGCTTCAACAGACATGAACTCTATTCTCTACTGACGGGCTCAGCGTCTCAGTGCTGCGATTGGAATAATCAAATGTTGAGACTGATTCATCAGTGGGAGAAGTAGCGATGTCTCTTGTACCACTGGTCGACTTACGGCGATGCGGGTATGCTGAAAATGGTATAAGTCATCTACTCGTAACGCTCCGCTAAGACTACGAGGTTATCTTGATAGCAAAGTTTCGAGCAAAGAAGAACTGTAACGTCCAATATATAAAGTTTTCGAGATCGCTACTGGCATTTTAGGTAGATATTATCATTACTGAGACACAAGCACCGAATGAAAGCCAGATCCTAGTTGTCAAAGCTGATGACCGGACTACCTCTTTTCTGCCTCTTACTTCTTTGCCTGCGAGCCGTCCCTGTCACTGATTTTCATCTCTTCCGGCTACTTACTACTCTCTTGGCCCCTCTCCTCGGCCGTTTCTTTCATATGCCTTCACTCATCGGGGATATCCTCATATCTCACTTCCTCATCACCCCAAAATAGCGCCTCCACCTTGTCGGTGATGTGTTGAGGTACATCATAGTTGACACGTAACCGATGACTATACAGACTGATACTATCATATGGAGGGATTTCCAAATCACCACTGTACCCCCCAGATATGGAAACTAGCTTCGTTTGTAATTTGACACGCCCAATCCGCTCCACAAGATAGAAATAGCATTACTGAGACGAACGAACTTCGAGTTTCTTTCAGCAAACAACAAAATCACGACCCGATTGATTGTGGCTAAGCTCTTGAATTACTAGCTCTATCCACATGTTACGATGAGACGACTACCATTGCGATTCTCCTGTTTCTTTCTGATCCCCCTGTCAGCTTTCTGTTTGCAATACCCCAAGGACGTGAAATGAATGGGATGTATGTCCTTCCGTCACTAGATGAGAAAAACAGCTATCTCTCTCACTTTGGTAGATGATGAGATTTCCAGAACATATACAAACGATACATTCCAATTGTTTTGATTAGGTTTCAACCCCAAAATATGCACCCTGACAGCCCATTCAAAGCTCCAGCAACCGAAATGTCGACGTTGTTGCAGAGCTTTCTCATCCTCTATTTGAAGGCAATGATCAAAAAGTCGCATTGACGCATGGCCATTTTCCAAACTGGATGACGGACTTGTAGAACTTTCACCAGGCTCACTCTTTCACGTGTCCGACTTGTTGGTTCAGCCTTTTCTACCAACAATCGATCATCTTGGTCTTACAGTGGAATGCAAAAAGTGTTCGCAGGGTGTGTAAGTTATGATAATAGGTCCGGGCCTCTCTAGTTAGTAGTCTAGCTTAATTTGGGTATTTACTACTGGTCTCTTACCGAAATTTAGGTGTAATGAAAGGTACGGAGAACTTGATTAGCTATCACCGACTAGCTTCCGAGCGTCGGGCCTAGTCGCACACCTGCGAATACTTCTTGCATCCCACTGTAGTCATCCGTTGGCTGGCCTGATACGAGACAACCAATAGCAGAGATTACACTCCACAACTGGAAATTCGGTCCGAATTCCCAGGCAGAAACCTGAAGAATCGTCCCAGCGACCTAGCCGTGATTGAATGCCTGTTATTTAACAACAGCAGCTCACCTCAAATATGACATTCAGGCTCACCTTATTCTTATTCGCCCCTCCAAATATGCAGCAATAGGAACCTTGGTCGGCAAAATGGGGATCCTGGTGATTATATGGTATTTCCTACACTATGGCTGGCAAATGATCAAGTTCTTCCCACGTGCCCTCAAAGGTGTATTTCAAATCATCCTACCATTGACAATTTTCACCATCATCGTCTCTGCAATTCAAGGCCTCGTTGTGGGCTTTTGGTCAACAGGCACTCAGATCGAAAACCCTCGCTGGTTTGTCAAAAACATTGTGACATTCGAGATATATGAATGGCTTAAAGAACCTGGTGGTCGAAACCTTCTGCGGATCCCACGAGCACCATACCACATCCAGCGGTTATACAACCCTCTTGACTGGACGAAAGAGGTTGGCATCGTCAGGCCTAGAGGTTGGAGTACCAATAGTTACGGACTTTT
This sequence comes from Fusarium heterosporum, assembly GCA_013396295.1. Taxonomy (NCBI): domain Eukaryota; kingdom Fungi; phylum Ascomycota; class Sordariomycetes; order Hypocreales; family Nectriaceae; genus Fusarium; species Fusarium heterosporum. Next base: position 158,747 of record JAAGWQ010000035.1, on the reverse strand, counting down.
GGCAAGTTTGGAGGACTTGCATCGCATACGTCGGTATTCGGGTGATCCGGGCTGGCATCATTGGATCTATCTCTCAGCCAATGATGAGCCTCTGAATGATACATGGAACGCAGACCCTTGGGATAAAGCTTTTTTGGATCTGCTCGAGCATAGAGACAAGTATGAGCTGCAGGGGCGTGCCAACTTCAATTACATCACCTGTCCGAAAAGCTACCTTTGTCGTCACTGGAGTATCTCAGGTCCTGCGTTGATCCATTTCACCAACGAACCAGTACAACGAGATGCAACTGAGGAGATATCTCTGGAACCGATTCTAGATCCTGTTTCTGTTCGAGTTTTTCAATTACCTCTTGAACAACCGGTCATTCCCGGGATCTTTCCTAGTCAATTCGAGCAAATGCGGTCTATCACAGCTAGCAACTCAACATATTGGGAAACCAGAGACAAGTACTCCGACCTAGAGCAGGTACGCGGCCAGTCACTCGAAGTACTCAAGAAGATGGAAGATGAATATCCCTTAACATATGGCATGCTCGTTTGGTTGGAGGATAAATGGGTCAGCTACTGGGACCTAGACGACTCACTTCTTGTCGCCTTGTGTCGTTTTTTGTCATATCTTCCAGCAGCTCAATTGGGCCACTATGTTAGAACAACATGGCATAGCTTGTATCTTTGGTGGAATAACGGGTTTGATGTCCAGTTACGGAAAGATATCGGAACTCTACTGACGTTGGACCCAATTGCGGATGATCCTGTGGAGCGTCAACTTCAGTATTCCCTGAGTAGGTTGAAGGAGGAAGATAAGGAAAAGTTTGGAAACCTGTATCTAGATGAGATGATTTCGGCTAGGGTACAAGATGCTCTTAAGAGGAAAGATTGGTAGTCTTGAGGAGCATGCTTTGAAGAAGGAGCAGTGGTGATTGGACATAGGCCCTCTAGATCCTACGTATATATTCTCAAACTGGCTTGACGCTAGTCTCTGGTGCACTTCTATTGATAATTAATATTTTCAATTTGTAGGCAGAGTATTCTCCGATAATGCACGATTGATCGTGATCTGATGCTATTCCCGGCCACATGAAATGGTCGCATGATGCAGCCCACATCTAGCCAATCAAAAAGTGAAGATAATCGATTTCCCCACTCCCACCTCTGACCGAAAATTGCCGACCGACACCGACGATCTTCTTATCTCTCAACCTCAGTCTCGTGCATCTCAACCTCTCATCAAACCACTCAAATTTCCACACAATGGGTCTCTTCCGCATAGCACGAAAAGCGCTTTTCCCTGGCCTTTTGGTCACCTCCACCAGCGCTGCCTACCTCGCCTCTCAGAACCCTGTCATCTCCCCGCTTCCAGCCAACGATCCCATCTGGAGCGCAAGACTCTTCAGAAGAGCTAATCCTAACGGCAACCCCGCCACCAACGATGTTTGCATCAAGCGCATTCCTTTCAGCAAGATCAGACCTGAATTACTCAAGAAAGAGAGTGATTTGAGTCTTGAATTCTGCCGTGGTCTTTGGAGTGGATGGGGTAAGTAACTTTTCACTTTCAACAGAATTATCGCTCATTTTTATAGGCTACGCTATTCAGCGCAGATATCTCGATTTCAAGTGGCGAGGCCCTGAGACTGAAAACCAGCTCTGGGACAACGAGCAGCTCGCTACCAGTACCTACGACAGAGGAACAGTCATCACCGACCACTTCGAGGTAGTCGAAAAGACCTCAAACTCCATTACTGTGCGCTGCGGCGACTCACCACGCAACGCTGCTCTGCGCCCCTCTGATGGCCTTTTTCAGATCAGCGCCACTATCGACAAGACCCGTGAGGAGGTTGAGTTGAGACTCAAGAGTGTCTTATTCTCCAGCGAGGGCAAGGTACCTGGGGCCAAGGGTCCTATGCCTGGGCACATTGAGGAGCTGCATCAGTGGTATGCGCGAATTTGGGCTGAGACTGCTTCTTGGAAACTTCTTAAGTGATTGAGTTGGAGGATGAATATACCATGTAGCCCGTAGAGGCAAGACTTGCGCCGATCGATGGCTGAAGGCTGAATTTCAAAGAAAGATTTATCACGATTTACTGATTTGTGCGTTCAAATGCTGAGACTTGGCAGTGTACTTTCACTTCAGAGAGATGTCCAACAAGTATCGCATATACAATTCCGAGTTTGAATAATCCCAATTCTCCACCTATGTAAAGCACATGGCGGCTGACGTATCACATATGTCAAAAGTGCTACCAAAGCTGACAAGCAATTCATCCCGTTCCACTTTCACGTTTTAAAACAAATAAGCTTAACAAATGTCCAGGGTCAAGTGATTACACAAAACAAAAATGGGTATTATTCATATTAAGCTATATATCATTATTCAAAGCGACAGACATTTATTCAGCGGCGTTGCTTGCGCAAGACCAAGGCTGTTTGCTTCCACCCTCAGCAATAGCCTCAATCGAAGCCCACAGTCCAAGGACACAAATAAGGAAGCCAGTTAAGAACAGGATAACGTTGCCAACAAAGCGGCAAGTCTGCTTTCCGTCCTTGAACCAGTTTCCGTAGTGCATCCAGAGCCAGAAGATACCGGGCAGACCATACGAGAACCAAGAGGCGAAAAGAGCGCAGATAAGACCGAGAAGGTTGTTAAAGACGGGGATGGACTCGGCGATGACCATGGAAATTGCCCAGGTTCCAAAGGTGACGGCAAACCAGACAAAGGTGGAAAGCTTGGTTCGTCGGACCATGTGCTTGGTGTTGCGGAAGATTCGCTGGAAGATGTAGGCTGAGGCAACGTGGCCGTAAATGACACCGGCGATGACAATGGTGGGGATGGCAATTCCCCAGATGATCTTTCGCATGAGGTGGGAGCCAGCAGCGGACAGAGCAGGCGAGGGAACATCGGGGCCGACGAAAACGTAGATGACAACGGCGGCGAGGATGTAGAGAGTGGTGTCGACGATCTGGAGGAAAGCCAGGGCCTTGGGGAAGTCCTCGGGCTTCTTGAACTCGGAGATGACGCTGAAGAAGCATGAGTGGCTAGAGAATGAGATGGCAATGTTGGTGACGGCAAGGAATGCGCCGGTGAAACCAAGCTCACGGGCAACCTCGATGCTGGCACTGCCGATGGGGCGCTCGTGGGCGACATCGCCGACGGTGATAAGAACGGCGACAGTGATGGAGATGCATGATGCCATAGACATCCAACTGGTGTACTTGAGTGTTCGGGGCAAGTTAAGAACCCAGAAGATGGCAAGTCCAACAACGGCCCAGACAATGGTGCATGTAGAGCCGCCAGTAAGAGTGTTGATGCAGATAGTCCATGTCAGGAGATGGCTTCCCATGACAAACACCTGGAAGATGACCTGCGCCCAACCAAAGACCTCCTGGAACACACGGCCCATTCCAATTGACTTTCCAACGACTTCGACGGCGTCACCAAAGTTTTGCACGAATGGGTATTCGGCGCGGAACTCGGCGAGGACGAGACCAGAGTATGTTGATAGGCAGCCCATGACCAAGATCAGGACGATACCGGGGACAAGGCCGACAGTGGCCAGGACTGAAGGCAGAGAGAGAATGCCGAGGGAGACGGTTTCGGCGATGAGGACAATACCACCTTGCCTGCAGATTGTTAGTATCGCGACGGAAGCGCAGTTGTCGACGAAACGTACCACCACGTTAGTGTCTTGTAGTCGATGAGCTCGGCATCTTCGTTAGCCATGACAGCATCTTCATTTTTTGATCCAGGGGCAAAAGCCGGAGGCGCATCGCTGACGCCCTTCTCCTGGTCGTCTGCTTGCGCCGCAGCGCTCCGTGAGTCGGCGTGGCTCATAGTTGTGTGTCGATATTGTTGAAGGGGATATCGAGTGTTGAAAAGAGAGTCCGAGTAAGACCAATTGAGTGAACGATAGATGGAACAAACGTTGAAAATACCGGCGATGGCATTCTTTTAAATAAAAACCACTTTGATCCAACTCCGGGGGCGAAAACGCTAAAATTCGCCGACTGCGGTCAACTAACGCGAGAAAGAAAAAAAAGTCCTCTAGTTCCAAGTCAAGTCGGCCCACAAACAATGGAAATCGGCCTGGTCCGTCGCGCACCGAACTCGGGCAAATCGAAGCTCTGGTATTTGCTGATGACATTGAAGCGAGATCGGCCAAGCAGGGGCATCATAAATAAGCAATGGCCAGATCGATACAGCTTCAATAATATTTGCTAACTTTTACGTTATCGACTCCACAAGGAGTGAGAAACATGAACCCTTTGGATCCTCTTTGCTCCAGACTCTCTCCACAAGAGTCGAGAAGGGGTTTGATTTCCCCAGATGATGGATACGGTATCACCGCCGATTGAGGACATGATCTTGAAAGACGTTGCCAAGAGCCTCATTGTAGCCGCGCGCTTGCATCCCACTTGGAAGCATGAATTTTCAGCCTCATCACGCCAAACCCGTAATGAGTGCCGAAGTTTCTAGCCGCTTTCTGGAACGAAAAGAATTTTTAGCGTTGAAGATCACAGCCAATCACATAGTGAGTCAACCATTTATGGGGATAGCCGCCGATCGCGGCCAAGAAATGGAGCTTGGTAGAATCTGGGCATTGGAATGCGACCGAGCGGAGTCCATGAGGCAGGGATTTTCGGGGAGGCTAGATAAACTCCAGAGATGGAGGATGGAGACGACTTGGTCGAGAACTTGGGGGAGTCTGTGCTTCTGGTGAAGCTTGAGGGAGGAGAGTTGTGAGGGCCGACGCCCTGCTGCTTCTCAACGGAGGCAGAGGGGCTTTCACACTCTTTATATACATACAAAAGTAAGAATTTATCGAGCGCTATGTACTGAGTGGAGCATGCCAAACTTTTACGGATGATGTGGCACTGGCTGGAAAACCTTGTAGCCTAGGTCATGATAGGATAGGGCGATATTGAACATACCCTACACCGTAGGACAATTGTACATAACATGTTATCCGCAAGTCAAGTCAAGAGTCACCAATATCATCAGCTAATATCGTCATTACAGCAACATGTATCTTCAGGGAAGTATCATTGAGTTTGAAAGAGTGTATAGATAGCTAATATGTGATGCTTCCACCTCGACTAGTTCCTAGTCCGAATGATAAGTCGTCATGGAGGTGTCTCTCCAAAAGGAAATCATTCTGCCCCCAAACATGATATTTGGTCAGTCGTTTAGAGGTCGTCGTCGTCGCCACCAGTCTTCTTGCAGCAGGTCCAGCAAGGGTAGTCACCATCGCCCTAAAAGATTGTTAGTAAACAGCAATTCGCATCTTTCGAAACAAACCTACAAATTTCTTGTTGTTCTAAATCGATAGTTAGCAAGATGCTGCACAAAGTGTAAATCGAATTGACTTACCCAACCCTCGGGACATTTTGGCTCCTCAGGGAAGCAGACCTTGAGGCAGACCTCGTAATTCTTAAGGTCAATGGCGGAACCATGGGGCTTGGGAGCAGAGCTGGATCCCGAAGAGGCTCCAGAGACCTCAATTCGCAGACTGGTCACGTATTAGAATTACATGTTACTCATAGGCAGCACGCATCTTGGAATGTGGTGTCGTGGTCATTGTAGGAGGACATACGTGATCTCCTCACCGGACTGGGAAGTCTTCAGGGTAGACCAGGGCATGGCGGCGATGCCCTGGGCAAGGAGGATGGTAGAAACGATGGAGAACTTCATTTTGAAAAGTGTTGAGTGGTGATTGGTAGTGTTGTGTGTTGTGTGTTGTTAGAGTGATGCTGATGAGAACAAAGTGTCTGAAAAGTGCGGGCGATGTCCAGGCTTTATAGATTTTCACTGGTATAATGACAGCAAGATCAATATCGGTGAAGGCAGTGTTCGAAAGATCATCAGCCTTGGAAGTCTCACAACCCCTCTTCTGATTGTGGACCACCAGGCCTGTGTAGCATCGTAGTACTGGCATGTGCTCAGCTGTCCTACCGACTCTCCCAGATGATAGACTCAATTTCATGCCCCTCACTCAATCCACGATGATCGACCATCCGGAAGTAGTCCCTTGCAGGCTGTAAGACACAAACACCAGCGAGTCGTTAGGCATCGGGACGTTGGGACGTCACATCTAAAATCTCCGACTACCCTTCCCAATGCATCGTGATGCATAGATCTGAGCAAGGCGAGTAGGTTACGCGGCATCCCAAACATGGCAAACCGTCCAGCTCAGCCCCCTTGTATTCAGAAGATCCGTAGATATTGACGTGGAAGGCTGTATGTTTCAGAAAATAAAGCTAATTGCATATACCAACTAGTCAGGGAGGCTAGATCGATCTAAGACAAGGATCGTGTATCTCACAAAGAGTGGATATCAGCAGCATCACGTTACTTTTAGCTCCAAGGCGATGTTGCAGGGTTTCAAGTAGGCTTTCACGGGCTGACTCAACGGGACGTCGGACAGACCCGCGGATCTTCGGCATCAATAGCTTTCTCAGTCTGCTCTATAAGCCACAACCACTCACACGTCTTTGATGGGATGAAAGACATTCGAATCCCTGCGTTCAGCCGGCCAAGCCTTACCCCTAATCACAATCCAAGGTATGGCATTGGCTCATTGACTCATTTCAGAGGAGGGAGATCGATGCAGGACACTCGATCTTGCGAGGTTTAACGTATCGTATGATCGTGAATTGATAGAAAGTGGAATGACAGTGTTTCGTTTCGAGAGAGCGGTAGTTGACAGCTCACACCGCTCAGCTACACTGAATCCTCGAACCTGCAGGGTCCTACTTCGGTATCACCCTGAATCCTTCGGGCGACAGACTCCTTAATCTTGCATGTTCCTCGTCCATCCTCTCATCCGAGGCTTTGACTTTATCGCCAGTTTCAGGATTCCATATCCAACCTTCCCTGAGCCACATCCAGCGAAGATAGGCCCTCAACTCTTTATCAAGGGGTACAACTCTCTTCCACTCTGGCTCAAAGTCAGGCACTGCGTCCAGTCCGTTCCAATTCTTAGCCAGCCCCCTCAAAACATCCCTATGAAAGATGCGAAAACTATCAATGGCGTAGGGTCCCAGGGAGGGCAGGTGCGCCACCTCCCAGCCGTGTCTCTCATCGGCCTCATCCAAGACCTCATCCTTGCCAATGTCCAGCCCGTCGCCCCGCAAGGGGTAATGCAGTTTTCTGTACCGCCTTGTCTTGCATGGCGGACTCTCAATCCACGTCTTGGCAAAAGCGATGAACCGAGCGGCGCGGGAATTGTAGAGCCCGATTGGACGTATAAGATCTGCAAGATCTGAGAAGGACGCGTCTGCGAGATGGCCCGGGGTAGGGTATTGGGAGATTAACTTCACAAAGACTGGACGAGCTTGGGATCCTCGAGTGCGGTTCCAAAGAACTGCCGCAACAAGGAGTGCGTACAGATCTGCTGCGACACTTTCTTGAATCAGGCCGAAGCGGTCTTTGTGAATTGGGGGGATGCGGGACGCTGATGCTACGACTCCTGCGGGTATCTTTCGTGTCTTGTTGCGTTTCTCGATCTTGACAACGACTTTTGCATCGATTGGATCCCTGTCGACCTTGTTGACCATGGATCGTGTAACGCGCCGACGAGGCTCCGAGATGGAGAAACCTTGATCTGACATTATTGCAAGCAGATAGCTTTGAGATTGGCAAACATACAGCGAACCAGTTAATTCTTAGGAAATGACCCTCGTGCAGCAAGTCGATACCAATGATATGATTTTGTCCTGACTAAAATCCATGACGACATTTGTGCTCACACGGCACGGCACGAGTGATCTCCATATCACAGCTGGCAATTTCCCCACATTTGTAAGACCGGCAGGGCTCGGAATGAGACAAATTGGTGGCATTGCAGATATCTTTGAGCACGGATTTTAGGACCTTGATGCAAGTCGTAACCATAAGGGAGAAGGGTACGAACACAGCACGAGTGCCTCAATTCCTATCTTCAACCTATGGCTAGTGCTAAGAGTTAGTACTTGCGAGTGACTGCAACTTTTTCATAAACTTGTCAACTCATTGCATTCTAATATTAGAATTATGCAACTTCATCTCTCTCATTCGAGTGGGAAGTCAGTGGGTAAACTTGGATTCAGCTGATAACCCTCGAATCTGAGTAGATGTCGAGTACAGCTTCACCTCTCTAAAATTACCAAGATTCTTCTTAGTATCATCCATTGATCTAGAAGGCGTTTCGACCATATCGTCACTGACTTGAAAATTAATAGGCGTGATAGCACCCTGTTTATCGCTACTCTGCAGCGAGTCGGTCATACGCAGAACCTCAGCCAAGATTCGTCCCATAGATGCATGACACATCACAGTCAAATGGATCTTGGGAGGGTCTATGACAAGCACATACCTGGTGACTATAACGCCCTTCTTACTAATGTCGCCCAGTCTACTCTGGTCAATCATATCTTAGAGAAGGACGACCTTGCCATCGGCATCTGCGGTGATGGGGAACTGGAGGTTGGTGTTTGAAGCGTCGTTGATTTCTTTCACCCACCACCATGTAAGCTTGAATCATTGGCACGCTGCTGTCCATGATTGGAATTGGTGCCAAGTATTCCAAGATTCACCCGTCAGATCAATCATCTTGTCTCCTCTTATATGGAACTGTCTCTTCAGCTTTGCGGGGCGCCCAGGTCGGTAGTGCGAATTGGAGTCAAGTCCGCAGGGTCAGAGAACAGAATAGGCCAGATGTTATCCATAAGATCTTGAAGGTGAAATATTTCGTGGGTAGTGACAGCTTTGAAGGTTGGAGTTATTGTTAGTTTTCATCTGTTACTATGGCTATTCGTCTTGCCTGTCGAGCGCAACCGTAGACGTGGCTGTTTTTGAATTGTCGTGGCCAGGAATCGATGTGCGATGGGCTATGATGGGAGCTGCATACTGACGGATCAGTTGGCGCTCTTCGGGAGAGTGCTGACATTTCTGAAGCTTCGCAGTCTGGTTGAAGCTTTGTTGTTGGTTACTTGAACGTTTAATGACTTTGATCTTAAAACGATGTAATTGCCTGATGGATGATTACACGATACATTACGTCACTGTTGAGAGACCTCGTAATGATTAGATGTCGTAGCTTCATGCGCACTGTAAACGTCAACATCTAATATCCGAAAGATGAAAGAGAGCAGTAGTGGTTAGATATAAAATGGCGTCGGCCAGTCTTACTGATTCCAGTCCATATTTTTCAAGGTAACCTGGCGTATTTCGTCATTATAGTTTCATCGTGGAGCGGGACCGATTCTGAGCTTGTTGTCATCAACGCCCACCAGCCGACAACCTTTTTTAGTCCCAATTCCTGTTAGATCATACATCGGTATAAGATACTTCCCCTGATTGTGAGCTTTTAACTTAGCAGCTGCATGTTCTCCCATATAGAAAGTCCCCGAAAGAATGGCCTCATCAATTACACAACCCAGGGCGTCGCAAACTGTTTTGAAACCACTCATCTTGGCTGGTGGGAAGTCCACGAGAATGGGCTCTTCAAAACACTTATTGATGATGCCAGACGGACGCCCCTTGTACCAGCGTCAAGTCGAGATTCTACGAGAGGCGTGCCCAGAAGCAAAGATAATACACATATCCCTCGCGCAAGATTCCGAAGTGGATGGATATCTCGAAGACATCAAAACTGCGCCCCACAACATCAATGACGATGAGAACAACATCGCAGCCATATTTGACACAGAAACAAATCAAGAGGAAGAATCAAAGGGACCAGCGGCAGGACTTCTCGCGGCATTTGAACACGACCCTGGAGCAACCTGGCTAGTAGTCGCCTGCGACTATCCTTTCATCACAGCTGCAGCACTCCAGCAACTACAGTCACTCTACAAGCCCCCTGTCACATGCTTTCGCAACATCGATGGATTCTGCGAGCCTTTATTAGGAATATGGAGCCCAGAGGCGATAAGTCGTCTCAAGAGTAACTGTCAGCAAGGAATGCTTAGTCCCAGCAAGGTTGTACATGAGATGAATGGTTCTATGTATACTCCACCCCAAGAGTCGGATGATTTGCTTCGCAATGTTAACACCAAAGGAGAGTGGGAGAACGCGCTGAAAAGACTTATGGTCAAATAATCTACCTCAGAACAGTGATGAATTATTCATCGGATAACAAGAGACCATCTGTCCTAGCTCAATACTCTCATTTGCCTTTATGTGAATCCAGCAATTTGCTTGCACAAAGGGCGCCATCTTGGCTGGTCCTAGAACTCCAGGAGCCTCGTGCACCACGGGCTCTCCTTCTCCCACCATTCGCAGTACTCCAGGTCTGAACCGCTCACAGCTCAGTCCCTTGTTTGGTGCATTCATGATGCTTTTCCTCGACGAGCTTCCGAGCGCTAGATCGTCTAATTGTGCGAGTAAAGGCGATTCCTGATCCAGTCCTAACAGGAGTCTGATATACGGCACAGTAAAGAATCTGAAGCAAGCAGCTGCAGCGCCAGGATTTCCAGGTAACCCAAAGAATGCAACATTGCCCCATGCCGAGGGTAAAAGAGCGAAGAGTACAGGGTGACCCGGGCGAACAGAAACACCGTGGAATATTATTGTGGCACCAAGTACCTCTAACGCTTGGCGGACGTGATCGAACTTCCCTACCGATACGCCTCCACTAGTAAGCATGATGTCTGTAGGGGAGGATTCGAGTTGCTTCCTTATTGCCGTAACATGCGCATTCACGTCGTCTCTGATAGAGCCTGAGAAAGTCGCGTCTGTTCCCGCCTCTTTGCTTGCTGCTAAAAGATACACCCCATTTACATCTCTTATACGAGATGTGTGGGATGTCAGCTCGTTTCCAGTTGACCAGATACAGACGCTTGGCCTCTTGCGTACCCTTATCGTATCGATCCCCACGGATGCCAGTGGCATAATATTCGAAGAGTGAATTATATTTCCCCTTCTTAGCACGACATCTCCCTTTTGTATATCCTCACCAGAAAAGCGGCGATTGGCGTATCTTGGTATTGGCTTGGTGACAGCAATGCAACCATCAAGCTTGGGAACCTTGACAGAGATCTTGATAGTATCTTCGACCTTGACACATGCGTCTAACATTTCTCCTGTCGGGCCATCGGGAAATCGTCCTCCAGTCATGATCTCAACACAAGACTCTGGGCCATCCTCCCACCCATTCGTATCTGAAGGGAACACCAAAGAACTATCGCCAGCAGCAATAGTGCCCATGACACGAAAGAATACTGGAGACTCCGGAGAGGCCAATCTCGTGCTCTCTGATCGAATCGCGTAGCCATCCATGGCTGATGTATCAAACTCCGGCGTTGAGATGGGACTGTGATAGTCGCATGCTGAGACTCGTCCGATAGCATCACCTAAGGCGACCTCTTCTGCATCCCCGTTTTGTTGAGCCTTGGTTGCTGCTTCATCTATCGCAGATCGAGCAGATGAATATGATGTGGCCATTTTGGCGATGTATTTATCTCGTTACTTCCCGCGGTCAGGGAGGGTTGAGCATATATTTTACCGGAGATGCATGTTTGATTGCGGATCATCAAAACAGACCCTAACCCAAACAAAACTGGCTCAGTCTGACATGATCTTCTACTCGTCACAGATGTCTCATCTTTTGTGCGATCTGCCATTTACGTCACTATTTTTAAACTTCGTCAGCTCGGCATCATTCTATCGACATTGACTGGTCCATGATCCTGACGCGTCTGCTACGATTGAATTGACGCATCCAGTTACTTGTCGTGCATTACCAACTGTCGTTGGAAGCACTTCAACTCATATTAATTCAATCATCAATCCTCTGTCGAAACCAAGTTGTCCCACTTTCGAAACTCCGACTGTTGATCGCAGCTGAGCTTGGGTTCGAATTGTTCACATAATGGATCCCATCAGAGCTCCCCCTTCAACATGTTCCCGGGATTCCATTGAAGATATATGGGGTCCTAGAACACCTTATTTGCACCAATGGCCTACAAGAGTTGACCATGCATACGACGAAGAGCCTGAAAAATGGGTGCAGAGTGCATGTGTTTTATGCAGGTGAGCTACCTACCATGCGACAATAGTCAGGTATTATTGGTGTGCTGATGACTGTAGCAATGGCTGTGGAGTGGACATTGGGGTCAAAGATGGCAAGGTCGTTGGTGTAAGAGGCCGTGCTACTGATCGAGTCAATAAGGGAAGGCTTGGTCCCAAGGGTCTGAACGGGTAAGAATGTGTATCTCAAACATCAAAGCTAAATGCTCACTTAAAATTAGATGGAAGTCAATGAACAGCAAAGAACGTTTGACACATCCTCTGATTCGTCGGAATGGAAAACTCGAGCGCGCAACTTGGGATGAAGCAATGGACATCATTGTCAAAAAGTCGAAGCAGCTGGTTGAAAAGCTGACTGCCCACAGCATCGCCTTTTACACAAGTGGGCAGCTGTTTCTTGAAGAATATTATGTTCTTGCTCTTATTGGAAAGGCAGGACTGAACACGCTTCATATGTAAGAAAAAAAGATAACTTGGGAACATGTACTAATTATTGCTTGCAGGGATGGAAATACTCGACTTTGCACTGCAACGGCAGCAGCTTCAATGAGAGAATCGTTCGGTTCTGATGGACAGCCAGGCTCTTACACAGATATTGACTACACGGATTGTCTTTTCATGGTTGGCCACAATATGGCAGCTACCCAGACCGTACTTTGGTCTAGAGTTCTCGATCGCCTCGTGGGACCTACTCCCCCGAAGCTGATTGTTGTGGACCCGCGATACTCAGAGTCTGCAAGCAAAGCTACTCTTCACCTTGCCCCAAAGATCGGTACCAATCTTGCGTTACTCAACGGTATCCAACATCTCATGTTCAAGAACAACTGGATCAATGAAGAGTACGTTTCAAAACATGTGGTTGGCCTCAATACTTTGAGAGAAACTCTGGAGGGTTACACTCCCGATAGAGTTGCAGAAATCACTGGTGTTCCTGCAAGTAAAATCGAAGAAGCTGCTAGTATTCTTGGGAAAACTCCAAGTCTTTTGTCCTCGGCTCTTCAAGGCGTGTACCAGTCCAACCAAGCTACGGCGAGCGCGTGTCAGATTAACAATATCCATCTCCTACGTGGTCTTCTCGGTAAACCCGGCAGTGGCATCCTCCAAATGAATGGTCAGCCAACCGCGCAGAACAACCGTGAAACTGGATGCGACGGTGAATTCCCAGGTTTCAGAAACCACCAAAACGCCAAGCACATGCAAGAACTGGCCGACTTGTGGAACATCAATAGTATCCAAGTACCCCACTGGAATGAGCCGACACATATCCATAACATGTTGACCTTTATGGAGAAGGGCTCAATTCGCATGGTCTGGGTCTCCGGCACGAATCCGTTGGTCAGCTTGCCTAATCTTCCCAGAATCCGCGACATCTTCACCCAGCCTGAGCTTTTTGTCATCTGTCAAGATTTGTACATGACGGAGACTGCTTCAGTCGCTGATGTGGTCCTGCCTGCTGCGCAGTGGGCAGAAAAGACGGGCTGTTATACCAACGTCGACCGGACAGTTCATCTTTCTCACCAAGCTGTCGATCCTCCAGGAGAAGCCTGGTCAGATTTAAAGATCTTTCTTGAATACAGTCGACGTATGGGTTTCAAGAACAAAGAGGGCGGTGATTTGACTCCATGGACCGAGCCAGAGGAGGTCTTTGAGGCATGGAAGCGTCTATCTGCAGGCAGACCGTGTGACTATACTGGTTTGTCGTATGCAAAACTCACAGGTGGATCTGGTATCCAATGGCCTTGCAATGAACAGTATCCAGTTGGCAAGGAACGACTCTTTGATGACGGTGTTTTCTTCACTGATCTCGACTACTGCGAAAGTTACGGCCACGACTTGCAGACCGGAGTGCCTTACTCAGAAGAGGACTACAAGGAGCTGAGACCAGCCGGCCGTGCAATTCTCAAGGCATGTGATTACGTGCCCCCCTACGAAGAGCCAGATGAGCAGTATCCATTGAGGCTTTCAACTGGACGCAATGTCTTTCACTTCCATACTCGTACCAAGACTGGACGAACAGCGTTGCAAGACGCTTGTCCGGAGCCTGAGCTTCGAATCTCTGAGCAGGATGCTAAAACGTACGATGTAAAAACAGGGGATATGGTAGTAGTCAAATCTAGACGTGGTGAAATCGAGATCAAAGTCAAAGTAGGTAAGATCTCGAAAGGGCAGGCATTTATTCCATTCCATTTTGGATATTGGGACTTGAAAGACGGAAGAGCACGAGCGGCAAACGAGCTGACTATGAGTAAGTTCAGTTTTGGTGTTTTGGTTTCTAATAATTGACACTTCTTTTTAGCGGAGTGGGATCCCATCTCCAAACAGCCAACCTTTAAATCTGGAGCCATCTCTATTGAAAAGGTATCAAGCGACCAACCCACAGCCAAAGAACATCAATCGGAGGCAATCAAAAAGGCAGAGACCCTCGATGCATGGTCATCAAATGTGACAGAGAACGACCTTGATAATCGCGAGCGTCAATTGGAGACTTGGTTGAGCGGGATCTACGAGACAACCCTCCTTCTACGCGACATCACTAAACAATTACTGGGCCACTTGATCACCGACTCTGAAGCCCACTCCGGCGTGCGTTTCTTGAATCAAATCAACGAAGACACGATCAAGCGCCTGAAACCACATGTTGAGAAATTCGGCGAGAAAAAAGACCTGGGCCAACATGCTGCACATGCGCTTCGCGACGCACTATTCCCAGAGAACAAGACCAACAATTCACCGAGCCAACTGCAGGTTTTGGAAGCCCTTCGTAATCTGCAAGTATATTTAGTTCATCTGCGTGTTGGCCTGGATGCTTTGAACCCTGTTAGTCAAGCGATGTGGGATGGGGAGTTCTTCGAGGCGGTTATGTACGCTATTTCTCAGGTCAAGAGGATGCAGGGTTGGGTGACGCAGCAGATCAAAGTTAGGGCTCCTCAGGCACTTCTTGTGCCTTGTAAGACAGACTAGACTAGCTCAAATCTGGCCGCTTCTCAGCCAAATTGTTAGCGTCCTGGATATGTAACGGAAGTAAATCAAGTGATGACGGGGCGGTGATAGTCTCTGACGCAATGAATCTCACTTCCAAGTTTTTTGGCCGATAAGCGATCGACCCAGTCATTTGGTTAATATAGATCGACGGCCCGAAGCCAAGAAATTGTTCTTCCCTTTTCGCCATAACATTGACAAAGTTCTTGTCCACTGTATTTCTATCCAATATAACACGCGTTGCCAATACCACAACATCGTCATGTCGTCTGTATCTCAGCCTCTGCCGGTAGCCCAAGTCGCGGGTGCGCATCGAGAGCAATATGCTTCTGAGTCAATGGAAATGGTTCAGCCAAAAACTCAGCAGCCCATGGGTATGAATTTTCCCAGGTGGGGCGATAATATGTTCAAAATTAACGCTTTCGTCTCATAGATCCCCAAAAACCCCAATTTGATTCTGAACCTGAGCTCAACTTGAGAGGTGGAGAGAACTGTCACGGTTGGTGCCGTGGACGCTTCTGCTTCTTGATTCCTTGTCCCATCCCAATCAATTGTTGTGTCATTCCTCTTTAATAGGTTCCAACTGTGCTTCGCAAGCGATACTTTGGCTAGACCTTGTGGCGTGATGTTTGATGACACTATACACACTTGTGCGCAACCCCTACAAGCCAAGCTGGCACTATAAGCTGGCAATGCGTTTGATGAAGCGACCTTTCTTTTTGCTTAGATGGAGATTTGTCGGAGTTAGGTCGACATTGGCGATTGTCTTGGGCTGGATTGCAATAAGGTTGGCTTTCTGTTTCTAATATTAATATTGCAACTGGAGAAGTAGCTAGTTTATCCCTTCAGTGGTGGATTTTGTACAATACAATCACATTCACAATCACCTCGACCAGGCTTTCATATCACCGTTTGTTAACCATAAAGCACAGAGGGGGAAATTTCTGTTCAGCCTTCTTCTTATGTTCTACGTGCTGAGGCCTGCGATGGGAAGAAGAATCGAGCCTACCAAAACCGAACGGCAGTCACCGTTCAAAAGCTTTTTCCCAGAGTGGTAGTTAAGCATAAATATATTCAATAAACCACATTCTAGGATAAGATATACCGCTTGGCAAGCAGGGATTAGGATAATTTTCCGATTCGCTATCTTGGCCCCGTTCTAAGCGCCGAGGTCTCGCTTTGACCCAACGGACCAACATATCTGACAGCATGAGAAAGAGGAGATTCTTGATTTTTCTACAATATTGAGCATTTATCGTATCACTAAAATGACGTCCAGCTACGAGTACCGACCTTTGGTCGGCGACGAGATCCGGGTTCTAAAGATTAAAGCGGTCGATCACACGAAAGATGCGACCAACGCGGCTGAGCGCCGGCCGATAGTGTGTTCGATCGAACATGTTTGCTTATCACACGCGTCAAACGACAATTTTGACCAACAGTCCAAGGGAATTGGGAAAACATGGCCTGAGCTTTCAGCCGCTCATGACACAAAGGCTTTATTTAAAGACGCCAAGAAATGGAATGCGCAGGAAAGCTTTCTGGACAAAGGGACGGGGAACGGGAGGCAAACAGCATTAGCCGGGGAATCGCATCTGCCTTGGAGACACAAATGGGGTGATTTTATTGCTTTGTCATACGCTTGGAAGCATCCTACGAAGTCTGATGGGGAATCTGGACATACCGTCATAGTCGATGGTAGCCCATTGGAAGTCGCCCCGAACTTGTACTATGCTCTAGCACAGCTCCAGAAGAGTTGTAGAATACGTCAGGGATTCAGGCTTTGGGTTGACGCTATCTGCATCAACCAGGAAAACAAGGAAGAGCAAGGACAACAAGTTGCTCGGATGCAAGATATCTACCAGTTAGCTTGGCAGGTTGTTATATGGCTTGGTCCCGAAGAGCAACATAGCTCTCTCGCTATCTCTGCACTACATTGGCTCGCTCGTGAGTCTGAACGATCGGGATCGATGGATGATTTCTATCACGAGCGCTTTTCGATTGACATGCGACCTCTTTTTGTGTCCTGGCCCAGATACGACAGCCCAATGAAGAAGAGGGTTTACGAAGCGTTGTTTTACTTCTTTGCCAGAACATACTGGCGTCGAATGTGGGTGGTGCAAGAGGTTGCTATGGGAAATCCTCAAACCCCTGTCATGTGCGGCGACAAGTGCATTGCCTGGAATGATGTTTACAAAGCAGTTAAAATTATTGCTACAGATGAGTCAAGATTTGGTCGCGCGATCATCGAAAGCGTGCGGCCGGAAAAGTTATCAAGTTGGTCGTTTGAACTCGGTCGGGATAGAACGATTCGAGAAACAGCATGGACCCCAGAGCGGATGTGGAAGATACAACTGACTATGATGCGTATCCAGAAAGACCAGAATACTGATTCTGACTTGGACAGTTGGAGAGGGCTTGTGCGGGCACTGAATCTCGCTCGGTCTTCCCTCGTAACCAACGAAATAGACAAGGTCTATGGCATCTTGGGAATCAAGGCCATAGCAGATAGAGTCCGTATCCACCCCGATTACGACCTAACTCCATCGGAGATCTATTCCAAGTTCATGTCCGAACTCATATCGAAGGGACGCCTCAATGTTCTGCGCTTGGTTTCCAGTCGTGGGGGCTTTGTTACAACAAACTGGAAGTTCGACGACCTTCCTTCATTTCTACAGAATCAATCTGTAGCAGCTTCGCTAATACCCATCCTGGATAACGTCGCTCCAATCCGTAAGAAGACTCCCATCGGTGCAGACTGCGATCATGGCCTTCCAACCTGGACAGTGTGTTGGACGTGTGCACCCGCTCCCACAGCTCAACTCGATGGCGCATACATAGCAGATCTACATATGGGCCACCCGTTACCTGTGACCCCAACAGGGGGATCAACTATTACGGTAAAAGGTGTTGTGCTTGATACTATCAACTCACTGAGTGCATCAAACGCGAACGAAACCGATAGTCGTTACCCACTAAATAGCCAAGATGCAGTTTTGTCTTCAAACAGCATTTACGGAAATCTTGAACAAACTAGACATGCTTTTTGGAGGACAATCGTAGGCGATACGACTTCCTCAGGTGGAGAAAAGGCACCGGATGAATATTCTTGGCTACTCAATCCAAAGCTATGGCAGAGAGGCGTCGCTGGGGTCTGGACAGGTGATCTTGGGCTCAATGATTTCATGGCTCGAAACCAACAGCTCCGTATCTGTGGCTATTCTCTGCGAGAGTTAATATTCGGACCAAGTACCTTCTCTCCAAGATTCAGGCGGTTAGCTGGTGACACCTACTACAACCCCACAGATACACAGCGTGAGGCTTTCTCATGGGCTATCAATGCAATGGCTTGGCGACGTGTCTTTTCGACGAGAGGCGGAAGAATGGGTATGGGTAGTTGCGCTGCGGAAATGAATGATCAGATCGTGATCCTACGAGGATGTAATACTCCATTGATACTGAGAGAGTTTGGAGATGGCTGGAAGCTTGTGGGAGAGTGTTATACTCATGGCGTTATGTACGGTGAGATTTCGACGGAGGAGCATGAACTTGTAGATATTACTATTCATTAACACTCTATTCCCGGGCAGTGGCAAGAACACTATCCCATATACGTAATGAGAATCCTCGCAACCTAGGTCTCCTCAATCATCCGAATTTGGAAAAGAAGATATCGATCAGATTTTCCTTGTCTCAGGCTACGTCAACAATGACCATTACTCCATTCGCTCCCACATGCCCAGTATAGCTGCTGAAATAGCTGGGTTCGCTTCTCCTGCCATTCAGTCCAGTATTGACCTCTGTGGAGAACTTCAAAAGCCACCACCGACCAGAACACGCGCTTTGATAAATGTGTTATTTGATATATTTGTTGAAAGTTGAAGAAGCTATAATTACTGTTTGCTGTAAGCGCTGTACCCTTGGCAGGATTTGACTTGAAAACAATATCGTTACAGCAGGTTCTGGAACATCCTGACAAGCAGAATCTCTTGATGCATGGACACCGCTTGTAGCTTCCAGTTGTAATCGCAACAAGCGTACCTCATTTGAGTAAGATGCCGTGGATGCTCGAGATATCTCACAGCCGTAGCATCCTCTTCACAAAGAGATATGGCTTTGTCGACTATGAACATGCATTCCTCATCTCCGAGAGACATCACCTGGGGGACAATCTATGGAAAGCTTCAATGATCTCCAATCCGAGGCTACTGCCTCTTGGGGCGTTGCTTGTGAGCTGCTCCAAGGACGCACCATCGAGTCAATGCGTACGCCAAACGAAGTGCTCGATGATGACCTTCGTCCTCCATCAGATTTCATGACTTCGCAGCGACTCGTGAGTGGGTTGTGTCAGATGAGCTCGAACTCCGGCAGCGCGGTACGGCGCTGTCTTGATCATCGATTTCATGGACAACTGTGTAATATGGAGGATGAGGATTTCCGCCATGACTTCTACTCCGGTGTTGTTGCCTTGCTACAAGAGGATTTCAGCAGCTTGCTGCTGCATAACATTAAAGCGCAGATTCTCACTCAGACTTGACAAGATAAGAATACATCGCCTCATCACATGTTATGGTCACGACATTCACAAGCTTTTTGATCAAGAAGCGAAACTTACACCATCGCGCACTGTAAGCCCTCACCAGTCACGGGATGCTATCCATGTGTGAGCTTCCTTATACACTGTGCTGTCTAAAGAGGGGCTAGTGGATCCGTTCCTAACTTTTCTACCAAAACATCACCTGAGACACGCAGTCTTCAGTATTAATCTCAAGTCTACAAAGAATCTCGATACCAAAGACCACAGTTCTTTCCTGAGGATCAATTCGCCAAAATGCCTCTCGTCGACGCCGCTGCTCCCCCTACATCTACTAACGACACCCACTATGTCGTCTACTTTGCCTCAGGCGAGCCTTCGTGGTGCCCTGACTGCCGCGATGCCCTCCCTGCTCTGAACGCCGTCTTTGGTGACGCATCGGCCCCCACAGCTCATATTGTTCGAGTGGGATCACGCGAGGAGTGGAGGTCGACTCCCCCTAACAAGTACCGCCTTGCTCCGTACAACGTCACCGGGGTTCCCACCGTTGTCAAGGTCAAATATGTGAGTTTGACACTGTCAGTCTTGTGCGCCATCGGAATAGCTTGCTAACGATGTTTTCAGGGTGAGGAGGTTGGACGCCTTGGCGATGTTGAGAGTCAAAATGAGTCCGATCTCCGCAAGCTCGTTAAGCAATGAGCGTGAAAGAGGACCAGAGAATCGTAACTAGTCACAAATGGGGTGATGAGTCAATACAATACAGCAATCATTCGTTCAAAGGCCTCCAAAGTGAAGGAAAAATGAAAGTATGCATGATTGGGAAACGAATAAAACTGTGTATCGCGCTGGTAACAATGATTGTAGACGGCACACCATATTTTATCCTGATATCCAGCTTGTCATATAGTAGGACTTACTGTTTCACCTTTTCAGCCTCCCACTCTTGTGAATGCGCTTTACTAAACTCTTCTGTAAAGGTGATCGGCTCTCGACGAGTCCGGTTCACTTTCAGATCGAATACATCCAGGCGCTGATATCCACCAACAACATCGTGATACTGTTTTCCCTCAATACAATCATCAAGATCAAGATCAGCATATAGGATTCCTTCGTCTTGCTGGAGAAACTCAGTTGCTAGGGTCTCCCCCGTTTGAGCATCCACAGTAAATCCTTTCAGCGGTGCTCCAGTCGGGTCGAGGAACTGCGTGGCACCACGTTGAGACTGCCTCAACACCCGAGTCAAGTGAGATGACCCGTCGGCGATGGTGTTAATCGCATCGTCTCCCAAGACACCTGAGCAAAGAACACCAAAGCATTTAGCTTCGAAACAATGCGCAGCGGCTCTAGTTCTGTTGGCCGTCACGTTATCGTAATTTGGCTTGTCGTCTATTTCTCCTTGTCTTTTTTCGGATCCCTCAGCTGGAACTCGAGTTGGCCATACAGGTGGCCACGTGGATATGTGGATGTTCTCCCCTTGAGCCATGAGCGTATACCGTGCCAATGGGTTGGTGTTCTCTCCACAAATAAGATTTCCTATCTTTCCATAAGCAGTGTCCGCAACCCGCAGACCATGGCCGTCTCCAGGTGCCCATGTAAGTTTTTCAAAAAAGGTAGGCATGAGTTTGCGGTGGTGAATCAAGACATCACCCGACTCTGCAATGAAGATATTGGAATTGTACAAAGTGGCGCTGCTGTGGCGAGTCTTTTCTGAAAAGCCGATGCTGACCATGACATTGTTCTGTTTTGCGGCGGCCCGAATAGCCCGTAATTCATCGCCATCAGCAAATATGGACTCTTTTGCCATTTTCCTAAAAAGCTCATGATTCTCTGTGGGAGGACGCAGTGAACTCCATGTAGGAAAGGCTGATATGTATGTTTCGGGAAATACGACTAAATTGGCCTTATTCGAAGACGCCTGTTTGATACAGTCGATGGCCTTTGATGTAGTGTCTCTAGCGGAAAGGAAGATGGGCGAGACATGGCATGCAGCGATTCTGATCTTAGTCGACATGATTTTCGCGGCAATCACTACTCACAACAGTCTGATCAATATCGATTGATATCTCACTCGATCATGAATTGAAGATGCAGCGGTGGAGGTGGCATGTCCCACAAGAAAAAAGCGGAGAAACGGCAATGTCGGTTATAGCGGGATCATTTCCCGATGCAACCCAAAAGCCCAAAGCCCAAAGTTGTTGAGTATGGAGTACAGTTAATACCATTCGCATCCACGAACTTATCCATACGAACGTTCGACTCATGATTGCAGCTGCGTATAAGTTGACCAATCAATCCTACAATCTCCAAATTCTTATCTGGTCCTTCAGGGATGAGTCAAATAGTGTGGCTGAGCGCCCTGACCAGCGGTCGCCATAAAACAGAATTCGAATAAGCGTAATAGTTGTTCTCGCTCGTCTCATTTCACACTTCAACCTACCAAAGACAATTCTGCTTGCAAGGACCAATCATGCATGCCTTTGAAGGTCTGAACATCGAGTTACGCGCGCTTCTACTACAGCACTTCCAAGTTGTGGCTACCCACTCGCAGCGACAAGACCAATGGTACAAACGCTCGTACCAATCGTTTAATTCAAAGCATGGAGACCGCAAACCTCTGATAGTCGTTCCCCGTCATCCACGGGAGGAATGGGTTCCTCACTTACGCCGTTTTGCGACGCTTGTGGCCAACGAAGTGGAGGCGGCAGGCAAAAAGCCAACACTAAACGAACGATCTACAGAGACAAAGGTCTTCTCAGATGATGTACTCGAGGAATCGCATCGCCAGACGCTTTGTAGGACTGTTTGTGGTGACAAGCCGTTGTCGCCGGATATGATGCAGATGTCGTGGTGGATATGTGAGGTGCGACGACCTGAGCATATGACCCTTCGTTTAAAGGGCATCAAAGCACTTATAGCTTGTGGAAAGACCGATTCGCTACTCCGTTTAGCAACCTGGCCTGATCAACAACCTCAAAAAGGCCATCATGTCGAACCTTCAAGATGGAAGTTCCTCAACCAGGGGTGGGAGTCTGTGGTGGATGACATTCTCACCCTTTACTTCTTCCTTGGAATTCTGAGTGCTTTTCCGAAAACTTTCATTGTGGATCACTGGGTTCCAATCGCTTTTTGGATTGACGGACCGCCATTCCGTTCATATGTCGAAGCCTTTGGTGGAAACATGCCAGATACCCCCAACGCGATACAGAAGGAAATGGCACGATGCATCGCAGCTTTGGTTGCAGCTCAGGCTTGGTGTACCGAGAGTGGTTTCACACCTATCAACTGGGAAGATCTCATGATGGATAGGTTCTTGTACATCTTGGGGTTTGAGGCGTGGAACCGCTCTAGACAAGGGCAGGGTTACCTTGGGTGCAACCTGAATGTTACCAAAACTGCAAAGTCGATTGGCAGGATAGGACACGGAGATACAGATGAGGGGAACATTCCAGGACAAATCCAGAAGACTGAAGGCTCTGGGAAGCCCATGGATCCCCTCAAACTAAGGGAGCCGAAGAAGGAGGTGGTAGACGAGTTGGATGACGAAGAGAAGCAGAAAATGGAGGAGTTGACAGCGATTGAAACGTACGAGGCGGGTTACGGGCGAAAAAGAAGTACAAAGTACTTGACGAAGAATAAGACTAGGACCGAAGATCTTGCATGATGCAGGTCGGTGCAATAGATAGATCGCTGGCATTTTGGTCTCTCTTCAGTCCATGGGTCGTATCTGGGTAGTAATTTAGACAAAATCTTCACCTCTTGTTGAATCGTGACTCTAATGTATTGACGAATGTGTCACCTCTCAAAAAGACCATGTGACATCTTCCCAACCTTGTTTCTTCTTTAAACAAGCCCCACGATCTAGAGATCCCCAATCAGGCTGTCTCGGGCCGACACCAATCCCACCATCCTTCCACTCAGGCAAATTCAGACCTTCAACATCAAAGCTCAAGGCCAGAATCCCCACAAATGCCAACATCTCCGAGACCGCAAACCTACGTCCAGGACACAGATTCTTGCCACCCCCAAAAGCAAGCATAGAGGGTCTTCTCTTCTTCTCGTCCTGTGTCGTAGCATTCAGGATACGTTCCGGTCGGAAGGTGTCGACGTCCTGGCCCCATGTGTCGTTGGTGAAGTGGGTGACGGATGGCGGCCATTGGATGTTGCAGCCTTTCTTTAGTAGGTACTTGCGGCCTTCTGTATCTTGGATCTTGGTGTCCTTCATCACCCTCCTGTTGCCAACAGAGTGGAGGTACAGTCTCAGAATCTCTTGATAGCAAGCAACCAGAAAAGGACAGGACTTTTCTACTTCTCTTATGTCAAAAGTCGCTGTTCTGCCAGCTGGTCCGTCGGTGATGGTGGTGATTGCGCTGATCTCAGCCCGCACGCGAGCTGTGTGTCCAGGATTGGTGAGAATTTGTGTCAATAGCCAAAACATGGCTGGCACCGTGTTCGTGACGCCAACCCACAGTAGCATCAACTCCATGTGGGCTAGATCGTCGTCGGTGAAGCCAGTACTTCGGAGATATATGGCTCTTTGATGGATAATGTCAGAAACACCTTTTCCGTTATAGCCTCCACTCTTATAATAAGAGAGCAATCGCTTGTTGAGCTCGCGTCTGGCGTCAATAGCCTTTCTCATTACAAACTCCGGAGCTCCAAATGCTGCCAGCATGGATTGTTTGTCATAGATCCTAGGTATTTTAGTAGCCGTTAGTCACATCAATTTGAGCGGGCACTTACCATAGTAATTCCGAATCATCCAATGTGATAGGGTTCTTCTCGCCGAATAAAGCCGTTGCAGTCGTTTGGGTCACGATATCTCGCAACCACATAAACACATCCGGGATATTGAGAGTTTCATGGGGTTCAATACGGTTAAGGTGAGCCATAAGTGCTCTTAGCGAATTAAGGGTGAGTCTGTACAATGGCTCGCCCATAAGGGTCGTATGAATAATGGTCAAGCCACCCTTCAAGTTTGTCTCATCCTTGATGCAATTTGCCGCATTCTCGCTCAACCCCCACATTCCGACAGAGAACTCAACAAGGAACGGATCAAAGGAGATGTCATTGTTGCGTAGGGCTGATTGGATAAGATCGGGGGCATTGATGACATAGAGCTTTCCATTCAACACAGGAAGAGTGCAGATGGGCATCTGACTGTCTTTGCTGTTTTATGTTAGTATTGGCAAGCAATTTCTTGGAGACGCACCCACAAAAGGCGGACATAGAAACTTCCACCCTCTCGGAGCATAGAGATGAGATGTCCCACCAGAGGCGCTCGAGGTTTCAACAAAGGAGGCTCAAGTGGGTCCAGAGTAGGTGAAGCATAGTGTCTAAGAAGGAACAGTAGCCCTGTCAAAACTACGACCAGACAAGATGTCGACCAAGACACATCGAGTATAGCCATGGTATCTTCCTATCGAGTCGCTGTCGTGTATTCACAAGCTGAGGGAAGACACAGTCAAGCGCTAAGCTGAGGGTGAGAAGTAAGAACGATTGAAGAATGAAAATGGGGGCTGAAGACCATTTTTAAGCCTTCGCTTCTTGCTAGCCTGGAACTAGTAGATTACTTGTTTGCTTTTGAGACACGCAATGCCGCTTCTTAGTGTGGCAGGGGTCACATTCTTGACTATTCAGGTCACATCTAAAGACGACCAATAAATAAGTCTTACTGGTCGGTCGTGAGCTGATATGGACGTTCTCGACCTAATAACTTGTACTAAAATCTTATCCATCAGCCAGTTGATTGTCGAAAGATCCTATCAAGTTCAGAATTTGGAAAACCCAAATTAGAGCTGCTAGGGAAAGAAGTCGGAGTATCTTTAAGACAATGTCTCAATTCCTCCCGTTCAAGAATTGAAAGGGCTTGCTTCTCTACGGTTTGCTTGTAACATATCTTTGAGAAGGAGGTTGAACCAGGAACATCCAGTTAAGACAGTGATGACATTATCTATTGAGAGCCACCTACACTAATTATCGATAGTGCTTACACCATCCCGTTCAAGATACTCGCTCACTATGAAACGTGGTTCACGCTTTCGGTCATCTGACACATCTCAGTAAGTAACATACCATTCAGGCAAATAATCATGTAACCTGCGCTCAACGTATCAAGGTCGGGTTACTGACTGTCTGATTTTGCCCATACCATTTATCACCTCTATAAACACCTCGCCAAATAATCGAAGATGCCGCCAACCACCATTTCCAACGTTGTCATCGCGGGTGTAAGCGTATCCGGTATCTGAACGTACTCTCATGCTAATCTGTTTCTTTAGGGCACCGGTCGCCTCGGGCCATCAACCCTCAAACATTTACTCGAAAACGGCTTCAAAGTCAGCGTGCTGACGCGTAATCCGTCTTCTGCGAAACTACCACCTGGCGTCAGCACCATCGCTGCAGACTACACTTCTGCCGAGACACTGACGCCTAGCCTTGGAGGACGAGACTTCGATGCGATAGTGATCATACTCAATCGACTGGCATATGACGCATCTGTCGTGGCTTTGCAAGCCGCCGTCAATGCTGGCATATACCGAGTGATCCCGTCCTTCTTCGGTGTCTCGCTGGAGAATCCCGAAATAGCCAATATGCCATTCATGAACTCTAAGCTACCTGTTTACAACGACGTTTTGCAAAAGGGTGCCAACGGTGAAATCACATACACGGGTATCAATACTGGTATGTTTCTGGATTGGGTCCTCGATGAAGATATCTTTGTTGGTCTCTCGGGCAAGACTCCCACCCGTGTCGCGGACGGTGGAGACATCCTCATGTCTTCCACCACGCTTGATGACATCGGCAGAGCCATTGCCGCCGTGCTTTCAAAGCCAGAAGAGACAGTCAACAAGATTTACTGTATCCATACAGTAGTCATGACGCAGAACCAAATCCTAAGATACGCTCGCGAAGCTGCTCCAGACACAGATTTCTTTGTTGAAAATGTTGATACTGAAGTGCTAGTGGAAGCTGCTTGGAAGCGTTATCATGAAGGCAAAAGGGACCGCATTTCACTACGGGACTTTGTGATAAGAGCAAGCTATGGGTTAGGTAACGGGTATTTTTCAAAGACTGATAACCACTTCTTGGGAATCAAGCAATGGAGTGACGATGAATTGAAGGAGGAAGTTTTCAGGCGGGTTAAGGCTAATCCACCTACGACTTCTAAGATGGGACAGTGATCATGTCTTTCGGCGTGTTTCTCGTTCGCTAACTACTTGATCATTCTGCGTTTATTTTATCAACGTTTTGCCTAATTTGATTATTACTTGTTCGTTCCCGTTATCATTCCCGAGTACCCTTCTATAAGACGCCCCCAAGCATAATAGCTAATCAACCCATAAACAAGTCTTCTCTTTTGCTACCCAAGTGATACTCCATTGTAACATAATGTGTGTTACGCAAATAATTTTTCAAGACGCTCCACATTTTCTCGATGCAACTTGAGCTGTGCTTCTGCCGAGTCCGAGTCACAAGGCTTTGGGTTTACATCAAATTGCTCCATTATCCTCATCCACTTCATGTGGCGAAGAACCTCGGCAGGTTCGACAATACCCTTGCCAGGATGCTCTGTTGACAGCTTGTCTGAGAATAAATATTAACAATTGTTTTTATGGTAAACGGGGAGTTTTCAAGGATTAATTTGCTTACCTGTAGCACTAACTCTGCGGCCGCGGAGACTCAGAAGCATCAATGTCATATCCGAGGCATCGAATTTGCCAAGTAGCTCTGTCGCTATATAATACGCTTGCAGAACATCTTCTTCAGCTGTAGCATCTTCTTGCCTCCAACCTGAGCGAAGGGCCAGCAGACGTTTCGTGTACTTCACTCTTGCCGATGTATCGTCCTTAAACTGTGGATAGAGGTCGGAAATGCCAGTTATCATAAGGTCTTGTAGAGAGAAAATACAGGCCCGTTTGCCAAGGTTGACTGTCCCTTGCGAGAGATACTCTCCGTTGTCGTAATCTGGATATTCGAGACGGGAGTCAAAGAAGGTCCGACAATCTCGCTCCATTGGGGAATTTTGAAATCTACGCAACAGCCACAAATCTCTCGCGAATTGTCCACGAGAAAAGTCCCGCGTGTCTACTACGCAGATATGAACTTCGGATGGACATGTGCGGCCTGTTTTGGATCTCCAGATGGCGTACTGAATCACATACAGGAAGGAACTACTCCATGACATGAAATTGTCCGTCGAGCAACCGTCGAAAGAGCGCTTATCAAGATGATTGTATAACAGCATTGAAGCCTCTTCCTGGGATGGCAGTGACAGGATATCGATGCTCGAGCGTTCTGGGAAATTGTTTTCACTCATGCATGATGTAATAATGTTTTGAGTGTTTCTGCCCGAGCTCTTTGCGTCGAACGCTCGGAACAGGTATCGCGGAATGTCGTTGAAACCCCAGTCGCTAGATGTAGCCTCAAGAGGTTTGAAGAGGGTTGGTCCACTGGGACAATTGAGCGATACTCGCTCCCAAAATTCCTTCCACTCCCGTCTTATCTGTGCTCTTTGGGAGTAGGAGTGCTTTGTGCTCCGTTCCGACGCGAAATACTCGTCGCTCAGCCTTGATCCTGGTGATTCCGAGCGATAGGTAGAGTCCGCGTCTTCGTTGTCGTGGGAAACAAGGTATTCGCGAGGATTCAGCTTGCCAAACTCTCCGAACGTTTGTTTGTAGCACTCTTTGGCAATCTTGGATAGTGAGGTATAGACATCGTCGTCGGTGCTGTCGAGCTTGCTGCGCGCGATGCTCTGGATGCGTTCATCAAAGTGGTGTAAGAGGTTGGAGACTTCGTATCCCGGGTCACCTCCCCGCGAAACGAGGTGCTCGACCATTGATCTGTTGAAGGAGTTGTTGATAGACTGACTCAGCTCCTTTAGGTCATTGGCAGGTTCTCGCAACCGGCTTATGTCCTCAGGGTCTATATCATGCTTCATTCCAGAGATAGCCATCATTTGTTGGATTTGTTTTGCGTGTTTGCGTAGAGATATAACAGCTTCCTGGAAATCAGATATGGCGTCTGTAATCATTTGTCTTGATGGCGGGTCCGTAGAGTCATTGTTGGTGACGTGTAGCCCACCCATCGACTCAGCAACAGAGTGGTAAGAACTCCCAGCAGTGGTCATTTTGAGACTGAACGCTTAACAAAATGATTTTGAATTTAAGAATAATTCAGCCCTCTCAGTCAGGACATTCGGGGTCAGCGGATTTATAACCACACTCTAGATTTGGTCTTGGATTCCAGGCCATGCCTCAACCCCCTGAAACATAACACAAATAGCGGCGATGGTGTCCGATGAGCGCATCATATGTTTTAGGTTCATATTGTATAAATCGCGTGCCTACTCTGAAGAAAATAGCTCCATATATCTGGTTTCAATAAGCCTAGCTATTACCGCGAACTTGGGTCCTAGGCTAGCGGATTGTTGAAGGAATTCGGAGAGGGTCCATTCAATAAAAGTCCAATGCTCGTGCGCAGAGGCACAGCTCTGGTACTCGGCCAACGTCCAAAACAAAAGTCAACATTAATGTCTATGATTGGAATGTGAACCAGAAATCTGAAATGGCCTCATATCCTGTTCACGCCCGTAATCTGATAGGGCGGGCATCATGAAACTGGGATATCCATGTCAAGCGCGCCCTTGTGCAGGCGGGGGGCGGTGATAGCCGGCCGGTGCTTTTAACAACCATTTTTCTGCTTTTAATCACCTGGCACTATTCTTTTCCATCCATTCTTTATCTACTTAGTTTTTCGGACTATCCCCAGACCTTAAAATGAGCGTCTCAGACGGGTGGCGACCTAAGGCTATTGTCTTTGACCTTCTTACCGGCCTCTTGAATTCATGGGACATTTGGGATGCGTCAACACCGTCCAAGAGCCACGACGAAGGTGGCCGCTGGCGTCAGCGCTACCTTGAAATCACCTTTGGCACGGGAATCTACAAACCTTATGAAGATTTAGTCAAGCAGGCTGCTGCAGAGGTCGGCCTACCTCCATCAGCTCCAGAGGCCTTACTCAAGAATTGGCCAGAAATCAAAGCATGGGATGAAGTCCCGTCTGTACTCCAGGGCCTTAGAGCTCAAGATTTCAAACTCGGCGTTATCACCAATTGTTCAAAGCATATGGGACATGTGGCGATCCATGCGACCGAGAAGCAGGCGAGCGTTGGTTTTGATAAACCATTTACTTTTGACGCCACTATCACGGCGGAAGAGAGTGGTTTCTATAAGCCTGTCAAGGAAGCTTACCATAGTCTCCTGCCTCGACTCAATGTACAACCTGAAGATGTTCTCTTCGTGGCGGGAAGCGCTGGAGATGTCGAAGGTGCAACGCGCGCGGGCATGAAAGTTGTTTGGCACAACAAGATCGGGTTGAGTAAAAAGGGTGATGCGGTTCCATTGAGAGAAAGCAAGACGTTGGATGATGCTCTGAGTGGTTTCTTGAAGACGAAGGCCCCCTAATCTGATGCAGCTCAGTGTGGCTGTCTCTCTATAGAGTGGCTTTGCAGGGACACCAAGCACATACGACCAAAGCTCGAAGAGAATACGGGGTCCCGTCCGCTCCCCCATAGTCAAGCTTCGAAGCGCCGGATTAGTAGTTGGGTCGGTGACGACCAGCGAATCCCCGGTGTTGTATGTTTTTTGTCTCTTGTCAAGATTGTCAAAGAATAGAAATATATTGTTTTGTTTGGTGATTAATGTCTAGGTTAACGTCGTGTTGAAGTGGGTTGTGGCGTTGTCTTATCTCAAATTACACATAATATTGATCTCAGATCTTGTTGTATCCACCATTATCTTCTACGAACTCCCGTAGAGACAAAGGTTTCATAGCTTCGGCAGAGCAGTGGTTTTCGAGTTCAAAATTTCCCTCACAAGATTTGTTACCTCGCTTGCAACACCCCAAGATAGCTCGTATCCGCGTCCCCCGGCTCCGTAGGCGTGAATGACAAGCTTAACGTCCCCAGTGCTGTCTTTGGCTTCTATCTCAACTCTCATACCGCCTTCACGAGCTGGCCTCCGTCCAACAATGTTTTTGATAATCCTCATGTTGCCGTTAGCCTGTTCCTGGCTACAGGCTTGCCGTATCAAGGGTCTGGCGGCTTTGTATAGCTGGATGCGTGTCTCGTTAGATGGCTCTATTTCCCAGTTGCCAATTTCCTTTGTTCCACCGAGTACGGTTCCTCCGTCGAAGGATCGTGGGATAATAAAGCTCCATGTGCCATCTTTCTTCTGCGTTGTGATGGTTCTATCCGCACTGGTGAGGTTGGTCAAGATTGTCTGGCCTATTCATCGTTAGTCCCTGCCATTATCAAGGATGGCAAGTCATACCTCTAATAGGGAAACACTTGTCGTCTCCGAATCCCATGCCGCTCGCATTAACGACAAGCTTGACATCCGGCCTCAAGGCATAGGCCTCCCACTCGCTCTTAAGATCCCGTTGCAAAGTAGTGCCACCTTGAACAATGAACTTACGAAGTAAGTTGGCGCAGTATAACGGCGCATTGATGCAATATGTCTCATACTCAAATCCAAGCTTTACGCCGTTTGGAAGCTCATGAGCTTCATACTGTCGGTACCCTGGCAGTCCAGTCTCATCTGAGAAGCTCTGGGCATCCTGTTTCACATATTCAGCAGGTGGATCTTCAAGGTATTCAATACCCGGAAGACGTCTGATTCCAACACCAGGCTCGCTCTGTCGATGTTTTTCGAGTTCGGCGACTGTTCCCTTCAACCACTTGGCTTCACGACGGAGCTGAGGTGTCGATGCGGGGATGGGTCTGACGTGAGCGCCAGCCCACATTGAAGCATAATCGACCGAATGGGTTATCGGGGCTCCAGGGATTGACGTTGGCCATTCTTTGGCGACGAGAAGGACGCTCGTGTCTTGAGTTGGTAGAAATTCGGCGGTCAGTTCTTGGAGCTTCAGAGCGCAAGTCAAGCCAATGATTCCAGCACTGGGTTGACTGTTAGCTTCGATGATAAGAAAGCCCCTACAGCACGTACCCAATAACCACAAACGTGGCGCGGCCAGGCTCAAAATATTCAGAGGGCATTATGATGACCTAGGTTATTTCAATTGTAGTGGTGAATGATCCAGTTAGTTAATGAGTCAAGGTTAGTGTAGGGAGTGGTTGCGTTGCATCAGATCAGGCTGCTTTTTTTATCATGAAAATAGCGCAGCCTGATAAATCCACAGGCTTGATGTTCAGGCAACTAAAATTTGAGCTTCGTGTATAGAATCAATTATATCGCATCGATAAAGGTGTCGTTAATCGTGATAGTGATTTCTTTGCGCTCAGCGAAATTACCCACGTATGGAGTGTGTGGTTGGTCTCCGACATCGGATGTTGCGCTTCCTCTTCTGTGCTGTGGCAAGGTCAATCGATATCCTTTTCCGAAAGTGAAGACGAATCTTGACCAAGGTCTTGAGTCGTAGCTTATTGATTCAAAATAACACCAACCTCTTAAGAAACGAAGGCAATTAAGAGTTGAACTACGAGTAGCAACAGCAAAAATGAGGTCCTACCCGGGTTCGAACCGGGGTCTTCGGAAGGCTTTCGATGTAATCAAAATCCGACGTCATTACCACTAAACTATAGGACCGTGGGATTTTCGATGACTAAGCCTTTGATTTTACGTTATAGAAAGATTACGTTACACAGCAAGACAGACCTTTTTACCCTACAGAAGTCGACGATGGGAGCAGTCACAAGTTTCATCCATCATTTATAACACACAAGCCTCGAGTCGCGACTGGCTTAACTCTATCAGCGAATAGTGATTCTGTCTTTTCTTTTGCGAACTGGCGGTTTTATGATGCTTGACCTAAACTGTTTTTTCAACGTCGGTTGCTCGCGTTCTGTTGATAGAATAACGAGAGTGGTACGGGCAATTCTGGCCCTTGTTGCCGTTATCCAATCGATATATCCGTGATACTACAAATAAAGATATCTAAGTCAGCTGATTTCAGCGATAGATTATATACTAAGGAAGTCTCAAAGTGTACTAAAATTATACATTATATTCTGCTATGGGAAGAGTTAATAAAAAGATTTTCCAAATAGTTGAATTTATAAAATACATTTTCAACTAATTTGAAAGATAGCCCATTATTTTACATTGATTTAGAACGGATATTAGCATGAGAGGGCTATTGTTTGTGATTTACAAACTAATGCCTGAACGAAACAAAACAAAACAAATTGCACTTATCTCATGTGTTGTTTCTAGGAGGAAGGTGAACTACTTTGTTAACTGAGAGCCACGCCTCAATCTCTGTTCCCGTCCTTGAGCTCATTTCACCCAAGACTTAGTCCACTCGACATCATGAAGGGTACATACAGTTGTAGCATAGAAGGCAGATCTTCTGAAGATTGATTTAGCACAAGCAGAACTATGCTTTTAGATCACGCAAAGTTCAAAGTCAACTTTTGGGCCAGGCAAAACAAGTTTTATTTACCAAACATCACCAAAAATGTATACATTATTTGTCTAATCACAAAACACTTTGCTTCAGGCCGACCTCAACGGCTATACTTCAAACAAGGACCCATCTCTCTATATATAGACAAAGCCACGATTTCGAATAGCCAAATCAAGGCGACAATATAGTGCCGTAACTTAATCAGGCTATTGTAGAGCGAGAAGATGAAGTCGGTCCAACATCAGGCTTCGGTGTAAGGGTGAAGCCTCTTCCGTTAAATGGCGTGCCCAGATATTCCGCCGTGACATCTGGTTGGGCTGCTGGCGAAGAAGCATTCCTAGGTGACTTCTTGCCTCCTGTTTGATGCAAGCTGATTGTGGTGAAGTCCTGGGAAATCTGCTGAAGAGATTGTTCTTTAAAATGCCCTCCTGCTTGCTTGAGTCTCGAGCCGATACCGTGATTCTTTCCATTAAGTGGTTTGCCATCTGTCGAGACCATGAACTGGATAGTATCATCGCCCTCAGCATGGTTCTCAATATTGCTGATCTTCTCCTCAAGGTAGGTGTTGATATTTGAGAAGAGGTTCAGGGAATGACGTAGGGCCTCGGCTTCATCGTTCAGGTTATCAAGTAATATCTTATCATCTGGTGATACGGTGGCTGACGAGCCAGCGCCTATTCGCTCAGACACTTTCTGACGATGTCTCCTCAATCGTTCGAGTGCAAACTCGATGTAATCCTTACAGCCACCGAGTCCTTCGCTGACAAGCCTGTTCGAAGTTGGGTGCGGGTCCAGAAGGCCAGGAGTGTACCCTTCCTCTGCGGCAAATTGAAGCTGAATCTGATCAATATGCTGAGAAAGCTGAAGGCAAAACTGGAGGCCCTTCTCGGTACTGATGCGCTCATTTTCTATGTATCTAATTGTTGCTTCGTCTGGTTCAGGACTGGCAATGGCCCGGGAAGCAAGAGTATCGAGCTTCTGCTTTACATCTGCAAGATGCGCCTCTAAATCAATAGTTGTTGTCTCGATCAATCCTCGGCAAGATTGTATGGCTTCGACGGTGATAGTAGATGTGCGGCTGGGTAAGGCAGACAGATCAGCATGATGGTTCACAGTTGAAAATGTGAATACTTACAGGTTCGCAAAGCTAAGAGCGACGATGATGGTGGACTTGTATCCAATAAGCTGCTGTCTAAAGCCTTCAATTCCGTCGCCGCCGCGATAGGTGAGCTTAGCCCAATCCCGAAAACTAGTTCGATCTTGTCCAGACCGCGAACTACAGGCTCTCAGCTCCCGCTCAAATTCCTCACATGAGCGGCTGCATTGCTCCAGTGTTGTTTTGAGGGCCGAAAGGTCCACTTCTATGTCACCGCCAGGTGCTTGAGAGAGTTCTTGGAGCACCGTACTCAACTCTCCTAACTCTGAAAGGAGATCCCTAAGTTGGCGTGGGAGAGTTCGAAAGCTTTTCACGGCTTCTTGAACCTTGGTGACAGACTTATGGGCGAACGCCGCCAAGGTAAGAAGACCAGATACAAGGCCAATAACCTCAGCCATTGAACAGACGTGTTATGAGCTGAATTAATCTGGTTTAATTGACCTCGTCGGAGCTATTGATGGATGGTATTTATCAGATCCTCTGGTCACAAATTGCCGTCAAGTTGAGGGATTATAGCATACCAAGACCAGGCGTTCAACCAGCGGAACAGGATTGCCGCGCGCCTCGAGTCTGGCCAATACTTGACCGTGGGTGGCCTTATGCACACAGCCTGGTCTACTTTTGCGTGTGTCAGCGAGGGGAAATGGCCCCTCAGCCACAAGGGCTTCTAGTTGGTCAATTTAATTCGTTTATGGAGATATCGGTACATTATACAAGTCTATAGGGAGTATCAGCCTAGGCCGAGGGCCAGTTATATACGTGGTGACGAGACACGCAAGTCTTGAGTATCCATGGATCTGGAACAAAACGCCTAAAGCCACGTTGATAGTGGGCATTTTTTTGGACAATCAGCAGGTTGGCACAGGTACCGTACCAAGCGCGAAATGGCCTTTTCGATGAGGTGCCAAGTTTTGGCCTAAGGCAGAAAGATGGTCGAGTCCCGTTTCATCCGCTCCAACATAATTCAGGCGCCGGGGATGTCCGGTTTATCGTCAAAAGATTTTCTATAATTAGGTACACTCAAAATGTCGCGACCACTTTGATCGCTCACTTGCGCAATTGTCTTTCCACTAATTGAAGAACATAATACAAGAAACAGGAGAGCAAAGACGGTTTCTAGATATCTGATAAAGCCACCATAACCGAGGGAGACGATATTGGCCCAATAGCCGCCGCAAGCTTGGGTATGATATCCCCCTATAAGAGTCAGCGAGTAGCTGTAGGGTTTTTGACATATGCCATGACTCCAAGTCGTTATACCACCTTCCTTGCACTTAGCATCGAGAGAGTCTTAAACGAGATATAATAAACGGCATTGACCTCTTCCTGGGAACATAGTTCATCAAACACGTAAACAGCAATGTCTTGGTCCAGGGTATTTAAGGTCTCGTGAAACATTCAACAGCATCAAATTATTCCCAGGAACACAATAATATGCCATTTCAATCCTGCTATATGTTTCTATTGCATCAATGCCTAGGGGACATAATTAGCATTAGCAGCAGAACAATGTCGCTTGTTACTCTTATAAAACGAAAGCGAGAAAGGTCGCTGTAACATCGCACGTCATGGCAGCGTAAATAAACACAGGTAAATGTAGGATGAGGGGCAGTAAAACATAAACACGATCGTTTCAAGACACTACAAAGGACGAGAACCAATGACGGACTTGGCGATCATGCTGAGACTTGTTGGGGCGTTCTAGTCTCTCAGCTCGCTGGCTGACAGACGATTTACAAGGTTCATGTGCACCATGGCATGTTTTGGGAGGCGATAGAGGGAAAGAAAGAATAAGCAATCGATGATTGGTGTTCATTGCTTTGTCATCCGATACAGACCAATCAGAACATTGACAATTACCACCGGTCAGATCCGCATATCTGAAGCACCAGGCGAAGTGGGTCAAACTCTCTGAAAGCCATCAAGTACAAATACGACAAGCAACCGCTTCACGAGATAACCATCCAATACAAGTATCTTCCAGTCTAATTCACTACTCTCTTGATATCTCAACTCAACACAATCACCAACTTCCCCAACCAAAGTCACACAAAAACCCCAAACCTTCAAAATGGTCGTCAACGCCCCTGCTACCTGCTGCCGCTCCGGCGACAACGTTGAGTGCGCTTGTGGTATGTGACATCATCTCTCCAATCGACACAATGACCTAACACTTCAACAGCTCAGAAGGCTACTTGCTCATGCGGTCAAAAGTCCGCTCTCCAATGCACATGCGCAAAGGCCCCCGTCGAGAACACCGTCAACGGCCCTCGATGCTCATGCCGAGCTCGTCCTGCTGGCGAATGCACTTGCGACCGAGCTGCCACCGAAAACGCTACTCCTAGTGGTGCTACCTGCGCTTGTGGATCTCGTCCTTCTGGTATGGAGAAACCTGTCTTGAATCTTTGATGTGACTATCGCTAACGGAATGCGCTTAGGTGGCTGCACTTGTGAGAAGGCTGCCGATGGTGGCTTCAACCCTGCCAACGAGATCGATTTTACTACTAAGAAATAAACACCTTACTCTACAACGAGAAACTAATGGGGACATGGAAAAAAACACGGGATTGGTGCATTACTGGAACGGCGTTGGGGATTGGTCATGGCTTTTAAGATGATGAGATAATCGATACCTGAGATACAGAGAATTGAACACTATTCACGAGCTTAATTTGCCTGGGAACTATGCACACCCTTGACACTGAAGGATCAAACCATAATTTGAGTCATGCGTCTCGTTGTGTTTGCAAACAATGGAACACAACTGATGCGTACTGGCGTTTGTGCAAACGGCTGCTTGCCTTTGGCACCATGACTCGTTTGAAGACGGTCACATAATACAAAGCAAATCAGGATGCGCTCTCGCAGACAAACGGCCATGATCTGTGCGCTTCGTCCGTGACCAGCCACCAACGCGACCATTGTGAATCGCGTATCGTCCGATGATATAACCGACAGCTTCAATTCACCGCCTGCCGAACTCTGACCAAGCTCAATTGCGCTAACATCTTTCCTGCCGGACAAATACTCGGATAGGATCGAGAGCTTCCGGGCGGTGAGACCAAAACCAGGCATCATCCCCCTGTCAGCCCGCAAATGATCACTACCCAGCGCGGTCAGATCACCTTACTGAAGAAAAAAATCCGCCCACTACCAATATTGTCGCGCTCCAACAGTAGCTTTGTCAGAGCTTGATTCTATCATCAACATCATCACATCATCGATTTCTACCTCACCTCTTGCGCGTTGATCATCCAGTAGAGCTTTATTTCAGCTTTTCTAAGCGATAACTCTCTCCTGCCCGTCATCGCGCGTCGCACACAAATCATCACAAACCACACCATACACATAAACTAACGCGATGGCACCTCGAGCCAAAGCACCCGTCGCTAAGGCGCCCGCGACCAAGAAGGCGACAACCGCCGCTGCTGCTAAGAAGGACGCAAAGCCCACAAAAGCTGCCGCCAAGAAGGCTGAGCCCGCTACCAATGGTGCCGCCAAGAAGCGCACTCGCGACGAAGAGTCTGAGTCCGAGGCCGAGGAGGATGTTCCCAAGACCAAGAAGACCAAGACCACAGAGCGAGCTGTCAAGCCCGCTGTGAAGCCTTCAGCAAAGTCCAAGACCGCCGCAAAGCCTGCTGCAGCCAAGGCCAAGACTACCACAAGAAGGGCCAAGACCGAGGAGCCCGAGGAAGAGAAGCCTGCTGCCAAAAAGCCTGTTCGTCCTGCTACCAAGAAGGCTGAGCCCAAGCCAAAGTCCAGCTTCCCTGCCATTGGAAAGAAGATCAACGACGCGCCTACTCAGATCCTCGACGTTTACGTCTTCGGCGAGGGTTCGTCTGGTGAGCTTGGCCTTGGCAGCAAGCGCGTCAACAACAAGAAGCCCATCGATGTCAAGCGTCCCCGACTCAACGATAACCTCTCCGCTGCCAACGTTGGCGTTGTTCAAATCTCCTGCGGTGGTATGCACGCCATCGTCTTGACACACGACAACAAGATCCTGACATGGGGCGTCAACGACCAGGGCGCTCTCGGCAGAGATACCAACTGGGAGGGTGGCCTTCGCGACATGGACAAGGAGGGAGAGGACTCTGACTCGGACGATGAGGAAGACACTGGTATTAACCCCAAGGAGAGTACACCACTTCCCGTTCTCGAAGAACACTTTGCGCCAGGCACCAAGTTTGTCCAGGTCGTTGCCAGCGACAGTGCCAGTTTCGCTCTTACCGATGATGGTCGAGTTTACGGTTGGGGTACCTTCCGATCCAGCGACGGTATCCTCGGTTTCTCTGAGACTGTCAAGGTTCAGTCCACCCCCTTGTTGATCAAGGATCTCAAGAACATCAAGGCCCTCGCCGCCGGCTCCAACCACATTCTCGCTCTCGACCACAAGGGTAACGTCGTCGCTTGGGGTTGCGGACAGCAGAATCAGCTCGGCCGACGTATCATCGAGCGCAACAAGATGTCTTCCCTCATTCCTCAGGGTGTCGGTCTACCCCGAGGCAAGATCACCAAGGTCGCCTGCGGTTCTTACCACAGCTTTGCTATCGACAAGGAGGGACAAGTTTACGGCTGGGGTCTCAACAACTTTGGCGAGATCGGCGTTGAGTCTAACGCTGGCGAGGACGACGCTGTCATTCTCCGTCCTGCCAAGCTTACCTACCTCAATGACTACAACATCACCGAGATTGATGGTGGCGAGCACCACTCTCTTGCTTGCTCCGACAAGGGTGATCTCCTCACTTGGGGTCGTGTTGATGGTTACCAAGTCGGCTTCGAATTTGACAAGTTGACTGAGGATAACGCCATCTACGACGAACGCGGCAATGCCCGTATCCTCTTCAAGCCTACTATTCAGCCTGGTAAGTTTTGGACAACTGACACATCCAATCAAGCATGCTAACCAACATGATCTAGATGTCAAGAACATTGTCACTGTCGCTGCCGGTACCGACAACAACTTCGCCATCGCCTCCGACGGTAAGGTCTACTCTTGGGGTTTCTCGAGCAACTACCAGACCGGCCAGGGCACGATCGACGATATCCATACTCCCACCCTGATTGATAACACTGCCATCCGCGGCAAGAAGATGATCGGAGCAGGCGCTGGTGGCCAATACTCCGTCCTCGTTGGTGAGGCTGAGGATGCCCCTGCCACAAATGGTGCCAACGGTACTCACGAGAAGGCTTAAACGAGGAAACGAATGCCACGTCAGATATGTGAAGGAACTTGCGATTATGGTGCGAATGAATTTGCGCAATCTTTATGCGAGCCCTACTTAATTTTACTGCCAGAGGCAGCTTTCAACATTTGTATTTTAAACGCCCCAGAAGCGGCGGATGCATGGACTTTGGGATCCAATTGGGCGGATCCTTGTTGTGATTAAAAAGGCTTTGATGACCACGGAGGATGTACATTGTTTAACACTTTTGCTGTGGAATATATAGATGGTTACGACGTCTTTGCATACTTGAAAGTTCTTTTCGGGAGTATCTAAACCTCCCAACATGCTTCTCAGTCCCCGTTCTTTTAATCATGACGTACAAATAATTATTCTAGTACAAAAGGGAACCGCCCAAACCGTCTAGCTTGCGTATCCCATGTTGGGTTTGTCTCAAACGCCATGCCCTTCCTATCCTGCTCCCCATATCCTCACCCCAAGAGCGTGTTCATATACTGCGTCGTCGAGCTCGTAAACTCCATCGTGATCGAATCTGTCAAAGGACCTTCATCCAACTCCTTAGGTGTTGAGCTTGGCTGCCACATTGGACAATGTTCCGCTTCCTCGGCTGCTGAAAATACCCATGATACCGAACCCGACGTAGAACAGAGCTAGGGGATACGCAACGAGTCCTCGCATGCGCTTCATCTGTCCTACTGCGCAGAACATACCGCTTGCGCTATATGTGCACCAGAGAATAGCAGCAGTTGTCGAGACAATGCCGATAGGTGTATCCATTCGCATGACGATTCCGAACAAGCTTGTCGCTACAAGTGGCAACAGGCAGTATCCCAATACGCTTGCACTTCGGGGGTATGTCAGGGTTGCGGAAAAGTGTCCGCCCTGTCCATCGTGTTGCTGTCCAGGTGTAGAAGGGTCGCTGCTGTATTGTGGGTAGCTGTTCACCTGTGGTGCGCCAGCGTCCGAGGGCGACATGAGCGAGAGGATAACGTGAAGGGAGATAGATCCCAGTGCGGCCAGGCCGTAGATATAACCGAAATGGACTTGGCCCGAGAAGAGGAGAATAAAGCCGAAAAGGAGGAAGAAGATAAGGGGACCGGCGAGATCAGAATCGTCCATGATGTGGGAGTCGATGCGACGGAAGGGATTCAACACAGCGAGTGTCTACCATTGATTAGCCAAGACACAGCACCCCACACACGCAAGACTTACCTTTGCCTGGATATGTCCAAAGTTAACGCCCAACTCCTCCAACAAAGGCGGCTCGCCATCATAACCCTCCGACGAGAACGCAGCAACCCACCCAGTCCTTAAGCCGCCCTGCTCGCCCATCCTGCCCGAGACGCCCTGCGCTGCAAATCCGGGCGTCGCAAAGCCCTGCGCAGGAGAAGCGCCGACGCCGTAACCGCCCTGGGCCCCATATCCGTAGCCCGCGGATTGCTGCGGTGTCGCGGCGCCGGGGGTGGTGTACTGCGAGGGGAAGAACTGGAGGTTTTGCGCGGCGTTCGGAGCGGCGCCCGTCGGGTATTGCGGTTGTTGCGATGAATAGTAGTTTGACATTGTGGGCGAACTCGTTTTTCTCTATGGTTCGTGGCAGGCGAGAAGGGGAGGGAGGGAGGTGGTGGTTGTTTTTGTTTCAGTTGGGCGGTCTTGAGGACAGCTTGGAGGATTAGACTGATGAGCTTTGGCAGGGGTGAGGCTGATGTTTGACGTCGGTGGTAGGTGTGGCTGAGCACAGCCACACATAACAGGTGCAATCCAGTCCAAATTAAATTCTGAGTATGAGGCCTCACCAAATCTTTACCCTTTTAAGAACGGCCCTTCATTAATCACCTTTGTATGGAGTAAAAGTTCCACTCATACCATTTCACGTACAACCTAATAATATAGAGCAAAGCGATGACATAATCATGTATCTCCATCATACTACCGAAAAGGCCTTCCGCATTTGCGTACTAGCATTGGGAAAACCCAACGGGAAAACCAATACTGAAGGCCAATGACCAAGAATTCGCTAAGCGGCGATAACTGCATGTACATTATGCAGCTCGTCGGAGAACCGGCAGTTTTGTCGTGGACAATTCAGCCTTGGACAAAGATGCCCAAGGAGGCATTCTGCATCGCTGCAGCTCGACCTAGCTGGACAAGGCGACAAGCGGGCGACGATTCGCAATGCGTTCTTCTCCTTGTCAGTCAGACCTTGCTTGTGTATATGACAGCAAGACTTGAAAGGACACTTCCCCAAAATCGCGAATCTGTTGCAGAGTTTTCCTTTCCGTAAAGATTCGAAAGTGTGCCGGTCATAATTGATTGTTGCGTCCAGCCGTTGTCCCATACTGTTCCTCAAAACTCCGGTAGGAGAGCCATTCTGGAGAGAGTTGGATGCTGTAGAAACCGTATTTTGGGTAGACGGAGAAGGTGTTGTGCCAGCAACTTTGGCATAGTTGGAAGAATTGGCGAATGGAGCCTTTTCGTTCTTGTCAGATAACTGCTGACTCTTTCGAAAGATATCAAATGACACAGTCTCGAACTTTGGAGCTAGAGCTGCTAGCTCGCGCTCAAACGGTGGCCCTTCAATAAGGCAGATGCGTTGACTGAGGGCCTTGTCTTGGGCACAAGGTCCCAAGAGGCGAGCGTATCCATTATCAGCAGATGCACCGAAGAACACTTGACGACAGTGTACATCGTTGAGATAATGTCGAAACAACGCTACAAATATCAGTCACCACGAAATATGAGGTATCCGGAGGACCTACCTTTGACCTTCTCGTCTGCACACTCTTTTCCATTTCCAGCATCGACATAATCACACAGAGGGTCACCCATGTTGAACCCTCGAACAAACTGCTCCATTGTATCACTACTGGCAAGAACACCTGAGCTCTGGTAGGTCATAGACAAGTCCTTCAGATTAGCGTACGCACGCACAATCACTTTCAGGTGAGGTGGCACACTGCCATTGAGAGCGTTGAACTTTTGCTCAACATTCTGCTTCAATAAGCTGATGGCTTGTTTACCACCCTCCAACCCGGCCTGAATAAGGTCGTCTCGAAACTGCAGACGTTAGTTCTGATAGGCAATGGGTCAAGGTTGACATACCAACATGCAATCTCCATCAATTATTACGGAAACAAAGGCATGACGGTCCTGCTAATTAGTCAAAAATTATTGCAACATGTCAAAGGTGACTAACCTTCTCCTGCTGCAACTTATCAACCTGTTTACTGAACCTTTCGTTATCCTCACGAATCACTTTGTTGACAATATTTTTGTCCTGAAGCTCCGAGTTCACCTTTGACAATTGGACCGCCTGGGAGTCAATATGGGCGAGAAGAGCCTAGAGGTCAAGC
Source organism: Fusarium heterosporum (assembly GCA_013396295.1). Taxonomy (NCBI): domain Eukaryota; kingdom Fungi; phylum Ascomycota; class Sordariomycetes; order Hypocreales; family Nectriaceae; genus Fusarium; species Fusarium heterosporum. The sequence continues at coordinate 116,116 of JAAGWQ010000035.1, read as the reverse complement.
CATTAGCAAAGCTGTTTCCATAGATTCAGTTATGTGGGAGGCCCACCGTGATAAGAGCATGCTTTTCGTCATCATGGGCTTTGGCAGCCTCCCACCTCTGTTGTAGTCCTTCTAGCTCAACCTCCATGGTTGCACAGATCACGAGTCATGAAAAAAACTGATAACGTGTCAATTGCCAATGTAAGCAAGAACAAAGAAGAATGAGCGAAGCTTGCGGGGGAACAGGCTTTATAAGGTCGGAGAGACTGCATACAGTAGACCCAATCGTAGTGAAACAGGTCACGCATATGCACGATAGAACCAACAAGACATTGCGCAATGATTGTCGTTGATCTCTAGAAGTATACAAAGTACCGCTCTTATCTAACGGAATAATTGTGGCGTATCGGAGGCGCTGAAAGCAAAGCTACGTGATGTCAATCCTACAACTTCAACGTATACATATATTGCGCCAATTAACGGTGAGAAATCGGATGTAGATAGGTCATGTTTCCGGTCTTAGAGGTCGCCATAAGGCCGTGGCTGAATGCTTGTTGGCCAGCTGAATGGCCCTCCAATACGGCGCAGCCTGCTTGGCGCTTGAGATCTTGTTGGCTGCCGAAATCACCAAGTTTAGGACAAAGGATCATCAAGAGACAGTCTAGTTGATTAAACCATTGGTATGCATTGCGAACTTCAAACTTGGAAAGTTCAAAATCCCTGCTAAATTTCCAACCTCAGGTTATTGTTGCCTTCTGGTAGCCACACCCGCAGAATGAGCATTCTCTGCAAAGGCCTTGAAACCTCCTGCTAATTTGTCGTAATCCTTTAACATCCCTTCCATTCTCTGACTGACCTCCTCAGCCTCTGCTGGCCACTCGTCAGCGTTCGGGGCAAAGCTTTCAGGCAATAGCTTGACAGCCTTATCGACATTCGACATGAGTTCTTCATAGTCACAAGCCCGAAGCTCAGCCTATATAAAGTGTGAGGAGATGATATAATATGTATGGCTGGATGTACCTGTGCAATCCTCGCATAATTGGCCGTGAACCGCATTGCTTCAAATGCCAGTGTGCCTTGCAAGACATTGTTGAAATCTTTTGCGACAGAGGTGCCACTGGTGGCTTTCCCGGTCTTTTTGTTGGCCGACATGATGGCCTGAAGCAAAAATCGAGATGAAATGGCTACTTGAACTGGCGGATGTAAAGAAGTTGGATGGTTTTGTGATGCTGTTCGATCACCGCGATCTTTTACAAGGGTTGTCTTACGTATCTTTGACTCAGCCCCGCGAGGCTTACTAGTGACCCGTCACTGGTGACACTGCCTGCTACAATCCTCGGACATAGCAAGTGCAGGATTTTCATGTATTTAAAAAATTTATAGATTCATTGTTTCCTGCTGGACCCTTAATTGAGGGCTCCTCGGAGTAAATATATATACAAAGTATGAAAAGCGTCATCTAAACTCGCCAAGTAGCCAAAGGTTTCTGTCAATACGTTTTCGTTATCCACCATTCGCATCGACCTCACTTCTGCTGTGAACAAGCTTAATACAGCCATCGCAACAAATGACACAAATTTGAAACCAATCCGCCTATACCATCAATGCCGCAGCAGCTTCGCAGACATATCAAACTCTTCGAACTCAACTGCAAATCACAGTTAGACTGCAGTAAACGCGGGGCCTCTGTTTCGTGAGTTCTTACTGCCGTAATTCGCCGCAGAACCTGAGTTTGCCAGGACCTGGGATTGTGCCATATCCGCAAGAGTCTCGTCTGTCCCTTCAAGGTCTTGCTCAATATCAACATGGTCACGAATTTTGAGGAAAATGACAGGCGCGGCGATGACAAGTGAAGCAGCCAATAAAACCCAATTGCTTATGAATTGTGCTTCAAACGATACCTTTCTAGCATCAATATTGTTTGATATGGCGGCACCGGCTGATTGGATACCTTTGTAAAAGCCAATGTAATTAGCTGCGCGACGGCCTGAGTTGGATAAGGCACCCATAAACCTTGATCAGTTAGTAGAAAAATGATAGATGAATTGAGAGACGAACCAGTAAACGGTTGCTTGCCAAGCAGCGTCGTAGAAGCCATAGAAGATGTACAGAAACATCGGTCCAAAGTAGCCCGAATCCTCCCAGTCCTTGGGGTTGAAGTCTTCAGCATCAGTCATTTCGCGAGTGTAAGTTCTCTGATGCGCCCAGCCTCCTCCCCAGACGATGAAAGTGAGGACGAAAAGCACAACGAGAGCAATCTTAGCTCGCACAGATCGACGGATATGGTCCAAATCTAGCAAATACCCCCATATAGCAGCTGCAGCAATCTGGGCGAGCCAGTATAGAAGACTATTCAGGGCTCTGGTTCTCGTCGAAAAGTAAGCCCCATTAACGATGTTCTGCTGATAGACGTAGAACCAATTTGACGAGAAAAACATGGGGAATAGGAATACCACAAACGGTTCAAACCTTATGGTTTCGTAAAGTCCCCAAAATTCACTCTGCCATGTCGGGTTCTTCATCAAGATGACATAAGATCCATCTTTTCGAACAACATCGTTTGCATTGCAAAGAAGAAGGGCTAGGGCGGCACCAAAGAACATCAAGACAACAAAACCGATATACGTGCCGTCACTGACATCGCGCTTAGAATCGGCATCAATGTTGTCACCTAAAGGGATCTGAAATTATTAGTATATAAGTATTGTAGAAGCTCAACCTACTAACAAGAAGATAGAGTATGATTGCACTTACCAAACTTCCTATGACAGCCCCCATGTTGAAGATGCCCCAGAACCAAGCAAAGTAATGTCCCTTTTGGTGTTCATGCGGATAAGAGATCATGATGGTTCCTTGAGCTGTCCATAGCATAGCTGCGCATATGCCGAGTAGAATGCCCGCGATGATGTTGAAAGGATGTACATCGCTTTTGTAATGGACTTCTAGTAAGATGCTAATGGCATAAATACCGTAACCCACTCCACCAAAAGCAAGGGTAAACTTGACCCCAAGCCTATTGACCACAGTGCCACCGAAGAAGCCGACAACAGCAAAGGTGCTATACAAGGCGGTGTTCTGAAAAGCCAGTTAATTTTGAGTAAAAAGAGTATAATGGTATGTATTTACCATGTTGTTCACGAGCCGCGTATCTGTTCTCCCTCCACCGCCCATACCATTGAGGGCATTGAACATACCAGGACACATGAAGCACACGAAAGCGACCATGCCCAGCTGAACTTTGGGTGAGGCATACCAGGGGAGGGTATATCCAAAGAAACGATATTGGCGGTACTTGAAACCCTGAGGCACATCGACAACTCCAGTCGAGTAGTTGTATAGCGGGTCACGGTTCATGTACGATACAGCTTCTGGGTTGTTAACCGGGGCGGATTGCCCTGCCGCGGGCGTGTTGAGTGACATGGCGCCTAATTAATGCCAGGAAGATGAAATAAACAATGGTAAGGTAACCTTACGTGCTTTTGAACTTATCAGACTATGAAGCAACATTGGAAGAACATGGAAAATAGCTGACGCGGCGGAGTAAAGCGGGTTTAAATTCAGTGGAAAGTCCGGAACACTCTGGCTATCGCTTGGTAGCACGACGTACTGAAAGACAATTCTGCATCACTTGCATTGAGAAGCATAGTGGCGTAGGCTATAACTGTGATATTGCTATTGACGAGTCAGTAGCTGGTATAAAAAGCAGGCTGTGCGGCTGAGAGGACAAACTCACCAGCAGCCTTGGCAATAACAAGTTATGAAAAGGGTGATTCGTGGGGGTCGGGCAGTAGTTTATTCGGGAAGATATTTATAGAATTATGATATAGCGCCAAAGTACTTTCTTATGTTGATAAGGTGATCAATTGTTCACAGCCCCAACAGCCACTATCTGCATGATGTGATGGCTACACTTTGCTCCCATCAATGCAGGGCTGGGATAGCCGAACGATTGGGCTCTTTATGATGACTGCATAACAAGGAGGACTCTGTGGGGGGACATGATGAAAGAGGCTTTGTATAGCAAATTGCGAACCCTGAAGCCGTTACACTAGAATGCTCTCGAGTTTATAGCCCGGTATTCAGCGTGTTCCCCTCGTTTGTAAGGTGTGAACGGATTAATTTTGTTGAGATGGCCGAGTTTATGATAACAATGTTGTGAATCGCCTTAACAGAGTTCAGGAGTTCAATACGATTTCAAGCACATTTCAAGGAAGGCCTACTGAGTTATCTTAATCCTGCCATGCTTTCATGGTCATTTATCTAAATACCCTTTCCAAATCAGTTGCGAGTATCGTTGTTCTGACTTTATAGAAAGGCTGTGGCTTGAGCTGTTTCACGTGACGTCATGAATCTCCAAGTCCGAAACCTCAATATGATCCCTGTCGTGATTTTGGGATGTTCCATCACTAGAATCCTGGCAACAGCTACACCCTCCCTCGCAGTTCCCACAATGCCGTCAAGAATATCTTTCAGGGATGAATGGATACTTTCAATTGCTGCACCCAACATCAAAGCCCTCAACGAAAGTGAGGGATGCCATCTTGACGAAGCCATTTGTCTCATGAACTATCTCAATGGGCAAATTGAGGTCGAAGCGGCAGCAATATCAATTACCGCGTATGTCTCAAATGATTTTGCGCCACGAAATCTCGCAATGTGCTGTCTTTGGAACCTTTTTGCAGACGTACTTGTACATTTTGAGGAAGACCGTGACAAGGTCATCGAACTACTGCTTAGCATACAAAAGCTACCCCCAACCGACATATGCTGGTGGAAACTACCAGGTTTCTCCAGATCATGGGAAGTCTATCGCAAAATGTACCAGGTACCTCTCAATGGTGTTGAGAACTCAAATGAAGATCCATCGCAAGCTCAAACGCGGCATGCGAACAATGTGGCCACAATGACAGCCGAGGCGAAGATGTTTGTTCAAGGGGTATACGGCATAACAAATCTTTGGGCTTTCAGGACGATCAATCTCGTATGCGAAGGGGACTCGCTAGATGTGGTCATGCCGAGTATTCACGCATGGCTCCAGATAGCAGGGCCCAAATTGGCAGAGACATTACTGCCAGAACAGGTCAAGTCGTATGAGAGAGCTATCAGAGGGCGGCCCGATAAGCGCTATCTCATGTCAGCCACCTTGTATGAGCACTGGTATCACTGGCAGAAGACTCTCTTGCAAGCCAGTTACGACGACGAGCATCTGTCCCAGGAAACTCTATGGTTGGCAGCAGAGTGTTATGGAATCATGAAGGCACAGAAGATTACAATGCCAGAGCCGAAATAATTATGTACTGTTTGAAAATGAGAATGATGACCATATGCTTCGCATTCATGCAAGAAATTAGCATCGAATTTCAGGTAGCCTTATGTGGTAACGACCTCTGGTACCGACCTCACACCCAGACCTTGATACCACCATATACATCCAAATCTATCTTTCAATCAGATTCGAACATAGATTCATGATAAACTCCAGCTTATCCTCATCACTTTTGAGATCATCTTTTAAATACTCAGTGGCAGGCTGGAACCTATCCCAGACCTGTATGAACTGCCCATTCTCCAACTTGCCGATCCTATTGAAAGCTCCTTTAAGCACATCATGCTCAGCAATCCTGTCCACGTCGGTTTGCTTGACGAGTTCCGGCCGAATCATGTAGTCTCTGCCCTGTTGCATACGCGCAATAACAGTAGCTAGCGCGCTGGCCTTGAAACAGTACGTTATCATGGCCGCTAGACCTGCCGCCAGAGCAGTTGCTATGCTGGAGCCTGTTGACTCCTCAGACGCTGCTGTCTTGTCGGCTAGGTATAGATGTAGACTTCGACCGCTCGAGGTATCCACATTGACACCTGGGAAGATAAAGTCATTGTTCTTTCCGGCGTGGCCATAAGCGCTACCGTCGTCGTGAGCGGCTCCGATGAGGAAGAAGCGATGGCGTCTAAAAGACGAGGGATAATGGTCGGTATCACTAATCTGATCGGATGACGAGCAGAACATGAGCACCTTCTGCTTACACGCTCGTTCTAGTACTGAATCAAGAAGCCTCTTTTCATCACTTCCCTCAGCAGGAACAGGGATCGTCCATGACATGGAGATTATAGTAGCCCCCTTTTCCAAAGCCGCTTCAATTGCCTATTAATGGTCAGCCACAGGAAACATGCATCAAGGAGCTATAATCTCAAACTTACCAAAGCAGCAGAAATCGCATCAATAGTCAAACCTCCCTGATCCGGACTGCTATGTGTCTTGAGGCGAATGGAGTAGATGTGTGCCATGGGACACACCTTGCAAATCATTTTCGCCATCTCAGTCCCATGTCCCTTGCCTGATATGTAGTACTGTCCCACAGCGCTATCCTGATAATCAAAGGTCACGCCCTCTATGTGGCGACCTTCAAAGGCTGGATCACAACTGTCGACGCCGTCATCGATGAGCGCAACTACAACAGGCTTTTGCAAACTTTCGAGGTCGTTCCTAGCTCGCTGATCGATGCCACCTTCAACCAGATCCTGTCGTGGTTGACTCTGACTGACGTTGATTGTCTTTTTCCACAGAGAGTTCATGCACCCGGCGAATCCCTCCATGCATCTTAGCCACTCGTGTTCGGTCATGGGGTTTATGCGTCCGGATCCTTTTGGTCCACCAGTTGTAGATGGGGAACCTTCGGCTCCGTTTCTGCTCTGCCGTGGTGTGACTTCAATCTTGCGCTCCGGGACTGACACAAAAGGTTTTATATCAGTGTTCTGCAGTAAATTTGCTTCTACAGACTCGCCCTCTTCTGGGAGGGTTGGAAGTATAACATCCACAGCTTTCTCCGAGCTAGCGTTGGCGATTGCGTTGCGGTTCAGTCGGCTTCGAAACTCGTCAAGATTCGATACTACCCAAGAATTGTAGTCGATTAACTGCGAGATATCTGTCAGCAAATTTCGTAGGAAGGGAAACAAGTAAGAGGAGTTCCTCAGTAATATTTACTTACCTCCTCCTGCGGAGGGTAGTTGATATTCACAACGCTGAGCTTCTCCAGGAGGGGCAAGCCCTCAGGTTCACTCCAACCTCTGAGGACAGCATTACTACCGCTCCATTTGAGCGTCAACTCTCTCAAATCGCTCTTGATACCATCACTCCTACTTCCCACAGAGTCTTCAAAGCTAGGGTGGTCTGCCTTGTTACCAAGCTGACAAATAAGCCGAGGGTCCAGATCTGGCTTCTGCCAATCGAGATGCTCAACCACAATCCTTTCAAGGGACTTGAGAATAGATTGGTCGCTGTGTGGCTTGTCGCTGCTTTCTTCCACCTCGACTTTAAGAATACGCCGGACTCCCTTGGTGTAAAGCCAGTTGAAAAAGAATTCCATGTCTTGTCGGCAGTATATACTAAGTTCGGGTGCTTTTCTTCCCTTTTCGCGAATAACTCTCACGTTGGGAAATCTTACAAACATCAACACCTCGTCGAATCTTATACCACTACTCGCGTCCTTTCCAAAGCGATCGTTGAACACACTTTCTTTGATCTCGGATGGGAGCCCTTTATAATCGAAAAATATTTGGATGTCTAAACTTATAGTCAGCCAAGAATCATGCGTGCCAAGAACGCTGCTTACCTTGTAGAAAGTTCTTTCCATGCAAAAATGAAGTAACCTTTCTGATACTCCTGGTCCTCATGTAATGGAGCTTCAACAATGTGAGGATCTTGTTTGAATTCCTGGCCAAGACCTTTGAGTCTGATCCTTTGGTGGATGATCTTTTAGTAGATGTTGTCTTCGCTTTCCGCTTCTTTTCATCATCAGTATTCATATCAAAGTTCTGCGTTGCGACTCTCTTCAATGGTGTATTTGGAGCATGTTCTGATGAGCCTCTGGGCGTAGCAAACCCTGTACCGTTGAGGGCCGCTTTCGGATCCCTAGACTGTTTCGTACTACCTTTGGTGTCTTTGAGATATTTCTTCTCATCCTTTGCTCTACGTTCTAGGGCTTCTCTCTCTTGTTCTTTCAGCTCTTGTCTTCGTTTCTCAGTCTCATCCGCATTTTGAGGCTCTTTTCTCGAGGTATCACGATCGCGATCTGGGTTCTTTGCTTTGCGGTCGCGATCTTCGGCGGTCCGACTCTTTGGTCCCTTCTCGAGACCTAACTTGAGACTTTCCTTCTCTTTGACAGGAACTGAAACATTGGCTACCTTGACGTCTCCTCTGTCCTGCTCTGCTTCACGGAGCTTTGCTTCCTTTTCTTTCCTGATCGATTCCTCCAAATTCTGATGATAGACCTTGGCTGTCCTCTTGTGTTCGCTGTAGACGGAGTATTCGGTGTCATCTTCTGTCCTCTTGTATTTGGAATCTAAAAAAGTCTCGAGGGGTTTGGATGTGCCCGAAGCCTTGTGCTTTTCCACCGCGTCGCCATCTTTACTCAGCAGAAGCTTGATTACATCCACTCTATCGTCACTGCATTGTTCATATTGCACGGCATAGTGGAAAGGCGTTCTCCCAGAGCTATCTCTAAGTTCCAATGCTTGGAGGCTAGCGTGGCCGACGAGACTTTTGAGGACGTCCTCCCTAAGGCCTTTCTCGAATGCCAGTGTTAGACAGGTTTTGGAAGACCTCTCCTCACCGCACGGCATCTCAAGGGCGTCCGCAACAGCGACTGGATCAGAACAGCTCTTGAGCATGTAGCCTACCAGTTTCCAGCTGTATTTCTTGAGGTGAATCGCGTGGTAGAGTGGATTTCGCTCGTCGCCATTCTTGATCCGAATCAAGTCTGGGAATATTTCCATCAATCTTGTGATTATCGGTTTGACGTCGGCGGCCTTGATTGTCTTTTCATACACCATTTGAATAATTTTGTGAAGAAAAGTGCCGTGTCCGGCGGCTTCCTGGGCTAGGACCTTATGATGATCGCGAAAGAATTTATCGACGTCTTGTTCAGTAGTAAGCTTGCCGCTGAATATTTTCATCATCTGCTCGGTGGCCGACTTGGTCTTTCTGGTAAGATCGTCCTCCTCCTCGGATTCTTCTTCCTCGGAATCCTCTTCTTCATGATCCCCGAATTCGCGCCCAGTGTCTCTGTCCTCGGCATCAGACATGCTTGCAATTTTGAATAGAATTGTATAGGGGAATTTGATGCTTGACTTCTTGTTTGACGCCTATTGATGTGTTGCAATTCGATGTGGCGCACGTAGCCTTCTGTGGTCGGGGGAATGTCATTCTCTGTTTGTTTAGACTGGCCCGGAAATTTGTTAAAGGCTGAAGATAATGTTTCAAACTACCACCATCCAATTCCGGTCAAGTCCGACCCAAAGCTTGGAAGTACCAGAATGTCAATGGTTGTATAAGGGTGCAGCGGCTCACTCGCCTTAGTTTATTCGCGCATTCCTGGGATGAATCTGACATGCGTCCAGGTGACACACGGAGCTGAAAGCTATATGCATAAAGCTGCATGTGTACTATCTCAGTCGGTATTTCTGACTCTTAATTGGTGGCCTTGTAGCTATATCACCGGGCCCAGCCGGGGTTTGGCTTGGCTTCGATGGAGTAAGCCGGATCTTTAGTTCCTTATGTGTCCTGGTCCAAATTCGAATGGGGTCCAAGTGTCGCTATATACAAATTGATGAGGCTCCTTGATTTGGACAACTGTGCGACACCTAACCCCAAACGCAGCCATACCACGGCATCGCAATAATCACAATGACTACCGAATCGCCCCCAGAACCAAACCTCGAAGGCTTTGAACTGCAAGACGATGTTGAGTTGTTTGACGTTGGAATGTTTGAAGAAGGTCAAGGGGGTTTCCACATCAAGAACAACCCAAAAGATCCGTACCAACGGTCACAAGTCATCCAGAGGACTGGCCACGGCGTCGATATCAGATGCACCATGATAGACGCTATTCACGGCGCTATGTCAGCCGATAGTGATTACTGGTCAACCTTGTTGGTTTTTAAGTTTCGCTTCGATCCTCAGAAACGAGCTCGTCGTATCTCTCGAGCGACTATCGAGCTGATCTTTGGCGCTACCGCTATCGAGAACGAGATCCCCGAGGTTGAAGCGATATCCTTTGATGGCCACTACAGCTTTCTCCCCAGCAAGCAGTCGGAAACCTTTACCACTGGCGCCGAAGGGGGAGTTGGTGCCAGCTTTGGAGCGCAAGCCAATACCTCTATCAAATATGAAAAGACGGTCGCGCGTGAGACGTCCCACGCAACCACTATCAGCGGTGCGATGGAAGTCTTGGACAATGTTGAACCCAACCGCGTTGCCAAGTGGACTCTCCTGGAGAACCAGAGCCTAAAGACGGGTGTCCCGTCTTCTATCCAGGTGGCTGTCAGAGTCAAGCGGAAAGACGACGAGGTCTTTACTTGCTTTCCAAGCCTCAAGTGCACGGCGGACAAATGGACTGAAATGCGTGATTTCTTTGGGAAAGTCCCAGTGGACGACCCAGTGCTTCTGAAGCCGCAGACAAAGGCGACGAATAAGCTTAGGGTATATGACGCTGAAGAGCTTGGCAGCATCGATTTGCAGGAGCTCAGCGACGTTACCTTTACCAAGATGATCATGGATACTGTGAAATGAATATTGGGGGCCGGAAATTGCCACATATAAGACCTGGGTGGGGTGATGGGCTAGTAGGAGATAGGCTTCGTCAACCCGCTGAAGTTGGGAATTATGCAAGTGACAGGTTTAACCGCTGAAGATTGTGAAATATCACCAATTTTGGTTCGAACTCCGAACTACCGCTGCTGCCTAGTTCTGATCTGCTAGTTATTCGTTGCAAGGCGAGGATGATCAGTGATGGTCCTACCTGCCCCGCAGATTGCAAGGATTGTGCTGACCACTCTTTTGTCCATCTCAATGTATCTGCCAGGGTATCTCAAGTACCCCAAGGTAGATTCAGAGCCTGATGTTAGGAATAGCCTGGTGACGGGAAGACGATGGCCCCCAAACCCAACGATGTGACTCGTCTCTCTCAATCTCCCAAGGTAAATTGCCATTTCTATTAGCAAGCCATCGACGCATCCATCTTGAAAGAATTGCTCACAACGTTGAAGAGGAGCTGGCGCAAGAATGACTAGCTCTATGAACAGTCTACCGCCTCTTAACACGGCGATCCTGTCGGACGCTGATAATGAGGACTCAAGCGAAACTGAGTCAGAAGCCAGCCCACGACCCCAAATTCCTAGTGTAGTAGATGTGAATGACGATGCCATCTCTAGAGCTTCAACCGAATGTTCTGAAGCCCCAACACTAGAACTTCTGGAGCTTTCTCGTCCTACATCACCAGAACCGCATCTTGAGACTCTTCTCGGACTACACAGACCGTGGGGATTGACTGAGTACAATGACTACGAGTGAGTATGGCCCCAGTATCCCAAGCGTATTTGGCTGATAAGACAAGTGTCATTACTGTGCACGGCCTGCGCGACGATCGCAGTACCTGTTGGAAATCCAAGAGCGGGAAACATTGGCTTGAACGTAGCCTTTTTCAGGGTCTTTCTATCCGACAATTGGACTATTCATATGCCATCGATGAGTCTGCCCAGATTTACGAAAAGGACGGAGTCAAAGCTGAAGCGAAGAACTTGCTACGACTATACAGTGAGAACAGGCGCGAGCTTGCACCTGTAAGTTGAGTGCGCGGAGAGTATACCAATGCTCATATTTCTCATAGCTTGAAGTCAATCGGCCGATTATATGGATCTGTCACGATATTGGTGGCACAATCATCAAACAGGTTCGTCATTCTGGACCTTTTGGTCAGTGGCTAACAGGAATAAGGCTCTAATCGAGGCTGCACAACCCATATTTTCAGAAGACTACCAAGATGTGGAAACATGGGAGTTCATGAAAGACGCTCACAGGAAGATACTCACATATTCTACTGCCATTGTACTAAAGTCCCTTGACTTCAGCCGTTGCCAACATCTACTAATACGTCTATCATCAAGATATTTTTAGGTTGCCCTCACAGGGCTGAATCTATAGAAGTTCTTGAGGATGAGTTACACAATCTCGTGGGCTTACCAGGGCCCGATATTAGAAAGGGGGTAATGACCAAAATCAGAGACCTGGCACGACAAGTTAACGATACCAACGTTCGAGCCCTGGATGGAAGCTTATTCCCACGCATAACAAATATCAATGTCTTCTACCTTCCTCCACCCTTGAAAGAGGGAGAACCTGGCTACGACACTCCGCATTTTGCAAAACATTCCAGAGCCACAGCGCCTATAAGAGAACTGCCAGCAGTGCCGGCGCTACCGTTCAGCCAATATACTCTTACTAACAGCCATTGGATGGAAGCTTGGAGCCGATTTCCGCAAAGCACAATCGATCACCTAGATCTTGTACGAGGCGATGAAGGAGTGGAAGAAGATAGCTGGATTTCACAGGTCTCCAAACGTTTCGCCGAAGCCATATACCGTAGGTACAATACGACACTGGATGCTAATGAATGATACACTGACAAACATAAGCTCTCAAGGTTAATACAAACATGATTGACTACCAGGCCGCATTTCACTCTGTGACCCCGCCTAGAAAATATGCAAATGTGCATTTGCCTCTGCCTGGGTTTCTTCCTCCATCGGCTACACCAGCTTTCCTTACGCAGGGCAACCTGAGGGCCGATGAGTTCCCCATAGGTCCCCAGCTCACGTATATATGTGGACTAGGTGATTCAGCTCACACGTCCATGCTTTCACAGTACTGGCAAGTCTTCGATGCCAGGCGCATCGGTGACGGCTATGATGCTTCAGTATTTTACTTTGAGTTCGACAAGCTAGACAGCAGACGCAACACGATTCGCTCTATGTTGCTTGCCTATCTGAACGAGATGTCGTGGTATGGTGGTTCCCAGGCCCCCAACATAGGTAGCGCTCCCTGGATGATCACAAACCTGAACTACTACCAGTCTTGGTCGCTCTCCTTCCTTCTCAAGGTCTTCCTAGAGTTGAGGTGTGATTCTTCTAGGAGGAACATGCCCATATTCCTAGCCTGTTTTGATGATTGCGTGGAGGATGAGCGAACCTGGTTTCTCAAAGAGATGCTGGATGAACACAACCGCAATGACATGCCATTTCGTCTTATCATCACGGCGAGCGACCCTGACACTTCCCTGCTCGAGTCAGCTCCAGAAGTGCAAATTTTGACGAAAAAGGATTTTATAAAAGTACCAGAATCTTTAGATGTCGATGGAGAGCAGGCTTCTGCTGCCGAATTCGTGGAAGAGCCTATGGGGCTCAGCGTCGATGAAGATAAAATTAACCCTAGTGGGCTTGCGCTCTCTTTGGAAACTTTGTTTCTTGAACGACCTGCCCTAACGCGTCTGTGGCAGCCTTTACAAGACCTAATTACAGAGGTTCACTCTGAACCTCATCTCGGTTTTATAATGTTGAACTGGCTGAGTGGTTCTGGACGACGCATGTCTATTGCAAGCATTTCCAAGACGATCGAGAGTTTACGTCCGGCCACTCCGGAAAGCATTTTCAAAACCATTGTTGGAAGTTTACCATCGGAAAAACGTCAATGGGCGGTGCTTGTGTATCGATGGGTGCGATACGCCGTAGAACCATTGACGATAGAGGCTCTTGGTCACGCTCTGGTGATTTCAGAGGGCTTGGAAGACGTATCCTTTGTCGATATCGACTTCGAACAGCTTGCTGATGATTTGAAGGCGACCTTCGCTGGCATGATTGTTGTTGATGGCCGCGACGTCAAATTATCTCATGCAGGATTCGCAAATATCTCGCTCGCTACTATGGATGGATTCCATGATGAGCAGCCAGAGATCGTACACAGCAAACTCGCAAAGGTCTGTCTGGAGTACCTCATGCACAGTCAGGTGCAGACGCAATACCGAAGTCTTGCCGTTGAGAATCATTATACTCATACTTCGATGCGTCCTCTATTTCTTTCTCGAATGAATCTCCTGGAATACGCTGTTCAATACTGGGTTGAACACTATCTTCTTGCTGGGCCTCAACACCCTTTTGAACTTGCAGTAAATCTCTTCTCCAATGACGAGGTGCGAAGGAAATGGGCTGAGGCTTATTATTTGCTCTCGAATCCTTTCACACGCTCACAGAAGAACTATTTCTCGCCTCTACCCTTGATGGCAGCTTTGGGCTTGGAAGACCTTGTGAGACATCAACTGGACGAAGAACAAAACTCTCAGTCGCTTAATACAGATATTTGGCTGGCCATCATCGAGGCAGCTCGTAATGGACATGTAGCCGTAGTATCTATCCTACTGAATCATCTGCGTACAGGGGAGAATGATCTACAGGACGAGCGTCATCTTCTAGATGCCCTCTTTGATGCGGCATTACCAGGCAATGAAGATGTGTTGACTATTCTGGTCAGCAAAGCCAGTTCGATCACCAACTTCAGATGGCCTGAGTACTTGTACGCCCGTGCTATTGTCGCTGGTAGCATCAGTCTCGTCTCGGCCCTTATCCGAGCAGGGATGGACGTTAACTGGACCAATCACGAAGTCGACGAACCAGCCCTTTACACGGCAATCATATGGAATGAGCCATCTATAGCCAAACTTCTTCTGGATGCTGGTGCTGATTACGGCTTGCGACGCGCTTACGGTAGGACGCAATTGCTTTGTGCAGCTATGATGTGTCGACCAGAAATCACGCAACATCTTATCAACGCCGGCGCCAGCGTGGAAGAAAAAGATGAAGATGGCATGTCGGTGGTCAATACAGCTGTCGTTTGGGGCGACAAGCTATCACTGAAGATTTTGATTGACGCAGGAGCGGATATCAAGTCTGGCGATGTCAGTACTGACGACAACACTTGCTCTCCCATCGTCCTGGCTGCCAGAACAGGCAGTCCAGGCTGTCTTCGCATTCTGGTGGAGAATGGTGCAGATCCGCTGATTGAAGCAGAGGGAGGGAGCATCCTCTACCATGTCTGTGGATTCTTCAATCAATTCGTCAACTGTCGGATGCTCCTGGAAAGGGGAGCCGACCCTAACAAGAAATATCCCGACAAGCCAATGATGCTTATTCAAGTTCTTAAAAAGGTAGACAAGGAGCTCCTCGAATTATTCTTGGATCACGGGGCGATACCTGACTGTGTCGATGACTGGGAAGAGACAACTTGCAAAACACCGCTGGCTCACGCGGCTCGTTATCTCTCTTACGACTTTTTGAGGATTTTACTTGACAAGCAGGCGTCGCCAAACTATTGTCCTAACGATATCGCCTCACCACTCCAGGAGGCGGCTTATGCAGGAGGTCACGATACTAGGAAAGCTGAGCTCCTCCTGGAGCGAGGAGCAGACCTCAATTGGAAACGAGATGACGGGTGGACTCCTCTCCAAACTGCTTACGACTCGCCGGAATTAGTTTCTCTCTTCCTGAACCATGGTGCAGATATCGAGAGACAGACCTCATCAGGAACAGTACTGATGATGGCAGCAAAATGGGGGTATATCGACACACTTAAGACACTTGTTGCACATGAGAACTCACGGCCGAATCTTGATACCAGATATAACTACGAGGACAATGGAGTCCGTGGCTACACGGCTCTTACCTTCGCAGTCGCCTATGGCTGCTTTGATTGTGCCAACTTGCTGATTGACTCGGGCGCTAAGCTTCTGCTGGAACCGGAAACAAAGCTGTCCGATCAATCAGTAGATACCCTGCGCGTATTGGAGACGGATATTGATGACAAGCAGATTGAAGAGATGGCCAAGTTCATGAAAGCTTGTCTCAACCGTGGTATGAAGCCCGACGCGACGGATGATGATAAAAACACATTCCTTCACGGTATCGCATCAGGCACGCCAGCTGCTGCAGTACAAGTGCTCATCGATATTGGCGTGCCAATCGACACCCCAAATGCAGCTGGTATGACACCACTGGCCATGGCTGCACAGCAAGGGAATTTTAACGCTGCCAAACTTCTCTTATCAAAATATGCTCGAGCAGACCTCTACGGCCCAACCTTTGGCAATCTTCTGTATCTCGCTTGCGGTAGCTCCGGCACAAATCCGGAGGATGCTATCAGTTTGGTCAAACTGCTGATCGAAGCCAAGGCTAATCCTCATGATATTGGGCCACCGCATGCTCCTACTTTACTTTGCAGCGCTGTGAGTCGCCGCAAGCTGGTACGCTACCTCGTCGAGACCGTCGACGTGCGTGTCAATGCGCCAGAGGGATCCATCATCCACCCTATCCACGTTGCTGCCAAAAGCCAAGATATCCGGCTGTTTGAGTACCTTTTGCGCCATGGCGCTGACATTAACCTAGCTGACCATCTGGGCCGACGCATCGTGCATTATTCCACCCAGATGAAACTTGGAAACTTGACGAAGTGGCGTCTTCTCGACAAGTCAAATGCAGACTTCCTTTCAGCCGACAACTATGGACGGACCCCACTACATCTAGTAGCTGCGTTTGGGTACCTCAGCGAAATGCAATGGTTCCTCAGACACGTCCCGAACCTAGACTTGAATATACAAGATGGAGACGGATGGACACCGCTGATGTGGGCTTGCAAACTAGATAGCAGTAACTGGGGCATGGTAGAGTTATTGACGCAGCGCGGTGCGGATATCTGGCACAAGAGCAAAGACGGCGAATGGTCTGCTCTCAAACTTGCACATCTTGTAGATATGGAACTCACGGCGTGCGAGCATCTACAGCCGGCCGAAAGCGAAAGGGATCGTGTCGGGCCTGATGGCGCCAAGCAGACCTGGGATCCTCTGTTTCACAATACTAGTCCTGGAAGAGTCCACGATGGTATTTGGTGCGACAGTTGTTTTTTGGTAAGTCACTCCTTCGTCCTATCCAGTTCTGGGTACTAATAAACTCCCAACAACAGCCTATCAGGGGTCCTCGTCACAAGTGTACGACTTGTGATTTAAGTTTTGACTTGTGCTTCAAATGCGTGGCCAATGGGTCGACTATGCATGATTCGAGTCATGAGTTTGAGGAATATGACGGACTAGAGACTGCTGGCAGTGTGAAGGATGAAGAGCCTGCGGTGGAGAATGACGGAGCTAGTGTCTCGTCTGGAAGTCATAAGGCTGAGGATATAGAGACGGAAGATTCCAGGTCTGGTGATAACGATTCTGAGGAAACTGACGATGATGATTCCGAAGCTTAGGTTTATCAAGACCATGGAGGGTTACTACAGGTGCGATGGTTAGGATATATTTTAGAGCTTTAGCCAAGCTCATCAAGGTGCTTAGTGTATGACTATCGAGAATCTATCCTAGCGTCTTAATCACCGTAGCTTCACCCCATGAAAGTCAGTGATATGGAACATCCACCAGAAAAGAGGTTTTGGGTTTGGTCTTGTCTAAGGAACGTACCAAAAGCCGGAACTTCCGATTAACAACAATTGACTATCATCAATTGAAGAATTAGGTAACTTGCTCGACCCATTCGCATGTAAATGTCCTACCAGTGTCCTACCTTCGCCACTCTTACATAAATCTATCCGATTCGTTCTTGATATTTTCTGACCAGTGCTTACGCGCCACCTGATCAACCTATCGCTGTCTCGCTTTTCGCGGCGCGACAACTCACGAGCGGAAAATCATGTCCTTCAAGCGGTAACAATGATTGCTAATCTTGACCGAATCGCTGGAATAGAATATCAATGACTAAAGCCCTTGCCTGCAATGACTGTTGACGTATACGATTGAGTAGTCCCTTTTGCCAGCATTACATTGCCTGGCAAAGCGCGTATAAATACTCTCCGGCCGCACTTCTTAAAAAGAATTTCAACACCATTCTAGCACCCCGTATATGGATGTTTTTACAGTTGCAACATTCAACTCAAGATGAAGCTCACCAACATCCTCCTTTCCATTCTCCCTCTGACAGCGGCGACAAAGAGCATCCCTCATCCTTCCAAGGATTGCAGCCCCGAGCCAATCACATCAGCCGAATGCTGTCCCTTCACCTACAAGCAGACATGCACCAAGAATCTCGAAAAGATGTTCCATATTCAGCTCTTCTACAACCGAAAACAAGGAATCACACCTGAAGAGTTCAACCGGTATTGGTCAAACAATCACGTCAAGAATGCTGGAGATTTTCATCTACGGCTGGGCGTCTACAAGTACTCTCAGGTATATCCTGACATTCAAACAACCCCCCAAAAATATCTAACACGTTTCGACAGTATCACTCTACGCCTGAATATCGAGACTTGGTCCGTGTTCCTGGTGCTGCCCCAGTCCTAGAGTTTGACGGCGCTGCGGAGTTTTGGGTTCAGAACCTAGAGACTTTTCAAGCCATGAGCACTGATCCTCACTACGTCAACGTCATCCAGCCTGATGAGGCTAACTTTATCGACCCCAAATCCATGAGGTTGATAGTGGGCGTCGACTATATTGTTGTTGAGAACCAGAATGCTGTCACGGAGCATGGCCGAACCTTTGATTGATATACAACAGAGGGATTGGCAACTGGGATTCTGTTTGGGCTATTTAGATAGCATGCATGAGTTAGGTGGATACCATATGGAAACGGAAGCTTGATCAGTCAAGTACGATGTATCGTGCGCTACGCTATCAGTAAATCAAACACGTTGAACCATGTTTGATTCAAGAGTAAACTCATCAGACTTCACACCTTGCGCCTCTGCAGCCCAGCGCCTTGATCACCTCCAAAGGTAGATCTATTCGAGCTTGATCTCGAACTTTCCCGAGGCTGCAGGGTTTGACAAGGCCCATTTAATTCCATTCTCCATCACTGCATCCCATCTCTTACTCTCAGTCAACTGATCTCCAAAGCGGCGGAATCCGTGAGGGAGACCACTGAAAACATGAACATCTGTAGGGACCCTTTATTTCAAGTCAGCAAATCGAAATTGTAAGGTAGGTCTGGATCTTACCCCGCCTCTACCAGCTTTTGGCCATAAAGAATACCCTCGTCTCTGAAAGGATCCAAACCTGCAATTCCAAGCACAGTAGGAGGAAGACCTTTGACGTGCTCTAAAGATGCTAAGCCAATATTCAATTGAAGATCTTTAGGATCTGGGTTGGCCACATTCAAGAGGCTGGTGAATTTTTCAATTGCTGCCTTGTTGATCATGGGGGCCTCTGCATTCTGCACATACGAAGATAACGAAGGATCCTTCATTTGTGAAAGTACCTGGTCGTAGCAAGCTGGGTGTACCAGAGCAGGAATCATGAGAACCTGGCCAGCAAGCTTAGGTCGTGAGAGACCATCAGGTGACATGTTTTGTCGCAGTGTCAAAGCTGCTGAGAGCTGAGCACCTGCAGAAATGCCGCCAATCACCACCTGACTTGGAATTCCGAGGATCTCATCCATATGTTCGTGTACCCAATGGAAGGTATCTTCAGTATCTTCCCAGGCCGTCGGGTAGGCATAGTCAGGCGCGTGACGATAGTTGAGATTGACAACCGTGACATTTGCTCCAACAGCGATTGCGGTGCAGATAGCATCCTCGCTCGCGATGTTACCAAAGATGTAACCGCCGCCATGGAGATGGATGTAGACAGCGAGCCGTGCGTCGTTGGCTGCCGATGCAGGTCTGTAAGTTCGCACCTCAAGGGCATAGCCGTCTCTTGCAGTAACGGTGTAGTCTTTCATATCAGCAAGCGGTCCGGTAAGTTTCTGCAGCTCAGTTTGGGCAAGTTGCTCTCGATACATATTTGTAAGGCGCTGCATCTCTTTGAGCTCCAGTGTTGGGGGTATCGCTGGCCTGCTGTCTTTCACGCGGGTCCATTCTGGAGACACGATGCCGTATTCGGTGAAGTCAGCCATTGTTGGGATTTGATCCAAGGATGTTTCTGGGTGGTGTTTTGGTTATTGGTAGAGATGTTTGTATGAGGTGATTAAGAATGCCTGATTGAAGTGTTGATGAAGCCATCGTGGAAACTGCCGAGGGAGTCGGCGACGGATGTCCCGCGGCCCGGCCTTGAACCCCTCAAGTTCGCCGAATTCGGTGTAAGTCGAGTGCCGAAGAATCCACATCGGAGTCTACTTGTAGCTACGAAGTCCAAGCAAGGTGGCTATCATCACGACCATACAAAAACCCGTCTGCCGTTGAGGAAACTTTAGCAGCGATTCAGATGTCTTGAATGCCTGACCCAAACCGTGCATCTGTTGAGGCAATTGAGTAACCGAGTTTGCGATTACTACCCAGAAGAGTGATCGAAGGCTCTTGAGTGTTATGCGCACCAATCACGATAGCCTGTCGACACCAAAAGTCTCTACGTCACCGTTTCCCGATATTCTGACCCTGAAAAGGCCCGAGAAACTTCATTAACGTTACATAAAATCAAGGTCGATCGTCTTCCCAGCGTTACTTCCCCCCGCATTCTAGGCCAATCTGGAGAAAGATCAGCGAGTCATCGCGGTCAGTGACATGATTTAAGCTTTGAACTTTTCTACTTCATAATAAATAGATAACTAGTTTTCTAATCGTGGTTCCTGCAACTCGGTGACAACGGACTGTGTGACAATATGTTTTATTCCTACAGTCGTCAAGCGCTTGCTATCGCTCTTGGTGCCCTGGCGCTTCTACCAAGAGCTGATGCTGCAAATTGGAAGGATTACCAGGCTCAAAATCGCACACCTAGTTCGTGTCCCGATTATGTCGATTATTCACAAAAGCCTCACAACCCGTTGTCGTCTGGCAAACTCAAATTGCCGTTTATGAGACCTAGCGAGAAGTGCAGAACTTTCAAGAGCCCTGCCGTCGAGGTAAAACTTCTATCTTTACCCCGAAACAGAGCAACCACTGACGTACCCTAGAAAGTAATAAATGACATCAAAAAGCGTGTCAAGAACCCTGACCTTGCGCGTTTGTTTGAGAATACCTTTCCGTCTACCCTCGACACGACTGTAAAGTACTTTGACGCGAAGAAGAACTTGGCTTTTATCGTTACTGGAGTAAGTATACACTGTCTAGGCCGATTTTCTTGACTAACGTTCCATTCAAGGACATCACGTACGCATAATATCTTTCAAATCGACGTCTACTAACGGCTATCGACAGTGCACAATGGTTACGCGATACAGGTAACCAGTTTGCTCATCTATATAAGTTGTTGCCCCAAGACGACAATCTGAAGGCCCTTGTAAAGGCCATTATCAACACTGAGGCGAGATACATTGCTGAGTACCCCTACTGCGGTATGTCTTTCTAGCGACATGATCGGCAGAGTAATTGCTAATTAGATACATGCAGGCGCTTTCCAACCGCCACCTGAGAGTGGTTTGAGTCCCTCTGTCAACGTATGTATCACGAATTCCTGATGGAGTGCTTATGAGGCCTTTGAACTGCCGGGCGCTGACATCACTTGCAGGATTACGCCGAGCTTGTTACAGTCAACCCGTAGGTCCCATCTAGCGTCTTCGTAAGCGTTTCAAGCCGCCATAGCTAACACTACTTGTGCTAGTCCTGTTGATAACCAAACCGTTTTCGAGTGCAAGGTATGTGGAACAACGGTATATCAGCAGATGGCTTACTGACAGTCATCAGTATGAGCTTGACTCTCTTGCAGGCTTTTTGAAGATCGCACGTTCTTACTACGACAACACCCACGACTCGTCTTTCATAAATGATAACTGTAAGTTGGCCTAAGTGAACCCACCTATACACGAACACTAACGTTTGAAACCCCATCTAGTCAAGGACGCCATGAAACAGATTCTCCGCGTCATCGATGAACAATCCCAAAGTACTTGGGCCGAGGACTGGAGCTACGTGAGCTACTACAACTGGACTGGCCAAGCAGGTTCATTATCACCACCGGTGCCGAATAGCGGAAACGGCGAACCCAAGCTAGCTAACGGCCTCGTGGCTTGTAGTCATCGACCTTCCGATGATTTGAGCGTTTTCAACTACATCACCTCTGATAACGCCATGATGTCAGTCGAGCTTGACAACGTCGCCGCTGTACTAGACAAGGTTGGCAACCAAAAAAGCCTCTCGAGCACACTGCGTCGCCACGCCAAAACAATTCGGCAAGCTGTGTGGAACCATACCATCACCTCCAATGGCATCTTCGCCTACGAGACTAATGGTTACGGTGGCCAGTACATCATGGACGATGCAAACGTTCCTAGTCTGGTGTCTCTCCCGTACATTGGCTTTCTTGAGCAAGACAATCCAACGTACAAAAAGACCAAGGCGGCTCTCTTCTCTCGCGCAAACCCATACTACGCCGTCGGCAAGACATTTGGCGGTATCGGCGGACCACACGCCAACGCTACAAACCCATGGCCAATGGCACACGTCTCAGCTATCTATGGCTCAGACAATGACACGGAAATTACTGAGCGGCTGAATATCATTATGGAAAATACTTCGGGGCTCGGTCTTATTCATGAGAGTGTTAATATCTACAACTCGACTGTCTTCACGAGGCCATGGTTTGCTTGGGCGAACAGTTATTTCGCTGAGATGGTACTTGACTTGGCGGAGAGGAAACCGGGGTTGATTTTTAAGAATAATGAGCCGTATCTAATTGGCAAATGATCTGGGGCGTCGGGTTCAAGCAACTGGTCCTCGCTCTTAGCCTAAACTTTCCCTCTATGGGTCCCGCAACCTTATCCAGTCTTGTTTCATTATATGATATGTGTCTTTGATATTACCATTTGGCAAATTTGATACTTCATGCTAATGCCATGCCATATACACAAGGCTTTGGGATATACCGCCAAGCTATATCGTCAGCTCTATATGTTTCAAGTCCGCGTATGTTACATTCTCCGTTGGACAACTTTCGACGATTAGTGAATCTGAAAATGGTCACTTTGGGATAATAATTGACATAAGACTTCCTACTTTGTGTCATTTATCCCCGCATCAACAAATTTGGATCGGCACTCTCTTGGGACTACACAATAGATTGGCTAATATAGGTTTGACGCCTTTCTACCGCATGGATCGTTTACCTATCCACGTGAACTCGTTATTGATATTCGTAAACTTTTATTTATCCACTGACACGACGGGACCTGATTTGCTGATTTGAAGGGTCAACGCGTCTCACTATGCGGAGTCCCCAGCTTTGCATCCAGCGTGTGCATGATGCTGAGGTTTCAAGCAGATGCGTTGAAAGTTACACAAAAACTAGACCCAACAAGGATTCAACCATCTTATGGCCAGAGAAGCTGTTTCTCCCACCCCTCACCCGCAGAATCGCGCAAATATCGCAGTCTCTGATGAAGGCGATCCTTGGAACCCTGCCAAAATTCAACCGACTTCGGAAGCACAGCATAGACCTTCCAATCCGGTAGAACCATATCAACGTTATCCTGAAACTCCTGTTCGGCCGACTCCATATTCTTCTGCACTTGATCTGCATCGTTTAGAACCTGGCTCTGCTTCGAGCCCAGGGCAGCGATTTTGGAAGATAAAGGCCGATCTGCAAAATCACGCTGGCATTCTTCCTCCGGCAGAGCAATTGCATTTCCTCGTATGCGGATCTGACGACCTTGATCAGGCCAGTAGAATGTCAAAGCGGCATTCGGATTTCCAGCCAGTTGGGTGCCCTTTGGACTATTTCCCTTGATTGCAAAATGCCATCCGCGTGCGTCAACATTCTTCAGGATGAGAACTCGGGCATCCGGGTAACCATCTTCATCGACAGTGGAGAGTGTCATTGCGTGAGGTTCCTTGACTTCGGCTTCAATGGCTTCTTTCAACCACTTTCGAAAGGCCTCCTCTGGCTTGGCAGGGAAAGTGTCAAAGTTGCATTTCTCGGTTGGTCCCTGAAGAACCTTGAGGTTGCGAAGCTCACTTCGAATTGAATCGCGCTCGTTAGAAGTCATTGTTGTAGATTTGGTACACGAAAGTTTGGAGGTGTATCAATACATCCAAATCTTGTATGGGTAGTGCTTATGTATTACTCGAGTACGAGCAGAATAGACAATTAAAAGGTCAAGTTTCAACGAAATTAGATTCAGTCGACGATATATACCGTATTGATCGACAGTCCAGAAATGACTCACGAGGAACCGTACCAATCAGCATTCAGCTGGTCCGCCGATGAAGGCCTCGACGTTGTTTGTAGTCACCGAAGTGATTGAGGGTCAGGAAATTACACGGAAATGTGGAGCGATTTGTCCCTTAAGATTTCTACCCTACACGAACACTCTCTTCAAATGAATGATTTGATTAACTGAGCACGATGATTGATCAGTAGATCAACTATACCCAGACTTTGTAGAAGAAGAGCAGCGTAAGACTTATTTGTCGTTTTACATTTGAAGTAGTTGATACCAATGCTATCCGATGCAAACTTCACAAATTCTTTGTTCATAAAGCCATACATGTTGCTCGTCTAGACAAAGCCACGATGATTCCGACGTAACATAAACGTGTTTGTGTGAGATATATTTTTACCACAAAACTCGAGACGCCAGTTTCTACGAGATAAGATTACCAGATTACCGGGTGTGCTCCGCTTCCCGTCAAATCGTGCAGGTTTTCGACGATGCTGGCTCAGACCCAGGTACTATCTCTGCAACCTCCCACGGCTTCACAGTCTTGCCCTCCTGATAATCACTACCGGCAGGTCTCCACATCTGTCTGAAGGTCATAGTTCCCAGCTCTTCCTTCACTTTGTTCCACTCCTCGCCAGGATTTTCTTTCATTGGTCGGAGAGTATTGACGTTGACGACAGTAAAGCCGTGTTTTTCGTACACAGGCATACCCTGCTCAGTCGCGTCAAGCCAGAGCTCGACACCCATTTCGTCAGCCTTCTTCTTGCTCCAGTTCATTATTTCATTGGCTACGCCCTGGCGGCGATATTCGGGATGTGTGAAAACAATGTTGACATCTACACAAGGTCAGCACGTCATGAATGCAGGTAGATTCTTCGTTGACTCAGACATACAGACTTGAGGTCTGGTCCCCATCCGTGCTCGAGGTGCATCAAACTGCTTCAAGGCCTGTGAGATGTACTCTCGTCGTTCCCCTTCAGGTTGCCAATAAGCACACGAGTGATCTTCCACGGATTCGAAAGGATTGGTGGGACAAATCTTCCACAAACAACCGCCTACAATCTTGCCATCGTCGTTCACAACCTTTCTCCAATGGCTCGTAGGGTCTCCGTTATGCCATTGCAGTTGTAGTTTGGTAGACTCCCTGAGAGAGTCCGCATGCGCTGATGGTCCCTCGCCCTGAAGAGGACAAAACATGCGAAAAAATGGCTGGAAAGGATTCTCATGAGCCGCCCATTGGCATGCTATGAGTTCTTCAAAATCAGTAGCAGTGTTTACCTTTACCAATTTGAAAGGCATGATGCCGATGCTTCGCCAAGGGTACCAGCAGTGGTGACATCAGAGACTGGACAACTGAATTAAGTTGTATCCAGAGACTCTTAGTGACGTTGCAGAACAGATTAGCATTGAGCGAATTACTACATGACGATAAGGACAGATGATACATGATGCGACATGTCGATCAGCCCATAGCCTTGCTCGATAACATTGGCACTTTTGCTTTTGTCCACAGGCTCGGTGGCTCCTAAAAACAGGGTCTGCCCCTAGAAGACGGGAGCTCGGTGCCCTTTTTGGTGGACAATAAGCCACCAGTCGGCAGACTTCCATTGAACATCTAGAGCCGCGGCACGTCTACAAAATTGATTGCTCTCGGCCGTGGAAAGCCGTAAACCCTACGGTCTCCTCGGCCTGCGGCATATAGCAGGGATACAGCGCAGGGGGCGAACCAACGCCTCACCTGCGTCCTTCCATGCAGAACGATTCCACTCGCGTGCAGGAGCAATATTGCCAAACGAGAAACGGGGATTGCATGATTTTTTTTCCACGCTTAGCGGAGAGGAAAAGGAAGGTCGATTTTAACGTCTGGCGCACGGATCGATCTCCGTTCGGATGCCCGGTACCTTTTTGTCAATCAGTGGGTCAGTGGGTCTGGCACGGCCGGCCCTTGGGCGGATCTTCACATGAAAATAGAAGCAAGGAAGAGAGGGGTGTGGCGTTTGAGATTCGATTGAGTTGACCGGAGGGCTGGGCGTTGAAGATTGCGTACAGCCAGAGAATTACCTCTATTGGAGACATTGAGATCTACAGGATCCAAAACAACTTGGCGCAAGAATCAATAGACAAACAATTCCAAAGGGGCACGTCACTGAGTAAAAACACATCCGATTGCTCGCACTTGAGACTGTCACAGCTAAGCCCCTCGGCCGCATAAATCTCCGGTCAATAAGGTCAACCCGTATGGCAATAGAAGAACTGGTATGAGGATGGCCAGGGATGGACCCTGCTTGTTCACCTCAGCCATCAGCCAACGCCGTCTCACAGTCAAAGCACTTTGTGAAATAAGACTCACATTCCTTGCACTTATTGGCCATCGTGTCTCGTTTCAAGAAAAACGTGCCCAACTGCTTTTGGGGTTCAATAACCGTCACCATCATCGTTTCCGGCTGCCAATCATCCTACCATATCCCCCCCTCTGCCGTTCCTGTACCTGTGAGATCCTTCACACCATATCTGTCGCTGTCCTTAATCTGGGGGTGGTTTTGAGGCGCTCCACTGTCAGCTAAGACCTTAGTCGAGCCCGGTATGGGCCATGCCTCAGCTGTATTTTGCCTCGAGACACTGCTTCTTATACTGTTTGTGTCCATCCGTGATCTGCTTTTCTTCCGTAAAATTCCTTTTGCGCACTTTCTTGTTCTACCTGTTTTGAAAACAGACATGCCATTATCGCCGCGGCGATTGCTGCACAGCCCAACATGAATTCCAACCAGAGAGTCATCACCGACAACAACAAGTCGCCACTCGTTCAGGTTCTGTCGTTAATGTTCCTCGTTATTGCGATTCTGGCGTGTTTTGTCCGGACGGGCACCAAGCTTTACATGATCAAGATCCTCAGGGTCGACGACATTCTTATCATTGTTGCAACTGTAAGACATGTTTGTTTGTCTCACAAATTTACCATATGCTTATGCTTGTGCACAGGTTCTTGCAGCTTGTCAGACTGCCACCATCTTTAACGCCTGCGAACATGGACTTGGACAGCATTTTGAGGGGTTGAGCTCTGACGACCGCGATGTTTTCTTCAAGGTAACACACACCAGCACACTGCAAACAAACAACTCATCTCTAATTTATCTACTACAGAGCCAATATGCGACAAACACGATGCTCATCGCTTCCCTCCTCTGCTGCAAATTATCCGGTACAATGGGTCTGCGCATCATGGCCCAGAAAAGTCAAAAATGGATCATCATCATCTGCGAAGCCGTCGTCGGCGTCTGGGGTCTCACAGCTCTTGTGGTCAACTTCTTCCAATGCCAACTACCGGCACCGTGGATGTACGCCAACAACAATAATTGCATCAATCTCCAAGCCTTTTGGACATACTACTCCACCGCCAACATCATCACCGACATTATAATAGTCATCGTTATGGCGGAAAATGTGCTCAAGATTCAGACATCATGGTCCAAAAAGATTCTTGTTATGAGTGTTTTTGGCAGCCGAATTTTGTACGCATTCATCTCAGTCAACCGAGGGAATTGTCGCTAACCGTGGTTCAGTGTAACACCCGCAATTGCGGCGCAGATCCATTACTCCAACAAGGCATTCGCTTCTGCCGATCACTCGTTCGCGATCTGGCCCGCCTCTGTTTCGATCCAGCTAGTCCAATGTCTCGCCATCCTTACCGTATGCCTGCCCAACTTTAAACCTTTCCTTGACAGTTTGGAGTCAGGTCAGATTCGCGTCGATGATCTTCGGCGACAGGGCAAGTCAAGCAGCAACGGTTATCCAACAAATCACCCTGGCTATGGAAAGTACAAATCCAGAACAGGCCAGAGCCATAAATCTCACCCGTTTGCATCTCAGCATGGAGCATCGAGAACGCAGCGCAGCGAAATTCACGAAATGCAGGACTTTGGCAAGACAACAAAACACGACCATGACACGAACTGGGATGGGCAGAGCCGTTCCAGCCACTCGAGCCAGAAGATATTGATCCACCAGACGTGGCAAGTAGACATAGAGAGCACCAACGACACAACCGCTAAACAACCATGAGACAGCCGTTTTCTTTTTGCTTTTTATAGCTCTATATTTGTTTGTCTCTCTTAATGGTTACATCGCAGTTTTGAATTTCATGCACATGTACAGATACGGAGTAGGAAATGTGGTTGATCAACAAATAGACTAGTAGCAAAGCTGTAAGCACTCTAGAAAAAAGCAAATCATTCTTTTTGACCTGACACTGCATGAAATTCCTCTGACCAACAGACAGTGTCAACAAGAAAGGGCGAAGAGATAACTAAGCTTCAATTATGCACCGCGTTCAAGCATACAGGGGCGCTGCTGACCGGGGTGAGATTTATTTGCTCTGTCCCTCCTCAGTACGGAGTATTATATGACACATCACCATGGGAGTGCTAGACGAATCGAGTAGGTCGTATGATCGGCAGTATTGAGAAGAGTAACGGCTGCTGGACCCTTGTAGATCCGAGCTCCGAATGGCGAAAGTAGGTAGGTAAGCCGAACTTGCTATGTTCGAGCTCTGCTCAAGTCTCTTTCATAGGGACGTACTTTTTTCACACCCTGGTCTGGTATTTTGATGCCGAGGCCTTATTTGCTACGGCGCATGTGGCGTCGTTCGTGCCTCTCGCGTGCATCCGCCATGCCGATAATTGTGTCAATAGAACTCTAAAAGACATCAGCAAAGCTAATGTCTCGCTTGGTACAGGGCAGTTGTGAGACATTCCTCAACTACCAGGATAGCGATTTGCGGGGTGTTGCAAGCTGACCAAAAGAAAAAAAAGAAAAAAGAGAAGCATAAACTGTCAGATGCAAATGAAAAAACTGACCCGTCACCAAAACTCTCGGTTGTACGCTAAAGTGATGC
This sequence comes from Fusarium heterosporum, assembly GCA_013396295.1. Taxonomy (NCBI): domain Eukaryota; kingdom Fungi; phylum Ascomycota; class Sordariomycetes; order Hypocreales; family Nectriaceae; genus Fusarium; species Fusarium heterosporum. Next base: position 87,297 of record JAAGWQ010000035.1, on the reverse strand, counting down.
AAATACAGGGACCCTTGTTTTGATATCCCTGTGTCGACGACGGGGCAGCGGGGGTATCGGGGCATTCTACCGGATCAGCAACCGGAACCTCTAACAGGCGGGACAAGAAAAATGGAAGGGATGTTCACATAGCGTGTTTCTATAGCGGAACTCACTTAAGCAGCTGATACTGGTACCATACTCTTATTCAAAACAGTGCTATTTCCGGTGTTGGTTGGTGGCGCCCAAGCACACAACCCAGTAGACCCGGATATTTGGTCCAGGGGCTTTTTTATCTGGCATTGCGCTAACTTGTTCTCCTTCCTTCAGTGTCTTTTAACTTGCATGTCTCCTCGTTTCTGAGCAGTCTTTCTTTTGTTATTCCCTCTTCAAATCAGACCCTCCTTTCTATCTGTTGTTATTCCCGGCTTATCTGCATTTTCACCATGGGGAGCAGCAGCAGTCCCAGCTTTGAGATGGGCAATAATGCCACCGTCAAGGCCGAGAACGATATCAAAGTTTCGACGGCGGAACCCGAGTCTGGAAGAAGCTCGACATTAAACTACCAAGATAAATCCCAATTGGAGCGTTTGGGGAAAAAGCAGGTCCTTCGAGTATGCTATCACCATTCCTGCTGCTGATGCAATAACTGACGCACTCTTCCACAGCGCAACTTCGGGTTCCTGTCCATCCTCGGCTTCAGCTGCACCATCCTCATCACCTGGGAGGCTGTCCTGGTTCTCTTCGCCCAAGGTCTCAATAATGGCGGCACGGCTGGTGTTATCTACAGCTTTCTCGTCGTGTGGATCGGCAACTTTAGTGTCTTTGCTACCATGTGCGAGCTGGTCTCGATGGCGCCGACTTCTGGAGGACAGTATCATTGGTACGTTACATGGACACAGCATCCTGGCATCATCTAACTGTCCGTACAGGGTCGCCATGATGGCGCCGCGGTCGTTTTCGAAATTCCTCAGCCATCTCACAGGCATGCTCACGATCGGCGGATGGCAAGGCTCTGTAGCATCCAGTGCCCTTCTCACTGGCAACATGATCTTGGGATTGGCTACATTAAACTACGAAGGGTTTGAGCCACAACTTTGGCAGGGAACCCTGCTGTTCTGGGCTATCTTCTTGTTTGCTGTCTTCATCAACACTCTCGTCAGTTCGGTGCTGCCCAAGTTTGAAGGATTGATCCTGATCCTCCACATCCTGGGCTTCTTTGCCATTCTCATCCCTCTTGTTACCCTCGGCCCTCATGCTAGTGCCTCAGATGTCTTCACTGTCTTTGTCAACAATGGAGGCTGGTCTAGTCAGGGTGTGTCCTTCATGGTCGGTATGATGGGTAATGCTTTTGCGTTTGTCGGCACTGACGCCGCCTTCCATGTAAGTATTTGTAACGACCTTTCACGAGTCTCGCTAACAATAACCTCAGATGTCTGAAGAAACCGTCAACCCCTCAGTCGTCGTCCCCACATCCATTCTCCTGAGTCTGTGCATCAACGGTGTCTGCGGTTTCGCCATGCTTATCGCCATGGTCTTTTGCATGGGCAACTTTGACGACGCTATTGCTTCAGGCCCGGGAATTCTCGGCTTCCCCCATATGTATATCTTCCAGCAAGCGACCAACTCCAAGGCCGGCGCCACTGTCATGGCAGCCATCATCGTTGTCCTCACCAGTTGCGCCACCGTCGGCATGCTCGCCTCGACTTCACGTGTCTTTTGGTCTTTTGCTCGCGATCGTGGTCTCCCCGGCTGGCGCACTCTGTCCAAGGTCAATGAGCGAACTACCGTCCCTGTTTACGCTGTTCTCTGCACTGCTGTCATTTCTGTTCTGCTGTCACTGATCAATATCGGATCTCCTGTGGCGTTCTTGAACGTCACCTCACTATCCATCTCTTGCCTCTACGCCTCCTATCTCATCGCTGCCGGTCTTCTTCTGTATCGTCGCACTACCAAGGGTTTCGCCCTGCCAGGAAACGCCGACCTTCCAGCACTAGCAAACACCGCTGGCGCAGACCTTGTCTGGGGACCCTTCCACCTCAAGGGCGCTCTTGGAATCGCTAATAATATTTTTGCCATGATCTATCTTGTTGTCATTGGCTTCTTCAGCTTTTTCCCTCCCATGGTGGACCCATCACTCGACATGATGAACTACAGTGTTGTCGTCACAAGTGGCCTTGTTATCTTCAGTGTTATCTACTACTTGATCTGGGCGAGAAAGGAATACAACGGCCCCATCGTCGAGAACTGATATGCTGGTTTGAGAGGGAGAGGCGCAAGCGACAAAAGTTATACATGTTTGAAAGGGCGTTTACTATACATTCTCAATATTAATAGTCAAATTGAAAGGGCACCTGTACAATTGAATTCATTTCAAAGCATCAACATTCTGACGACCTGCTCTCGCGCCAACGTGTACTAAACCTAGACTTTCCCTTGGCTTGCAAACAATTATACTAGTATAAGAAAGGCGACCCTTAACGATAGTTTTACTCCACGAAAAACTCATAGCGAAGACAGCCAGCGTCCCTGAAACCTCCCGCTCCGCCGTTGTTGCCTTTGTATCTTGTGTTAGCGAAATTCTCTCTGCGAGTGTGGAGGTAGGTTGTTCTCACAAGACTTGTAGTTGGCACGCATGAGATCGTAGCAGCTCGCATCGTCGACAGGATTCTGTAGCGAATACTCCTCCGGTCCCTTACAGCCCTCTTTCCACGAGATCCTGTATCTCAGGTGTGAGATTCTTGGATCGTCGGCATAACTCCAAGAAACTGGCTTGTCACCAGCCTTGATCTTCTTATTGTCGGCGTGATCTCTGCACCCTTTAGATGCCATTGTGTCCTGACCGCCACCAGGTACATCGTCTTGTTTATGCCTTTTGTAGCAACCTTGGGCGCCGAGACCAGGAAGTTCGGGCTCTTGCTCCTTGGGCGGTATAACGTTCCATTTGAACTCGCCACATCCTACATCAATCTTTGCGTCAACGGTCATACGGTTGTTCGCTGAGCCATGGTTCTGTCCACCTATATTGTGTCAGTCGCACCAGGGTACCAAGTTGAAGGTCAAGAACTTACAAGGCTGGGCCAGAACTAACTTCTTGAACGCTTCGGTGCACATATTCTCTGCAATTAGGCATTCCCCTTCAGCCGGAGTCCAGGAAATGGCGAACTTGAAATCTTTGTAGTACTTCCGATCCTCTGGGGGTGCTCGTCGAACCAGTCTTGTAGATCGGCGACTGAGTATCGGAATCTTGCCACCGTCAATACCAAATAGAACATCCTTCCTCTCAATATCGAGGTCATCTTTGATATAATCGCAGAAGCCGTCTGCTATGTCTCCAAAGAATTCGCTGGGAACACTAGAAAAGTCATTGGGGCATGTGATCTCAGGCTCTTCGGGCTCATCTGGTCCGTTGAGATTTTTCAAGGCTTTCTGGATCATATTTTCGAAACTATCGTCGAAAAAGTGTGTGATCTCCTGACTCTTCGGGTTGCATCTGCAGCCTTTGATGTCGCCCTGTGGAGAGAACGCATTAGTTTAATGTCATCGCTCGTTGCTGCGGAGTCTCACCTCGGAACAGGCCCATGGAATTTCGGTTGGCTTGGCGTCCTTAATCTTTGTGGCTTTGCAATCATCCTCGCAATCAGGCTGCAACATATTGTCAATTCACTGGCGACACCATCTAGTAGTAGAGAGATCACTTACCAGTCCAGTTGGGCAGGAAGAGGCTGAGGTTGTGCTAGTCGGCCTTTGAGTCGTCTCGGATTTAGTCTTTGACACAGTTTGGATGTCCTCGGGGGGGATATGATAGACAGGCTCAATCTTTCCTGTAGTATCCATAGCCTTCATAAGAATACCCAAGAAAGTGACAGCAGTGAGAGTAATGCCACTGACCACAACGGCACCCTCAACCTCTCCGGCTGCGGCTGCGATGGCCGCGGCGTCTGCTTCCGAGCCGAGAACCACAGCCTCAACTGTCTCGCCTGCTTCTGAGCCTGCAGGTCCTTCTGCACCTTCAACAAAGCCGTCTTCATCGGTTCCATATCCCGAGTCTGCGTCTGAGTCAAGACCCGCGTTGGCGGAAATCTCGTTGTGAACTTGGTCAGAAAACATATCAGCTACACCTTCATCTTCAAGAACACGACGTGCGGCAGCTTCAATGCCACAGCTGGGGCCTTGACGTCTGCGAAGCTTCCGCTTTGTACACGGTGGCACCTCTTTCAGAATGGCCTCGACCTTCTCCCGAAATGCAGGGCTCAAGATCATATCAAGACCGCCATTGGCATGTTTGACAACATCTATGGCCTTGTTGACTGTTCCAGTCACAGCTGCTCCTTCAGCATTCTTACTTGTGGTCGTCTCGACTGAAATATATGAAGGGTCAGGGCCAATCCACTGCATGTCTCGTGTAAGTATTCCAATTGTAGCACACGGGCAAGGGGATACTGACACTAGTGGTACCTCCAGCCTCGGTCAAATATTCCGTCCAAACGCCTATCGATCCTTTTCTATACAAAAGGTTAGCAGCTGAGATATGGATACAGATTGAAGATACTAAATTTCAAAGAAAGGTATCGCTTACACTTTACTTGGTGCAGGTGGATTAAGAACGATTTGGTCACGCCTAGGTGGATTCAGAAAATAGAAATATTCTTCCCTAGATTGCAGTTTAGTATAAAATAATGGTCAAGAGCTAGAATGCATACGCTCTGGGGTTGATGGCCGGGGCTTGTGTCTGACGAGGTATGTGATCGTTTGCCGAAGCTCTAGTCAACAAGCCCGTGGCAAGGGCTAAAGTCAGCAGATGCTTCATGGCAGAAGATGGATTGAGGGAAGTGTAAGTGTTATAAGAAAGATAGGAGGAAATGAGCTGTTGGTTGTCGGTGACTAAACTCCTAAGAAGGGGGCAGTCTGTAGTTAATATACTTGTCGACGACCGTATAGATCAGATCATTTCTATTCCAGGAGTCACAACATGATCCAAATAATATACCTCCTCGCTTTTCGGCGTCTATCGGCCCCTCATGATGTCTCGATGTAGCATCAAGAAGACGCCTCTCAAAATAGAAGAGGTACTATGTGCGGTTGGTTGAGGACAAAAGCGATGGTGGTCAGACGGATGGTAGTGTTGCATATAGGCAGTGAAATCAGAAGACACACGACATCCAATCGCATTTCTGCAACCATGAGCCGACATCTAGGGAGCGGCTACGGCTTGGAGAGCGCAAGGTACCAGGGGTGACCCGGCATGGGGGCTGAATGAAAGTTGGGGGCTGTGAAGCAAACTTGGGGGCCAGGAAGGATTAAGCATGAATGAGGAAATCTCCGGCATTTAAGCTTGAAAATGGTCTAAATTCCACAGGTGATTAACCAATCATGAGACTTCTTCCCCCTTTGACAATATCTCAGCTGCGCTTCAGACCTCATGTCACACTGCAATGTCGGCTATCCTACATGATTTGGCAATGGCGGTTCAGCACAACAGGGATCTCATGATGACTTGAAAGGATTCTGTACACATTTGATGTGGTTTCATCGGTTAAAAAAAAACGACTCAAACAAGTGTTGATGGGCGCTGTATTACTTGGCCAGTATGATTCTGTTTTTAGAGCTCAAGGCCACAAGACTCCGCTCTCCATTGGACCCTTTCATTTTTGCTGTCTCGCGGCTATTCGTCCACCCATACCGGAAGTATAAAGACATCGCCATGGACTCGTCTGTAGATAAGTACGTTTGAGAAGCAACTCCAAGTCTCCAGTATCCTAAGAAGTACACACAAAACATCAGACTTTCACATCTTTTCAAATCTCCCCGCCGACATGAAGCTCTTTTTGACCATTTTTGTTTTACTCAAGCTTGCCACTGCTGCGCAAGCCGCTCGATGGACTCTGCATCGCAGCTGCTGTAAGTCTCCTTGCGTCGTACTCATGGACTCGATCATAACATCAGTAGATGAGAACAACGCGTACAAAGAAGGCTTGATCAAGGCAATGGAGATTGCTAAATCAAGATCTGCTTTCTGTGCCTCTAAGCTTCGGGAAATTGATGCCATGAATCATAGGAATCCCTTGTACCACTTAAATCCGTTCAGAAAGCTTGCTCATTTGTTTATCAAAGATGGGGATTTCCTTGAATTTGCAGGTATGGTGCACCAGATACCGCTTTACCTATTTGTGCAACTGAGGCTGACGTTTTGCTTCAAGAACGGTACGAAATGTTTGGTGAACTTGAAGGTCCTATCGGAAAAGACAGTGGCTTTGCTGATTCTGACGAATGGCGAGGTCGAAACAACCCCTTCCAAACTGACTTCGTAAGTATCATGTTGATTCTGAATTGGACTATCTGTTTACGTCGATCAGGTCTTGTACTGCGCCCCAGACCTTAGCGAGAGGGAGGTTCCTTTGAACGGAATGCAGCCATGGGATAATGCTAGACAGAGAATTCTGGCACCCGATAATGCCCTCATTCTGATCCAGAGAGATATTGACGCTGGTACGTGGGCCGACCCAGAGAAGAAGGCCGAGGCAGTCACATTTAGGGCTCCTCCAACGTTGATCACAGGAGAGGAGGCAGCGAGGATTCCGAACACCATCACTTTTAACCCAATTTGGCTAAACCACAGGATGCAAGAAGGAGGGCTTTTCGCTAGTGACGAGTCTTTGGAAAAGATGACGAAGAAGGGGGCTCTGGCTGAACTCAAGAAAAGCTGGAAGCCCAATGCGAGAGCTACCCCGGTTGACACCATGATCGAGGACTTATCAGTGACACTTCTTCACGAGGTAAGCAGAATTATAAGCAGCTACCTGCAACACACCATGCTAACACCATGTAGATGTTTCATACTCACGCGTTTGGTGGTTACAGTGATTTGCCTAATAATGACGTCGCCTATAACTGGATGAACAACATCGAACATAAAGAGAAGGACAATCCGGAGCTTATTGCCATCATAGCCCTTATTTTTGACTTGAAGCAAAACAAGAAGGTCACTGTCAACAAGGATGGAGAGATGAAGAAGTAATGTCAGTGGCTGGATAAGATAATAGTCACTATAAGAGGATCACAAGGCAGAATCCTGATGCTTACAACTGCAATCCTGTATAGCTCCTTCATTTTGTAATCAGAGGCATCTCTTCTTATTTATCTCAACAAATTGACTAAATTCTTTATAATAACTTTGCTACAATATAAACTTAACCAAGTCTATGTGTACGCGGATGTTATTTTGGAAGACTCCAATCGGCAGCCGTGTATACTGGGGTTTGATGGTTTCTGATAAATCTTGAATAGTGCCGTATAGCCTCGATTCATACTTGACATAGATACAATTTGTACGCATGTAGAAGTAGTATGCAATCAGGTCAAATCGCGGGAGTAAGCTGTCGGCCTGCTCATCTACTGTAAAAGTATAACCTCTAGGTTTCAAAGACACGATATCAAAACAACACAATTTCTAACCACAAAATACCCCTACATCAGGGCTTACGCAATAATCATATTCCTATACTAAGACCTCACGTGGCTATGGATCATGACAGGCGCTAAATAATGTATCTTGACGCATATAATAACATTATACGCCCTAAATCATATATCAGGTTCCTGTACTCTGTTCTGTTTTAACTATCTGACCTGGCTGCTTCCGAAGTACGTTGAACCAATATGATACACTGGAACTGTCCAAAGTCCTACTGCTTGGGATCCCTCCTTAGCCATTTCCCTTTAGCGCGTATCGAATCCACAAATCGAGCTACGCGCCCACGACCTGTTGATGATCTGTCAACAGGACTAAAGTCGAGTTCTTGTGCATAGTGGACATTATATTCCGTTTCTGGATTGGACGCCAGTCTCACTGATCTGCATAGTTACTTGAGCATCAGTATTCATAAGTATAGGTTGTTTTCACATACCTGTCTCTATTTGAATGCACATTACTACTGAAATTATCCACCTCAAATACTGGTAGTAGAGATGGATGAAATCGATCGCCTGACCCGCGCCGCCATATCCGGAGATGCGTGTTGTCAACGACATAGCCGTCTTCAGGTTCAGAAACGCGGGCGAGAGGCATGCTTATGGTGACATTCTTTACCTGCTCCAGTGGGGTCAATGCCTTGTGGAGGGACTCGATGCTTAGTTGAGTGACATTGTAGGGACTCTGGTCGATATTTTCTGCATTCTTGTCTAGCAATAAGACGGTGGATCGAGCGGCTATCCAGATATTGACAGTTGTGAGATTCTCCAGAAGATCTAGTCGCAGTCCATGAAAGTCCAGAGAGTGACGCTCTGCTGGTAGTGGAGTCATGGGTGGCGATGAGCAGGGCAACATCATAGGAAATACTGGTTCTAGCGAAAGCTCCAGATGTTTGCCATAAGTGCGAAACGCTGGTGGTGAGATGGCGACTTCAGACTCTTGTTTGTAGAGCTCGGGGACTTTGCAGAAACCAACGAAGAAGTTGAGCGCAATAACGTCAGTAAAGATAAAGGTAGTCGACTGATAGATTGACTTGATGCATTCCGAAGATCTATCAAACCACAATTAGTAGATAAGCGATAGTTGCTGGTATTGCTTTGCTCTTACATGGTCTTGCACGATAAGAGCATACCTAAATATGGGCTCATCGTGGAGTCCTCCGAAGTTACCTCACGGCTACTCCAGCAGGGCCCTCGGGAAGAACACATACTAACACCAGGGCTTGCATTCTCGCCATGGACCTCTGCGATGCGTTCCCCACATGCGAAATGGTTCTTCCAAGCAGAAAAGAGCTGTAGTGCCGTAGTTCTATCACTAAAGCTTTCCCCTAAAGAAACACCACGCTCAATCCTCTTGGCATCGATAGCTTCTTGCAGCCCATCTTCCACTTCAAATGGCGTCGTGCATCGCCATCGGCAGAAGTGAGATTTGGTAATATTGTCTTTATCACGGTGCCAAATGATATGCTGACGAAGGCCACAAGAATTCCACAGCTCAAAATAGATCTTATCGCGAACTTCGCGAGGTAGATGCGCGATGAACGTGGACTGAAGCTGAGGTTCCGGAGACTGTTCGGACATCTTCAGGGATTGATGTTTCGTGTATGATGCAAGAATTCGAGCGAGAGGGTGCCGTTCTATTTCAATGCCGACAGCGCTAAATTTAGGCCAGGCACCGCCCCTCGCCCCCAAATAACAAGCAACTGCCAAGAAGTAAGCCAGAATCGCAGGGCTTGTATGGTCTTGCGTGTCGCGAAGCTCTACAACATTTTATGACGACCAAAATGGATAATTTGTGGTCTATCTAACGAGCGCATTCCGTCTCATTGTTTCTGATTAAGAGGTTTTCTTCCTGCCATTCTCAATTCTCAATTGCCAAGCCGCATAAGCGTCCTCAGGTGTGTAACGAGATTGGACAGGTTGTACCCCCATCACCCAGCCGACCCAACATGCCACAAACAGAACGAGGTGTGAGAGAACCCTATCAACTATCTCTGCAGAGCCTCTCAGTCTCTTATTTGACACGTTCAATATTTCAGGTGCGTTAAGAAACACCGGAATATTATCCAGACTTCGAAAGATGACAAAGAGATTCAACGGAATCCAGACGTCAAGAAATAGTCCTTGCAGTCTCTTTGGTAGTCGAGCCACAAAAGAGGAGTTGTCATTCAACATCTTTGGGGCGTTGAGAATGACTCCGTTGAGGTTCCAGAAAAAGATAGATTTGTCGTTATCATCTGGCTCCGTCCTCTCAATAACAACTACCTCTTCACCATCTGGTGCCGCTCGTTGCCATTCATGCCACACATAGCGCGTGACTTTGATCTCAGTCTGGGGACCGTCAGGAGCGCTGATGATTTGTGTTGAATCGCCCAAGCGGACTCGAATCGTCCCTTGGACAACTTTCAAATACTCATCGTGAGTTTCGTGCCAGTGCAACCCGCTTGACCATGTTGATGACGTGGGAAGTGTGATTCGTACTTGGCCGGCCCTAGACATGTCATAGATGACTCCGTTTGGTAGAGCGCGCTCAATTACGTTGGGAACTCTTTGATAGCTCATCTTGTCGGTATCAATATCGCGGCACTGAGTGAACAGGTGTGGTTAAAACGTGGAGAGGGAGGGATGTCAGACACTGCGTGTGATATCCCCTCACTTCGATTTATAATGTGACATCGGCTGACTGACACAATCTTTATATGCTTACGTGCTCTGTGATTGTGCCTGTATACTGAATCTCATCTGCGGCATGTTTTATACCTTTCTTTTGTCTATCCTTCATCTATTTCAGTATACCAACCGAGCGGGATCAGTCCGATCAAGCACAACCTATAGGATTGTTACCGCTACACCGCAACGTGGAACCCTGGTAGCATCATGTTAGTAGATATCTACTTTCCTTAGTAAATGTAAGATCGTTCAGATAAGCGCTAACCACGATCGCCTCTGTAATTTAACTACCCCACCCACAACTCAGCATTGCTGATATTTGCCGCGATTTTTTACCTCCATCAAATTCAACTTTTCCTGGTCATATCAACGACGGGCCAAACTTCACTCGTTCGCAGATCATCATGATGAGCGAATCAGGTGGTGGAACAATCCTCCACGCCATCGGCTTTGCTAGTGCTGTGTTACTCAGCTTCGTAGCGACTCTGGCCTTTGTCCCAAAGGGTGCTACCCTCATTCGTGTTGGTGCGATCGTAGCGTTGGGCTGCATACAGTACTCCTTTTACACGGCTGTACTAAATAGCTCCTTGACCCGTGCGCAGATATCGGATGTTTGTCTCATCAGTTGGGGGCTTTTCATGAATGGCGCTGAGCAGATTCTTCTATCGCGCTACAATGTCGATGATCTCGATGTCAAGTCAGAAGTCGTGGATGAACAGCGTGTGGGCACTTCGATGCTTCTCTTCCGCGCAGCAGGCATGTACTTCAATCTGCGACGCGTCGGTGTACGAGGCGAGATATCAATGAAGCCTCGAGCTGCAACAAGTCGATCTCGGCTCTTATGTGCCAAAATAGTCGAAGTTCTCGTTTTATATCTGATCATGGACTTGGCCATGAGTGCACCGCTTCCAGAAGCATATCTCGTGGCGCGGGAGAAACAGACGCTCTTCAAATTGTCAAATTTGACCTTGGAAGATGTAGCGTTCCGCACCGTTGGAAGCGTCATATACTGGTTCGTAACCTATATCTGCAATCGACTGAATTCTGGGTGCGCAGTTGTGATATCCCTCTCGCTTGGATTGAGCCAACCAAAGGACTGGCCACATCTCAATGGACCTATCAGCGCTTGTTACACCGTTCGTGGATTCTGGGGGTAAGCTATATCGGACTGGTTTGACTGGAATAAACATACTGACATGTTTTAGCACGTTCTGGCATCAGCTTTATCGCAAGTCGCTTACTGGCTGGGGAGATTTCGTCTCTGACAAGGTCCTACGACTTCGTCGGGGCACACTACTCTCGCGATATACACGTCTATTCCTGGCCTTTCTAACTTCAGGCGCAATGCATCACTGCATGCATTACATCTATCGCTTCACAGCAGACGAGTCGTTCTCCATTGAGAAATTCTACGTAACACAGGCCCTTGGAATCATGTTCGAAGATGCGGTACAAGCAGCGTCAGGAAACCTCCCTCTCTCACAACCGGTACGCCGTGCAGTGGGATACATTTGGGTTCTGGTATTCTTCGCTTGGTCGACACCTATTGCCTCTTACCCTTCTATGCGAGGTGGAGATCCTGGGCAGATGGTTCCATTTTCGGTGATGGGTTCAATCATGAAACCGTGAAACTGGCAAGTCCATGTTTATCTTGATCGTGGTGAAGCATATACTTTTTCTATGTTATAACTATATACTTCGACTTCCATTGACTCCGCCTTGACTCATAAATAAGTTGGAAGAATTAGTCTAGATAGCAAGAATTCATTACGCAACTACAATCAGTTCTTCCACAGATTTGTCCGTCATTAGCCGGTTGGTTGGCGCAGTTGGCATTAACCACACAAGACGCCGCACGTGAAGGGGGTTGAGCACTTGAAGTTTCTGCTGCAGGATCGATAGTTTCTGTGGTAGGAACAACTTCGGCGGTAGTAGCCTCTGTGGTAGGGACCACCTCAGCAGTGGTAGCTTCAGTGGTAGCTTCAATGGTAGGGGTGACTTCGATAATTGTCGCCTCAGTGGTGGTGGTGGCCTCGGCGGTTGTAGAATCAGTGAGTTGTTGACAAAATGAGTTGACGCAGCCGCAGCGGACCGTGTCGCAAACTGCAACACTTAAAACACATTGTTCAGCATCGGTGCAGGGGAAGAGGTCGGCAGGCACGAATACAGATGTGGAAGCGAAGTCGCTGGTGGTTGTTTCACTAATAGTGATGAAGGTGGTAAGGTCCGTGGTGACGCCGAGGCCGGAAGTGGTCAGAATGGTAGAGGTTGCAAATGAGGCCACAGAGGTCTCAGCAGTTGTTTCTGTAGTGGTCTCAGGTGAGCTCTCGGTAGAGGTCGCAGCACTGGTCTCAGTACTGGTCTCAGTGGAGCTCTCAGCAGTTGTCTCGGCGCTGGTCTCCACAGTCGTTTCGGCAGAGCTCTCAGCAATAGTAGTAGTGGTGGCTACAGTGGTGGTAGTGACTATAGTGGTAGTCTGCGAGCTGGGCCGACAAGGGCCAGCGCTGACACCGATGGAGAGGGCGACGATAGCGCCGGCGACAAAGTTGGGAAGCATCATTGTCAAGAACGCCGTGTGATGAACGAGTGACGGGTTGGGAATACAAGAGAATGACAAGGAGCGTAGAGAACGCAACAACTAAAAGGTCTATTCATGTTATTATACAAATCTGGGTAAATAAGTAATGATATCGCGCATGTAGGGCGTCTAAACTAGTAGAAGCTATTGAATTTCCCCCTGGCTTAGCGTTTTGCGTTGTTCTTTTTGGTGCGTGGCGCGCTTTATTTACACGCTGTACCCGGCTTCCGAAATTAGGTGGCGCAATTGACTTTCAGCTTATCACTATTATGGATAGCAGATCGAAATTTCACGATCGGGTAGTGGTAGTAATATCGATGGGCTGTGTGAGCACTAAGGAATATGTGTTGGCAGGTTAGCAACCTTAGCTCTGTCTTGAGAAAGCTTCCAGGCACAGATAACTCAAACCCCAGGCATCAAGGTGCCGGGATTGCCTTCATCTTTTCTTTTTATTGCAGAAACGAATAAATCAAAAGAAAGTTAAAGGGGAAGCGAATCTCCAGAGTTACGGAGTAGACAAGCCTCCTCCTATTAGCTGGCTAAGTTTGAATTCACTGGCAGCGTGGATTTGTTCATTTTTACCACATAGTGAGGCGGGATTCGACGTGCACCGCTTTCAACATATATTCCCATCCATTGCGCGGCGCACTCAAATTTTTTTTGTCAAGCCTGGATGTCCCATTTTTGAGAATCAAATTTGCAATAAATCTGTAGCCGTGCAAAAGATGAGGTTTTCGGCTACTGACCTGCCCTGGGACTTCCGCTTCGCCATCCGCACGAGTACAGGGTAGCGAAAAAAGGCTTGTGAAGATAAATTTTTCAAATGTCCTAGCACAACCTTTCATGGTAAGTAAACAAGTGGGACTTCACGATTAACGAGGAAATATACGACACATTGATGTTTGTTTGCCGCAAAAGTCGGGTAAGATGAGCTTTCAGCAATTCCTTTTTTGGCCTGCGTCACAACATGAAAAGTGCCATGCGAATTTCTGATAAAGCCTGCTTACAAGTGGGTTTCTTGAGGATCAATGGACGTGGCCTGATCAACTGGTCAAACTCTTTTCGTCGATACCCTGAAATATCATCAGAAGAAGTTGATGGACCATGGGAGAATAGTAGTGGAGTGGATCGAACATAGCCTCGATTCTTGACATTGTCACTTCGATTGTATCTCGCAAAAAGTTGACCAATGCTGCTGGAAATAATTGTAAGCGAAGCAGAATCCGGACTAGTTTGTTGATTCGCACCGTTATCTCCATTGCGGGGCTCACGCCCTTACATGCGCCTTGTCAGCGACAGAGTGGAGTTTACAAAGATATCCATTATTATCTTACGTGATGCCGTTCTTATAAAAGGACCTATGATCAATGAATACTATTATCAACATCAACAAGCAATTCGCTCATCTTCCAATCAATCCTCAAAAAAACCATGTCTCAAGCAACCTCACTTCCAGGAGTTCTCTCCTCTTTCACCGAAAAATGGTCCCCTCGTCTTGTCGCAGCAGTCAACGACCACCACGTCAAAGTCGCCAAAATTGACGGCGAATTCATCTGGCACGCCCACCCCGAATCAGAAGAGCTCTTCTACCTATTATCTGGAAAGTTGACCATGGAGATCCAAGGCGGAGATCCTGTGGTTATGAAGGAAGGCGATATGTATGTGGTACCGAAGGGCGTTACACATAAGCCTGTGGCGGAAAATGCGGTTATCATGATGGTGGAGCGTGCGGATACTGTGAATACGGGAGATCAAGTGGACTCTGATAGAACGAAGGCTGTTCAGGATGCAAGGGAGGAGAACTGAACCAAATTATACAACAACATATGAATGCATGGTGGTTTAGTAACTACCTGATGCAGGCAGTGATAGACCCAAGTATATGACTTTATTATGGGGGCAAGGGTCAGTATCATTTGCTTGCCCAGGGCTGGAGATTATCTATCCAACTACAAAGCATGATAAATAAATAATTCCAAAATTGAAAGAATAGAATTCAACAAGCATTTCTTACATATTGAAAAGTTTGACATATTTTAATTCCAAAGAATGCGCGTACGCAACGTAACTATATCCTAGACATCCGTGACGTACGTTAAGAGCCCTTCGCGAACAACAAAGCCCTGCGGGATATGCGAAGGATCTATCAGGTGTCGAAGATGATTAGCACATAGGATGTAAGTATCGTGAAGCGTCCCCAGAACAGAAGAGGCATGTTGCTCTCCATGACTAGTGCTAGGCCGGCATACGTTGCATCGTAAAGAAGCTCGTATATGAAAGAACTTCCCAACATGATCTGAATTGTCAGAGATTGTTGGCGTAACACTTATTAGAGACCTAGCCAGGACCCAATTGTTGGCACACAAAGAGTGCAAGAGGAGTTTTTGATGGAACAATGAATGGCGGGGATTTAGTTGTTTCCCAAAGAACAGCAGAGCGATGCGATGTGACGCGTCAGTAGACCAGGGGTGTGAAATCAAACTCTCAAGAAATATATTCTCGACAGTCTTATATCTCAGTCCAATGAAAACGCCGCGGTTCAAATAGATAGTGAGAATCTCTTTATCGAGGGCTATACGAATGTTAGCTGTAGTTGATCAATGGTAGAACGTAAGATTTACCTCGATGGTGAGCAGGTTGGGATCGCTTGAACATGTCTCCCACTATTGTACGATCGCTCTCATCAAAAAACTGCTCAATATCTTCCAATAAAAGATGGTCTAGACCGTGACCGAGGTATTTAGCTTGATTCTTGTGAAGGAAAGTAAGGATACCGCCGCGGACCTGAACGTCCAATAATGACACCCCGGAGCTCGTCCTCATTCTGAGCAAAGTGTCTATGTTAATCTGGCAAATGTTTGACAACGTTCTTATTGTTATAAGAGAAGTTTGTGTTCTCGAGGTCTTAGCCAGGGTAGCAAACGCCCACAAAGCACTGTCGTCGTCTTGGCTGTATCCAGTGGCCAACACTTTACAGCAGTCGGCTTCCAGCTGTAAACGGCGCTCTAGAGTACATGCGCAAAGACTGCTGATAACGTTGTTCTCAAGGGACGGGAGATACGGAACACCATAAGCAATGGCGTCCAACGTCTCCCTAACTAGAGTTTCGTGGTTCAAAACTCTCCTTGCAACAGTAAAACATCGATTACGACAGGCTTTGTGATTTTTGTATAGCGCCAAAGTACAAAGTAGTGTTTCCTTATCATTTGTGCGACTGACGTGTGTATTGTTCTTAGATTTCCGATGATCCTCCAATAGTAATTGAAAGGCGCGACAAGCCAAACCCCAGTTTTGAGTAGAGTTGGCGAACAAGAAACAAGCAGAGAGACTGGACATTGCCATGGATTCTGTGGGTATTCGTAAGAGGAGGTGATGTAGAGTCTTCGCATAGGGAAACTCATCAAGCCTAACATATTCAGCGCCATATCCATGATTGATCCATGGCTCATTTTGCGGGCGTTGGATCGAATTATGGATAGCTCTTCCCAAAAGTCTCTCAGTGAGCTCATTTCCTTTGAAATCCACATCGATGGGATGTTTGTACCAATTGTCTGTGGCATACTCGAGAAAATGATATTCTGTGTCTTCCTTGGGCTTGGTAGGAGGGCAGGAGTACACCAAGTCGTGGCTGGCTGATTCATTACTCGTACCCGATGACCTAACGAGTTGGGCGGCAAAACGTCCAATTCGGGTGCCTGTGTTGCCTTGTACAGCTGACTGTACCGTTCTGCCCGCTATCCCACTCACATCAAGACTGAGACAAAGAGACTTCTCCGTGTCAAGAGGCTTCTCTTTGATTGCGGTATGAAAGTTGCCAAGATTAAGGTAAGTGATACAAACATCGCCGATTAGCTGGTTCCATTCTTTTTCTTTAATATGAAGGTCTCGAAATTCTCCCGAACCTGGCATGAGCAGAAATTCCTGGACTGAGTGGTGACTAAAGCGAACCGTATCGTCTGTGTGTTCAAGATATATAAGATTCTCGCACCAAATTGGCAATCTCTCTATTCCACTGATCAAATCTTCGCGACGCAAAGTATGCTGTCCAATCTCGATGGAGAGAGCTTCGCGTATCTGGGATAGAGTCAAAGGCTGTAGTGCTGCCTGAGTCCATGAGAATGCTTTCTTCGCGATTTGTTGGTTACGTCTTTTGAAAATTCGGCCCAGCGCACGGTCGAGGGTAGCAGGAAGATCGGCTGGTATCGATCCCAGGGCCTGGCGAATCTCCTTATCGTTCTTCCCATTGCATATGTCCTCGATTACAAGGAAAGCCCAGAGAAACCTAGGGTTACACATGCCTTTCAGTATTTTTAAGTGTCAATGATATGTGGATTTCACCCACATTCCTTGCTCTTTTGAAGCAATAGTCTTGAGTATCTCATCCGCTAATGTAGCATCTTCTACCACTAGCTCCCCCGCTGAGAGCTTTTCAGCAAGAATGTCGTCAGCATAGGCGTAAATGTCAGAGCTCGTGTATCGTAACCCGGTGAGTAGCCGTCCTGATCCGGGGAAATTGAGACGGATGGTATTCGAAATTGTTTCTCGCGATGAAAATAAGATCTTGATGCAATGAGGCTTGTTCAGTTTCCCAAGGACACCAGCGAGGAATTTCAGAAGGTCTAGTTCTTGACCAGGTTTGGACTCGTCCAATCCATCAATAACAATATACCATTTTTCGACAAAACCTGCTGCTGCATTATAAAGTTGAGCTAACTGTGCACGAGAGAAGAAGGACGATTTGGCCCGTTGAAGGAAGCTGTCAAGATTGGAGATCGTTTCGGGACTGCGGTTTGTCGCTGAGGCCGCAGAGAGTAATTGCTGGACACAAGATCTTATGACAGTCTCCGTATCAAGACTCGCGGAGTCCTGAAAGTCAAGAAAGAAGAACGAGACGAACTGCTGAGGCGGTTGTACCTGAGTGAGTCTCTCTACAATAGAGGATCTGGGATCAATAGTTATCAGAGATCGTCTATGACAATAGCAGCCTCATCACTCACGCTAGGACAGTCTTTCCCGAGCCGACTGCAGAAGTTAATCAGCCCATGGAAAAACGATTGGAACAATCACGTCAAAGGGTCTCACTTTTTCCGGTGATGTGGAGGACGGAAGAGTGGGTGGCGTTGACCCATTCCTGGTATTCTTCTGACTCGAATACCCACTTGGCAGTCCCTCGGTGTCGTTTGTTACGGGTGATATTGAAGACAGACGTGTAATTATACGAAGAAAGTTCTTGGAGGGCACGATGCCGCTCTTGTTCTGGGATCATTAGCTGGGTGAAAAATAGGTATTGATTCGGCGTACCAGCAGCGCTCTTCTTCCTCTGTGCTTCTGCCACGTCCATACCAGAGGAAAGTTTGAAGGTCCACGCAAACATACGCTTGCGATGTTCTCCAGCCTCCTCTCTCTCTTTCGCTTGTAATTGTTGTTCTTCGCGGTCATAATAGGCTTTTGTTAGTTCAATGTCGTCTTGCACATTTTTCGCTTTTGTCCTGATATCTTCCACGCAGGCTCGAAGCTGGGACTGAAAAGATTGTGTAAGAGACTTCCAGATCAAAGACTTAACTAGTAGTGAGGTCAGAAGGTGTTTGACCATTTGCACTTGATTTTCTTTCGCTCACCGGGTTGGCGGATCGCCATAAATATCTTTTGACAGCAAATGATTACCGCGTTGTGAAACTGGCAGATTGACTTTTTTAGACGGGGGTCATGATTGAAAACAATCTGGTATTTTGCAAATTGAGTGCATAGGGATCCGAACCCATGCAATAATTCCACAAATGTTTGGAAATAGGATGTAAAGTTGGCAAGAAACTAGGCAATGCAGATGATCAGTCCAGACACAAACCTTGATACGTGGAATGTCTTACCATAAATGTGAGCTTTACAGAACCCCATATCAGAGCGCTGATATCAGGATTAGACTGGATGTACGTATCGATGATAGGCGTGAATTGTTCCACTGTTTGCAGGAACGATGCCAACCTCGAGGCGATACTCCTGCCTCTCCTCTTCTCGCCCATCGCATCCAGCTCAGCCGTGAACGTGATGATTGATTGGGCGTCATGGGTTGTCTTTTTGAGCTTTTGTAGTTGCTTGCGATCATCGTCGGACAAGATGGCCTGGAACCCGGCGAGGGTGGCCTCTAGCTCCTTCACGGCTTCGGTCGAATCATCCCGGCCAGCGCCAGATCTCGAGATAGCAACACGCTGTGAGCCAGCAGGCTGAATAGAGGCCATTGCTATTGCGGGAGGTTGAAGATTGGTGAACTTTTGTTGAAGGAGGACGAGGAAAGGCGCGAGCGAGGTTCGACCTTTGCTCAGCCTGACCAGGGGTTCACGTGCGACCAACACAACCTGCGTGCCTGATTGGACACCCGGCTGCAAGGCAGATTTATGACCCAAGGTACTTTAGTAGGGATTTAATCTTATGTTTACACAATAAATTGCATCATCATACCGGCTGACATGATTGGATGACCAATCTACACAACTTGATAATCCGACTTGAGACGTTGATGAAAAGTACGTTTCAGTCTCAGCGCAGTCTATCTACTGGAAAAGCACCCGCTCGTTGATTAGCCGTTTCCTTAACTCTGCCTGTGCACCCTTAATGAACTCCTCCTTATTGATTCTAGCAGACCACAAAGCCGTGGTACTTCGAAGGGCCGTCGAAGCTGCTAGGAAGAATCCAGCGGCTGATGCGCCGCTGGGATCAACTGGTGCAAACATCAGACTGGTGCCCGCAGCCACTGTAGCCATACCTGCTGTTGCTATCAGAGCCGTTGAGTCTCGAGCGATGCCAGCCTTCTTGACTTCCTCGCTAAAGAATGTTGGAAATTTGGCTTTGACTTCTAAGTTTCCGACCAGTTCGACGAGGAGCCGAATGAACACTTGGCAGTTGTTTTCGTCATAGACGTACTTTTCCGGAAGAGATGTTTGCCATATCAGGATAGCTGAATATACCATTAGACATGTCTTTGAGGAAAGCTGGGGGGATTTGAGACACTTACCGATATAATGAATAATCTCGTGGGAAAAGGGCTGCGCTGTATAGCCGACTAGCTTGGGTTCGCTCACGGCTCTGATCTCGAATCGCTTGATCTCCTTCCACCGGTCCAGGGACAAAACTCTTATCCAATGGTTTCCCTTGAGTTTGTTCTTCTTCTTCTCGTCTTTTGATGCTCTCGTCAACTCATAGCAAACTCCATTGATACAAACAGCCCAATGACCGATGACATCCAGAGGTTTCTTGAAGAGCTTCTTCTGATTCTGGAGAGGTGTGGTGAATAGGAGGATAGGATAAGACGTAGTTTGGTATTGGAAAGACATGTTTGGTGAAGTGTTGAGGATGCTTCCTGTGTGTGTTAGATGTAATGCACTGTGGAAGGAGTAGAGTGAGGACATGAAGTTGTGACTCCTGGCTGTTTATATATATTATGAATGATAGAGTGACTAGCTCGCAAAAACCTGCATTAGCCTGATCATTGCTAGATCACCAAAACCAGCCCTACGGGGACCTTTGTGATGGTGGCCACCACCATAACAGTCTGCCTATTTGAAACATTCAGCTCAATCCTACAAGTACAGGGGTCTTGTAACAGTTTTAGACCACGAGGCGCTACCAGTGTGGCCCGAGCCTTGAAGGGAGCCTGTGAGGCGTTGTAATTTTGGGGGCCTAGGGCACTTTGTGTGGTAAGGCTCTGCGATTTGGCCAATCAAGAGAGAACCGCTACCGCACTTGTAAGCAGATCTAAAAAGTGTTGGTGAGCAAAAAATAGCCTTGTGACAAGCATTTGGATGCTGCCATAGTGTGGCGAAGCATTACAGAGCCTCATCAAAGTCACCAGCATTACTGCTATTGGCCAGAATGTCCGACGGACTTCGCATGGGAAACCGCGTTACCCTTTCCGAATCCGAGTCCCACCCTGAACGATTCTATACAATTATAGACTTAATGAAGGAATGGCCAGAACTTACATCCTTGACAATTACTCAGTGACCTACACGGTACCATCAAGATGAAAACCACGAGTCCTTTCAACAGGCAGTCAGTTTTGCTGGACTTTTTAAATTGGGATTATATATATGACCTGATTGTCAAGCTGCCCGCTTTGATCTTGACTTGCACTTATTCCGGAGCCTACAAGTACCACACACGCAACCCGATTGATGCCATTAGACATCACCAAAACCAAGAAGATGCAACAATAAAAAATCTAGTCAATTTTCGACAGGCCAAAATCGAAGAGTTGAGGTTCGTTCAAGGAGCAGTGAGTTTGTTCTATTACCCATGGCAATGACAGCCATTAATCTGTTCTGTCAAGGCGACCCTATCCGGTGCAGCAGTAATTGGCGGTTTCTCTTGGCCCACAACTGAGAAAACCATATGGGCGACCAAAATGCTCTGGAACTGGAGCTTGTTCCTCTCATCATTTGCTCTTATTGGTTCTGCGCATCAGCGTCTATTACGACACCTACCCGCCGCGATCGAAGAAGACTTCGGAGAACAGAAGCTCAAAATTGCTTTGAGTCTGTTTCTGCAACCTGTTATTGAAGAAGAAAGTGATACCCCTCCCTCAGACTCAGAGATGCGTAGAGTCAGCCGCAAGATGCTCTGGTTTTGGCAGTGTCCTACAATGCTTATGAGTTACTCTTGGGTTTTCTTCCTTGTTGGATATGCACTGCATCTTTTGACACCGATATTTGACCCCTCACAGGCTGAAGTCTCTCGTGTGGTGAGTTACCAATCGTTCTTGAATGAAGATTAAAGTGTACTAAGGTTGATGTAGGTTGCAGGCCTGACGGTATGCGGCTGTGGACTAGTTGTCTCCAACTTTGTCTTTTGTGCCAGTCTTTGTCAGTACCGTCTTTCGAAAGCCGAGAATGAGTCTTCAGGTAAAACATCAAGAAGGCTTTCTGTCTAGATGAGTCTACCTATATGAGCGTATAGGCGTTTGGTGATTCTGTGTATTTATTTCTCCTGGATAGAGTAGAAAGCGTTACGAGAGGGTCTCGCCCAAGTGTTACTGGCCTTGTCCGGTGTTGATTATGCGTTTTTAGATAAATGAATAAATCGAGCACCATGGCCACTGGCTTTTGACCTGGCCGTTCGTTTTTCCAATTATGTTATGTCAATTGCCCCAGGGAAAGGTCCAATCAGACTGTATTCAACAGGGATATACCGGAGCCTGATTTGTGGCGGCATTGTTCTACCACATCCACCCTGTCAAAGTCTTGGTTATAATCTATATATAAACCCCTCAATAAGCTTACCCCTCTTCTCAACCTCCCAGGTCTCCAACATCCTACAATGGTGCACCGCGATACTTCCATTGTTAACTGCCGATTACATACACCACCAGTATGGAATGTCAACCTTTCAAGCCGAAAGGGCCCAGACGTGGCGACAAAAAGGGAGGGTTTCTCGACCACACGCCAACGTATCTCTTTCGGATCTATAGTCCGCGCTCTGGCGGCTGCTCCGATACCCATCACGTTACATCCCAAGCTTGGCTTAATTTCGATAAACAACACCCAGAATGGTTTGAGCATGGAATGGACTTGTTGCGACAGCCAAGGAAACAGGCTGCCGATAGATTGTGTGCCCACCTGAAATGGGAACCTAGTCACGAGGGGACCTGTAATCTCATGTCATGGTCCAGCTCACTTCTCTTCGTTCTTTGCCACGGCTTACGTCGATCTGCTACGGACAGGGATAGACGACAAGATTCGGATATGTCCGATATACATCTCATCATGATTGACACTCGTCAGTTTCCTCCGCGAACCTTTCTTAGGGATCTTGATGCAATAGGGTATTACTGCAAGTACTCACCTGAACTGAAAAGGTTAGAAGAATGGCGAAAGTCAAAGTGGTATTTTGGAGAATATCTCACTCAGGGCCGTCTTGATATCCGGGATAGATGTAGCCAGGTATCGCTACAGAAGCTCATCGATCGCGGATTATTCACTCTGATTCCTACTTTGAAAGCAAGAAACAGTTTGCCTAAATCAGCTCGAACAGTGGTAGACATAAGGGAAAGCCTCAGGCTGACAAAGGCTGCTGATATGGAACATGTCTCTCTCGCGATTGATATGGCGAGAGGGACTGTCCGTGAGGAATTTGTGGTTCCGTTCTCTATAATGCTTTTCGCACTACGGAACCCATTATCTGA
The DNA here is from genome assembly GCA_013396295.1 of Fusarium heterosporum. NCBI lineage: Eukaryota > Fungi > Ascomycota > Sordariomycetes > Hypocreales > Nectriaceae > Fusarium > Fusarium heterosporum. Next base: position 64,426 of record JAAGWQ010000035.1, on the reverse strand, counting down.
CGACCGAAGTATCGTCACCACCATGCGTAGCGCCTTTATGGGTAAGTATCCGCAAATGGATAAGAGACCTCTGCTGATATGAGCTAATGGGAAAAGATGTAGAGATGGATATCAACTGGAAAGAACTCAGATATGATCTTAGCTCTGAAAGCATGGAAGAGCTGAAACAGTTTGAAAAGATCATGGAATCGCTATAGGTCATAAAAAATAAAACCCAAACGTGACCAGGTTTTGATCCACCATCAAGTCGATCACGATGATGGAGGATGTTATGAGATATGGGAGCTGGGATTATCCTTAGATCAGTTGTGGCCTTCTATTTGATGTATTGGAACTACCAAGCGCCCAAGTATTGCATTGGTGTATGGACTTCGTGAATAGTGAAAAAGCAGAAACACGTTCACAAGAAAACTGCCGCCAGGGGTATATGTTCATTCCCATACAGTCAACTTTGTTACCAGCCTTGGCCCTCATGACAAGCTCTCTATTATGGACTTATATATCCCGATGTGGTAGCCAATGCCAAGCGTTATGCCTGTTAAAACCACGACCACAAATCCCAAGGCGATCCACAGTCCCTTTTTCGATCTCAAAGAGCCATCTTTGGTAGAAGCCAGCTCGTTTGTAAGACCCGCCGCCCATTTCACTGAAGCGTTGAAGCCCTGTAGCAGCTTCTCTCGACCGACCGAATAGTACAACAACGCACATAGTGTGACGCTGTATCCGATGAGTTGGAGGGGGGTTATTGTGACGTGCCAGATCAAGACGGAGCAGATGACGAGAAGAATATTCTTGAAAATTCCCGACAGCGACATGACGAGACCGGAAGTTTTGCCAATCTGTGTACTTGTTAGATGGGACCTAGTTCCAATGTGGTCGTACTCACCAGAACCATGCTAGTAAAGTTCAGTGTGAATGCCACAGCAGCATTCAGAAAGAGCATAGAGAAGCCAACTTTATGTAGGTCGGCCATATCGAAGTATGGAACCTCGATAAGGCATGCCACAAGAAGGTTCAAAGCTGCGACAACCGGAGCGTAGTAGTAGAGCCCTACCATGGCATCCATCTTCAAACCTTCCCCATTGAGCATCACCTGCGTCATAACAACCCTGACAGCCTCAAACCCGAGCCCGCCCATTTGGAAGAAGAAGCCAATTATAGAGAACTCGATCGAACCAGCGCTAGCGACAGCCACACCCAAGGCGATGACAAGAATATTGATGATCTTTCCGATTGTTGGATCGGCAACACCGAATAACCACGACACGAGGAGGACCGAAACGGGTGATGCGGCCTTGAGCATTTGTATGACGGCTACTGATAGGTATAGGTAAACAAAGTTGGACGCGACTAGCGATCCAGACGAGACGATTCCGATGGGCAATACGGTCGTGAGAAAGAAGTCCCAGGTCTTTGGAAGCTCATGGCGACCATCGAGGTAACTTGTCGTGTGGGCCAGGATCTGTGTTACGACCGTGGCAAAGATGAGATGCCATGTTACTAGCAGGATGGCTGCCAAACTGTTAGCGCGTTAAGTCATCATTGTTGCATGTTTTAGGCCACCTTACGGTATCCTGCGAGTATTGTTAGCTTGGCAAGCACCGAGTACTCTTGAAAACGGGTACCTACTGAACCCAGCGGTGTCGAGCAACCACTTGTTGAATAGGATGGTGATATTTGAAGAAACGATCCAGGCACTGACCATTTTATTAGCAGATGATACAATAATGCAATACGGGAAACTATACACCATGTATAATCCAACCTTGACGGATGATGGTCTGTCAGATTGCCCGGAGCTGGGGGATGATACGGGGAGTTGTGAATAGGCCGCCATTGGGAATTACGACAAATTCGTGGACTTTGGAGAAAATGCAGATAAGGATGAACCCGGTGAAGACTCAAGAAAGAAAAGAGGGGGGAAAGTGCAAGAAGAAAAGCTAAAATCTTGGATGACGGAGACACTTGGACAGAACCTTTTGATTGAACAAAAAGCTCGACTTTAAGCCTCAGGAGATCTCTGGCCGTCCAAACCTAATGATGCTCCGTTTATATACCGGCATCGAAGGACAAGCTCTCAAGGGAAAAGGTACAAGAAGAATAAGGCGATAATGAGTCTATAACCCCCCAATTTGCATTGTAGAAGTCTGACGCTCTACAGTCATGCGGGTCATTGGACCATTTCCGCGAAAGCAATGAAGCGATCGCTGGTCTCGGCCACGATTAGCCGACCCCATAAGAATAGATGAATCAATCCTTACACAAGCCAAACCGTCATTGGCCCGGCCGCAAAGATCAATGCGCTATTGTCAAAAGTACTGCGAGCCTCCCTTGAGTCTCTAGAAATAGATCGATGTCTCAAACGATACGGCATGACGAAACACGTCGCGTGGAATGATGCAGGGTGAGAATCCTGCAAAGGGTAGAAAACAAAAATGAAAAGGTTTGGTTCTATTAAGTTCAATAGCTTCGAAGAAGTCCTCCGCGATTATATCAACTTGGTCGATGCCATTTTCAATGAAACTGCCACATTTGTTTGAGCTGGATGCGAGTCTGTTATTCGTCAATGTGGACTGGCTTGAGGCTAAGACTTCATGAGATGCGCTAAGAGTCTTCACCTTGAAATCAACCATGATGTATATTATTCTCATCTTTAGGAATGGCAACGTCAGAGGACTTGCGCACTCTTCTCGTATATATCCAAGACATCTACACTAATTGTTGCCGTTAATCCGACTTATGTAAGGGATTTGAGACATTATCAAGTCAAGCCTCTTTTCTTACGTAGATCCTTGAAAGCTTCGATTTCTTAGCGTCGACTTAGCGAGTAGATTCCCGAGACATTAGAGAGCCGAAAGCCGGTTGACTGGAGATCGGGTATTACCTTGCCGAATACAAGGGATAGTCTCTGAACGTTGGGTTCTGGCACAACCGTCAGTCGCAAACACTATCACCAGATATCACGAAGTGGATCGTACATGTGCTCAAAGCGCCCTTCGATTCAAACTTTCAGGTCCAGAAGCACTAAGCCCCTTGCCAGAGGATATTGGTGGTACTCAACTTTGCAATACATATATCCACTATGGAGCTCTAGATTGACTATAGTATCTAGATGGAATGTAAGGGGAGAGCTGGGTATTTACTGACCGTTCCTAGGGTAGCTGCCCATGGAAATGAACCGGATTCCTCGAGTCGATATGAATGGCTAGTAGTAATTTTATGAAAGTGGATACCACAGCACGGTGACCTCGGACAGGGCGAGTGAAATAAACAGTAATTACCAGCTGAATCGCCATTGTTTAGACTTACTATCAATTGCAGATTGAAAAGGTCAGCTGTGCCTTAACTTACACACATAAACCCCAAGCCTATCACTCTCAAGACATCCATCTCCGTCATCTCCTCCACAGTCTCTCAGTATTCTGTCTCAGCCTCTCCCCAACAACGCACCTTTGCTTTCCCTCATCCTCATTCGTCACACTCTTTTACACTATCATTGACACGATACACTCACCCTCACCCGTCCTTCCTATCCAACTAAAGCCTGAACTTGCATTACTCCTTTACAGCATAAAATGTCAAGATCAGTCGGAGAAGATGGCTCGAGTTTCACCTCACGATCTAGTATCGAGGATGATCTCAAGCTAATATCTATGGAGACCTATTCCGGAGCCTCGGCATATCGCTCCTACACTCCTCGCAACCCCAGAAGGAGGTGGATGGTTCTTATGATCTCCATCGTGAGCTTCATCATATGCATGACCTTTGCGTCCATGTATGGACTCGACTACAACAAGATCAAAAAAGAAGGAATCCTCGAAGAGCCCCAGTTCGCAGAGCTTCGCAACTTATCCACATACATTGAGGAGAAGGCGTGCGGCAATCGAGATGAGGCCGCGAATTTGACCATCTGGAATGATATTGTCAATAGGACCAGTGATTTACTTGAGGAGAAGTTCACGTGAGTACTCACGTCGCATTTGGACAAGATTAAATGCTGATATGCTATAGTATTGCTATCCAGACCTACAAGCGACCGCGCCAGCTGAAGAAGACTCTCGCCCACCTAACCGAACACAAAGTCCCATCGCTACACGAAATTGTCGTTGTCTGGAACGAAATCGACGCCCAACCCCCGGCGGATTTCGAGACTAAACACGGCGTCCTCGTCCGCTACCGCAAATCCAAGATGAACAGCCTCAACCAGAAATTCCTCCCCGATCCTGCATACAGGACGCAGGGGATCCTTCTCTCGGACGATGACTGGAATTATAACACAACCGGAGATCTTGAGTATGTCTTTCAGCAATGGCGAAAGGCAGGCATGCATCGTCTGACTGGTGCCTTTGCGCGCTGCTGGCAGGATAACGACGTTACCGGCACTCCCATGTACAACTCCAATTGCAAGGGGCAAGATGGCTACAGCATGATCCTTTCAGGTTTGGCTTTCACGCATATCTCGTACTTGGAGTATTACCACTCAGAAGATGACATCATGACGGGTGTGCGCGAATTGGTGGACGCGGCGTTCAATTGTGAAGATATCGCACTCAACTTCCTCGTGAGTATGTTGACGTGTGAGGGACCCCTTCTTGTCCTCGGTAAAGACAGGCTAGACCACCAAGCTGCCCGTCTCGGTATTAGTACCAAGCCTGGGCACGGTGATCAACGGAATGAGTGTCTGAGAAAGTTTGTGGATATGTTTGGCTACATGCCATTAAAGGAGGTGACGGGCTACTTAAAAAGAGGGAGATATGCACAACAATAAAGTGATGAGGTAAATCAAGTGAAATTTCTCAGTAATTGAACGAGATGCCACATGGTCTTATAAGATACCTTTTCGTTCTTGACTGTCTGCGTTCCAGTTCTTGAACGGAAGTCAGTTTTGTTCTGCCTGAAATCATGACTATGAGCCCAATTATAATTCTCGATATAAAACATGTACAATATCTTAAAAGTGTTCTCCTCTCTCGAGCTCTTCCAGCCCCCGTTAAATCTTGTCGTTAATCTCACGATTGTCACTCGTGTATCGTTCAATAGCGGGGCATTTTTCAGCTGAAATCCAGCTCAGCCCTGGGAACCTACAGGATCAGTGGAATCAGGCACGTGCCACTACGTTGAGAGATTATCAGGCACCGCCTCTATTATTTGTCACATGAGAAAAGGAATTGATCCAGGTTCATCACTTATTAAAGATGCAAGGTTCGCTGTGACTCGCGGTGAAAGAAGGGAACAAGATTTCCTAATTCCGGAGTTTCTTCACCGTTGTCTGTCGCCATCTCATACAAACTCAGACTCAGACCCGCAATGGGCCAAAAACAAATTGCATTAGAGGATGTGAATCCTCCCCATCACCCCGATCCGGACCAGGTGGAAAATATAATCTTACCCAGAACCTTCACTATTCACCGGTACGATGAATCAGAGACCAAATTCAAGCTTCGAGGAAATGCAGGGTGTTCACCGCTCTCGATCAAATGCTCGTATAAAAGTACCGAAGATGACTTTGAGGCTCGGGTCAATCTCCAGTCTAGCAACAACGAAAGTGCACCGCCTCTAGCAACTATAAAGTACTCCACACACAACGCAGAACTCGAGATCCCAAACGCTGTGCCTCCCAATAATATCAGTATGCACTACCGACTCCTCAAGGACCGCAATGCCGAGCATTCGTTCCGTCTGGACAGGAAAATGTTTTTCGAGTGGAAGAATATTGGCGACGGTGAAGGGTGGAAACTGTACTTGTATTCTAACCCTGGTCAGGTGTTGGCGACGGGTGCGCTGAACATGGGATCTGATAAGCCGACACGTTTCGAGTTCAAGGATGTAGAAGCCGTCAAGGAGTTGAGTCAGGAATGTCGGATTATTATCATTGCTTCGTGGTTGAGGATCTGGGACCATGTGCGCATTCGGTTCAGACGAGCTCCTGACGAAGGCGAGGCTGATCTCATTTTATGTAGCTGCTGCCTTTGCGTCATATTGTAGTAACTCCCCGTGGTCTTCTTACTTCTGATGAGCTTTGCCAGTGAATCATCCCGGAGCCTAGATCTTGACTTCTGCCCATGTTGATTCATGCAAAACATATTCTCTTAACTTCAGGTGCTCATACATAGATCCTAGGCTGAATGTTTCAGAAGGAAGCAAGGGGACATTCTCAAACAGAAGCTCGGAAGGGTTCTCGACATCCTGAGGCAGGACGTGGCGCCAGCCAGCCACGACTTTTGCAGTTATGTGATACTGTACGTATCCTTCCCATGTGATGACGCCAAAATATCTTCCTAGCCTTTCATAACGAAAGATGGCGATGGTGCTAGGCATGTAGCACCAGAGTTCCATTATTTTTAGCTTGGGCATATTCCTTGCAGCTGCCGCGGCCCATAGAAGAAGGTCATCAATCAAGACCCTGTGGCGCGATAGGAGTGTTTTTGATGTTAGTGCTATCGTCTCAAGGGCTCTGAAACTATGCAACGTCATATCCCAGAGAAGCTTGACACCACTAAGGGAAAAGGCGACGGAGAGGTGCCCGAGATGTTGTGCTGCCTCCACCAGAGCGTGTCGTAGTCTGATATTGGATAGCGTCACCCCCCGTAAAGGGTATGTTACCACTCTACTGTCTTGAAAAAGGCTAAGCTGTTTCAGAGAAGTCGGGAATTTAAAATTCGAGGATTGGAAATCTGGGATGTCACAGGTGAGTTGCGGTAACGGCCGACTAGTAAAGGAAGCAAACCTCGATTCCGTCGCTCCTCATCTTCAAGTTCGCCATAGCGCCATCGCTCATAACGTAGAGACTCGAGAGAGGGCATAGACTCCATGATAAGCGTGAGAGCACGGGGGCTGAAGTTCAGAAAGTGTCGTCGAAGGATCAAAAGATCTGAGAAAGCTTTGACCTCACGAAGTAGACCTGGCGAACTCCCTTTTTCTTTGAAGTTATCCCCGTTGAATGCGAGCGGGACTGCACCAAGGAGCCAACGCTTTTGCTGGTGCTATAGATTTATCGAGCCGAATCGAGGGTCAATTTCGATGCTTCGCAGAATTTTGGCGTGCGGCAGGTAAAAACGAGGGTGTTGTAGAACGTGCCAGAATGTACCATGTAAGACTGGATGCTGGTAGTATTCTTCTCCAGTCTGTGGGAAAACGGAACTCTTCCTTATCTAAAGCTGGCCAATTGACCTTGATGTCAAATGGTGATTTGTTGAAAGGATTGTTGATGGTGATGGAATCAGTCGTGACCTCAAGGGAACCGGCGGTGGACGAAGGAGAATCGGTGGTAGATGAAGCTGTGATCTTGGGGGTGCCTATTTTGAAAGGACGGCCATTTGTGCTTATGGCATCGGCCCAGGTGAACTCATCGCTCAGATGAACCTGGCTCCAATCTGGCTGGTTGTGGTCGTCGCTACTCATGCTTGCGAATGGTTCAATAATGTGATGGCAAGAACTGTTTACCGTTGAGACAGAAGGTTGTAGCAATGAGAGAGTGAGTGATTGCTATTTTGCAAGAGGTGAGGGCCTCGATAGTGAGCTCACTTCCTTACTTCAATGCAGATTTCCAGAAATAGCCAAGACGTAAGTGTACTATCGAGTGTGGCTAGACAAAAATCGTCCAATATATTAAGGGACTACATAGGTCTAGAACTAAAGTGATAAGATTTCGTGTGGGGCTGTCCTTCCTATCCCTTTTCAAACGCTAGCCGACCCTATCTGATTCGGCTTTCACTCAGGCTTGCGCTTTGTGGCGTTCCAACAGCAGCTGAGGTCGAGTCCGAATTGCTCCCCATCTTGATAAGCGGCCCGTCATCTGTCGTTTAGTTGTGATCCAACAAGAATATGGTGGTTCAAATTATTGCAATCAGCATAATTCCTCAGCTCTTGATCCCACCTTGTATACACTACTAAGACAATCCGCCTGTATTGTCGACCATGAACGGAACTTGCTCCTTTTCTGTCCTGTCCTGACTCATTCGCGTGTGAGATCCTCAAGTCTGAATTGACTTGTCGGTCGCAGTGGAAGTCCAGACTTCGCATACGCCATATCAATCATCTTGGCCTGTGCAAGACTATCCTCATTATCAACCCATAGCCCCGAGCCTTTGCTTCCTCGAACACGGCTGACGAACTGTTCCAGCTGATGGCGGTATGACGTCCAATACGGCTCACCTGGCTGCTTTATACCAGCATCCTTGAATGTGTAGATCTTCTTGCACTGCTTGGTTGTCCATTTCTTCAAAACCTTCCCGCCAACCTCATCTCGAATACTGTATTCGTCTACCATGTCAATTCGATGCCAAAACGCCGACACCAAAAAGTTTTTGATACTCAGCTTTCGCAGTAGCCATTTACTCTGCCCTTGTGGGAGATTCTTATCGTCTACCCTGTGCTCCCTGTGGGTCACTGTGATATCAAAAGTAGGAAACGTGGTGACCGGAGCGCGCATATTCATCACGGCCTTTCCAACCTTGTCACCTGGGAATCGAAAGCTTGCTTCCGCAAACTCGTCGTAAAGTTGATGAGGAGGAGGACCACTTTCGGTCCTACACATCGTACACTCCTCAGGCTCGTCGCCCATTATTTGTCGCAGGGCATTTATCGGATACGTTCCAAGTTCGAGTATATTGCCGCCACCCAAGTCATAACCGAACCGATTCCCTCCTTTGGGAATGAGGTACGAAGGCAACTCGGCAATCGCCTTGACGGTGTGAATTTGATCGCGGTCGACCAGGCTGAGAAAATACTGCCAGGTCGGCTGGAAGCGAAAGTGCATAGCTTCGAGCAGTATCGGCGCCTTGGGTTGCTGAAGTAGAGAAGACCGGAACAATATTTCAGCTTCGGCAGCGTTTACAGTCGCTGGTTTTTCGACAATTACATGCTTGCCTTTGGCGAGTGCTTTCAGGGCCCATTCGTAGTGTAACCCTGGAGGGAGCGGGATGTAGACCGCATCAATAGACGGGTCATCAAGCAGGGCTAGTCATGACGAGTCAGCGTTCTGATACTAAAGGAACAGACCCAGTTTGGAACAAAATATATCTTTTACCTTGATAACTGTCGAAAGTCTGAGGGATACTGTGCTTGATGGCATATGCTCGCGCTTTCTGTATATCACGAGCGGCCACTGCTTGGATGATTACATCGGGATGGGATTTCGCCGGGTGTATAATAGCGTTTGGTCTAAGAGATGTCAGTATACATCCATAAATGAGAAGAAGGGTTTTATTGACCCAATGTTGGCTGCACCAAGGATTCCGAATTTCAAAGCGTTGGCATTCTTTCGTGGGTGAGGTGGGAATGATGCTTGCCAATTACGGCTGAGAAAACCAACAAGAGAGGACATAGTTATCGATCAAGTCAGAAAGATATTTTCCAAAGGTACAATTTTATTGATCAAGACACTTCTGCACCGGTGTTATATACTTGATCAACGCAGTTGTCACGAGTATAACGTCGACGTATTAGCCATTTGACATTATTTCTCGTTTGGGCCTAGCTTCTGGTGGGAGCCAAGCAAATCTGACATTTTCTCCGCTTTGGGCCTAGTCTCAGAAAGGCCCAGAAACTTGTAATGCGCCGACCGCTTCTCGACCTGTCGCACCCCCTCGACGATCAAATTCTAGCACCGAGGTCTTCAAACTGGTGCATATGGGATGTCGCAAGCACCAGCTGTATCAATGCAAAACTCAATCGTTGTATCTCCGGTTGGTGCCGATCAACGGGACCAGACTGCGACGGCATCGGAATCGGCACAGAGCAAGCTCCAAAAGAGAATACGGAATCGCCTTTACAAACGAAGCTCAAGTGGGTAATACGTCCGATTGAATGTACAGTTCTATTCATCGGCCATCAGGTTGAGTAAGTTAGCTGATTAATACCTACAGGGTCACGAAGTGAAGCTGTCAATAAATCAAAGACGAAAGATGATCGCCGTCAATATCATGTCAACCGCTGGAGACTAGATGAGCAACGACAAGTTGGCTTTGTATCAAACCCCAAAACCCAAGATGCCCCGGGGAACAAGCGTCCAGAAAGATCGCTAGCTGAACATGGCAAACCCGAGGATAATTTCCCAGCGATATGGTTCCCCCTACCTGCCGACCATTTGCTCCATCTCATTAAAGAAAACGTGCTCCGGGGCCTTCTTCTAAACAAGACTTTGATCAACAACTTGACTGTACCAAGTCAAGCCCCTGGCATACAATACGAGAATCACACGGATTCTGCAGATTTCATCAGACATTCAGCTATCTTGCCTATTGCCCCACAGTACCCGGGATTACTAGAGCCAACACCAGTTCAGATGAACGTAAACCACTTTTCGTGGATTGATTACCTTCCTTGCCCTATCATGAGAGAGAACCTAATACGTCGAGAATTTGAGTTCAACCACGCAGAATTTCTCGAGGACTTGGTCGGAAAGTTGATAAACCCGCGCTTGTTTATCACGATACAATCATCTTCTGCATTGCCGGAAGTTGAAGTGAAAGGTGGAAGTGATCATATTGAGACGACCTCGGAAACCGGCTTCGTTATTTGGGGAGAACCTTATCTGATCAGCAGCTGGGAATTAACCCCGAGCTTTCTGCGTAAATGGGGCTGGACAGCAGTCAACTGCCGTGCACTGGTTGACTCTACCAATTATTGGAGAAATTCAAGAGGGGAAAGTAGTCTAAGACTGTCCTTGGCTCAGATTAGAGGCTAGCTCAAACTCACAAACGCTTGAGTGTATGTAGATAGCTGTATCTGAAAAGTGTAACTGGAAGCCAACTGCCAGGATTAATGAGTTTCAATGCTGTAGTCCATCCCACCAACAGTGTTTGTAACTAGTTGGGTGTGAGTTTGTCGCAAACAATCATCTGTAGATTGATTGATGCGGAGACAATCTCGACCCATGAAACTTGGCTAACCCCCAGACGACAGGTTTGAGAACAAAGAATAATGGCCATAGCAGCCACGGCGCCCCATCTCGATGAATGAAAACATGGCAAAAACGGCTTCATCGGGGATTGCACAGCCTATTTGTGTGCTGATAGCGCCCGTCCTCCCACACCATCAGCGATCTTGAACAAAGAAGGGTGATAGTAGGAACCAATCAATACACCCGAACTTACTGCTCATGGAAAGGCTGAAAGTGACAATAGCAAACATTCCATCAATAATCAAACCAACCATTCTGATTCTGCATCGAGTAATCGGCCAAGGCCATAACTTGCACCGTAACTGTCAGGTATAACTATCTGCCTTCTCCGCAACATCCATTTACTGTATTCTTTCGTTCATCACACAACGGCAAGCTTTGTCCCAGACCAAATATCACAAATTCGCTTCTACCAAGAGTAAACGACCACAAACTCCATTTGAACATGTCTGAGATTCACGCACCTGGATCTAGAAGTCTTGTCGAGGAGGTCAACGACAATGCATGGATTCTCGGCCGGGTAATGATATCCCGACACCACTCGAAGCCATCTCAGCCTTGTTGGGAAGATGGTTTTGGAGCTTTCTTCACCATAGCTGAAGCCCCAAGTCCGAAACCTGACACTCGTCCAGCCTCAGCATCATGTCCTATCATCGATGCTCTCAAGACGTCTCAGCTTGAAAGCGGATTGTGGCAGATTGGTCTGGCCTACCTAGGAACTGTCCTGGATATTGGAACAAAGGAGCATTCGACTCTGGAAGCTTTGGCTGAGAAGTCTCCTGATTTCGACGTCCCGGAGGTGCACTATCATGGGGTACATGATGGTGTGTACCACGTCGTCTACAGCCTACTGCTGAGCAGGTCGATTGCTGAGGTTTGGCCAACGGCAAATGACGCGTTGAGAACAAAGTGGACACAGCAGATAGCTGAAGCCTATCACGATTTGTCCAAGTGGCGTGGAGAGCGCATCTGTGGCCTTGACGGCGGCAACTTGAACATAAACTTGCTATCCAAAGGCCCATGGGAAGACTCGGCTGCGTACAACCCCAACGTCCTTCGAGAGAACCTCGAGGAAGTGGGCCTGGACTGCTCCGAACTAGTCTTCGCCCACAACAACACGTCGCCGCTCTCATTCATGGTTCTTGACAGTCCAGGGTTGATCGGGATCACCGGTTGGGGTGATGCTGGCTTCGTCCCTAAGGACTGGGTCCGCACGCAGACTCGCTTGAACTCCTTCGGCGATTCTCTTACTGTGGTCAAGTCTACATGGTCTGAGTCAGACATGGCTGACTGGGAAGCCAAAATCGACTCTGCGCTGGCGGAGAAGGGCTTCCGTGAATATTCGGAGAAGCATAGGAACTGGCTGAACCAGACACGCAGCCGTGAGGTCTGAGTGTTACCTCCTTGAAGTTGGGAACATCTATGGATCAGAGGCGATTCCTCAAAGACCAACATGCACCAACAAGAGACAGTTCGGATGCTCAGGATAAATGGTAGAGAGGTATTTTACTTGACAGCTTCATCCGTGAGGGTGCGCAACTCCGTGTCCTGTACTGAGGACTTTCAGCAAAATACTACCACTGCTCGCAATATGGTACTCAGCTCAATAATTAACTACTTTCTGTAAAATAATTCTTGACTAGCGTTTGCATGCATGAGTGAGATGCTAGAAATTCTGAAAAGCCCTTAGCTTATTCACCAAGACAGTATTTCCTATCCGATACCTGAGTATCTCACATGTGCAAGGACCGCCCTCTACGACACTGACCACCTTCTTCTTGACCACCCTGGTGCTGATAAGCCTCAATGTGTACATGATTAGAAAGCTCATATGGAAACACATGTCTGGCTAATTGAGGAAAGACTCACTTCTGCAGGCATTAGTCATTCTTTATCCTTTAGATTACGTCAAGATGGTTGTTCAAATGTGGCTGTCATCTCTTCGTCAGCCTCACTCTCACCCTTGGTACCCTTATTTATTGAATTGTCTCACTCTCTAGACAAGAAGAGTGGTCGAGTGGTCATCTACCTAAAACCTATGAACCTTCTACATATCCGAACCTAAAACCCTAAAAACCTTCACCCACTTGGCCACTCTTCGTTTTTTGTAGGTCGTTGGTTCGAAATTTCGCTGAGTTCATCCCGACCACAAATAATTTGGATAAAGTCATTGTGCGAATGCTGGCCTTGAAACCTTGTTAACTAGATGATCACAACATCACCAGTGATGACACGGCTTGTACGTTCCAAATAACCAGTGTACAACTATGCGCGTATTCAGGATCCCACTATGCTATGCAGGTCATTGCAGTCTCGATCTGTGTTCGCTCTGATAAGAATGGACAAACTGATCATCACTGGTTATCAAGACTAGACACTTGACGTGTACTTTAACTTTCTCCAGCCATAACAGGTTTCTCCCAAGGTGTCTTGCCAAGAGCCTCCCTGCATTCGTAGTCTTATTCGTGCATCAAGTTTACGTAGTCTTGAAGGGTAGCCCCGTTGACTAGATCTGAGACACGGGCCGTAGATGGCCGAAGCCAAGCGCTGTAGAAATGCTTTTACCTAGCGCAAGGGTCACCCCGACGCTGGTCTTGACACATATGTTTTATCTTCTCGTCACTTTTGTATCCCTTGTCTACCGCCTGCTATGGAACAAGATGCTGCGTGATATCACTGGTTCCACGCAGCTTCGGCCCTTTAATGATCTATTCGAATTCATTGGTTGATGAAAGGTCTTGCTGAATCATGACACTGCAGGTCTCAGTTCTTATGGAGGGAATCTGCAGATTTCGCTTTACTCCCGAGTCTTACAAACAGGCCATGGCTTCTGGGACAAAGGATTGCGGCTCATGCAGAACACTGTTTTTGAGCGACCGAGAGTGCGGAGGGAGAGAACTTGTACGTCAGTGCTCCCTCCAGCGAAATATAAATCTTGGAAAATATTTCGAGTTTAAAACCACACATCATCACAGTCTTTTCACTCTAACGTTTTATCTACCTCTGTCAGAGGAGAAATCATTACTTCTATCAGCCTCCCATACAGAAGTCTGAGATTCATCAATCCATCATGTCCGAACCAAAGACTGATGTGCGTCACGAAGAGTTTGATGCCGTCCACGCATACTTCATCGGGCCAAAGGGCTCCAACCTTCCTGACTTTAGAGCCAACATCAACACGATTCTCGATGAGCTCCTCGCCGCAAGACAAAGCTACTACCCCGAAGACCAGGTAATATCCATCTAGCCCTGGAAGTCCGCCTACTGACACACAAAAGGCTTTCATATCGAAGGAATACCGCCGTTCTCCCGTGTTCCTCAAAGCAAGGTCTGATCTTCGGCTCGCCACCGAAAAGGTTGCACAGTTGCTTGGCGAGCACTCGGCACCTTTCTGGTCACCCCGCTATGAGGCCCATATGTGCACTGATTTGACCATGTCGTCCCTTCTCGGGTACTTTATGACTATGTTGTACAACCCGAACAACGTTGCTCTCGAAGCTAGTCCGATGACGACCATGGTCGAGCTTCGCGTCGGGCAGCAGCTGTGCAAGTTGTTCGGGTACAACATTGATGCGCAGAAATCTCCTTCCGGCTGGGGTCACGTCACATGCGACGGAACTATTGCGAATCTTGAGTCAATTTGGGTTGGTTCGTTTTGCGAGTCCTCCAAAGGTCAGAGAGAGTACTGACGTGGAATTATAGCACGTAATCTCAAGTTCTATCCTCTTAGCCTCTGTCTTGCACTCCGACATGGAAAACTTCAATTCATCGCAGACAGGTTCTATGCAACTCCGTGCTACCGTTCATCTACCAAGATTTTGTTCAAGGACCTTGAGGGATGGGATCTTCTCAATCTTCGCTCTGAAGTCATTCTCGATCTTCCGAATGAGTTGAATAAGCAGTTCGGTATCACAAGCAAGTTTCTTGAGAGCGCTCTCAATGAGTTCAATATCCAGACCATTGGTCGTGAGGTACTGGAGAGAGAATTTGAGGTGAAGAACCCAATAAAATACTTTGTCAGCAAGACGCGCCACTATTCCTGGCCTAAGGGTGTTGGTAAGTCGGCGACTCTCAAGACGGGTAATGTCAATTGACGCTAACGATATGACTGTAGCTATCGCTGGTCTCGGGTCAGGAAATGTGATTGGCGTTGATGTCAACAACAGTGCTCAAATGGATATCAATGTCTTGGAGAAGCACTTACTGAACTGCGTCAAGACCAAAACAGCTGTCTTTGCAGTGGTGGCCATCATCGGATCAACCGAGGAGGGCGCAGTCGATAGACTGACTGAGGTCCTCCGCCTTCGCAAAAAGTTCCAGGACGAGCATGGTCTCTCCTTTCTCGTCCATGCAGATGCAGCTTGGGGTGGTTACTTCGCAACCATGGTGAACCCCGACAGACGTTACAGCGTTGAGGAACATACTTCCACCAAGCCTGAGCCGGAGTGGTATTTGGACCCCAAGACTGTGGAAGACATCAAAGCAATGAGCAGTGCGGACTCCATCACTGTCGATCCTCACAAGGCAGGTTACATACCGTATCCCGCTGGGAGCTTGGTGTACAAAGACGGGAGGATGCGACATCTTGTTACATGGTCGGGGCCGTATCTTTCCCAAGGCTCGGCAGAGAACATTGGCGTTTATGGTGTTGAGGGAAGGTAAGTCAGTCCCAGTGACTAATCCCTGTATTATCGCTAATCTTTCACGCTTTCCAGCAAACCCGGTGCTTCTGCCATGTCTGCATGGTTCTCACATCAGACCATTGGCCTCAATCACACTGGCTACGGTAAATTACTTGGCGAGGCTACCTTCACAAGTGCTAGAGTAAGTCGTCCCAGATAGTATCTAATGGTATAGACTCGCTAACAAGTAGTAGCTTTCCGCTCACTATGCCACCATGATCAACAAAGACTTCATTTGCGTTCCATTCAATATGCTATCAGCGGAAAATCACGGCAGCCGCCACTTCCTTTCCAAGCCAGTAGAAAAACAAAGGGACAAGATCCGCGATCTCATAATTGGAAGAGAAGACCACGAGATCTTCGCCTCCAAAGATGCCATGGAAATCATTCGCGACCTTGGTTCTGACACCAATATCAATTGCTTTACCCTCAATTGGAAGGACAAAGATGGGAACTTGAACACTGACTTGGAAGAAGCCAACTATCTCATGAAAAGGGTTGTCGATAGGCTGTCTATCACTTCTGCCAATACCGACCCTTCTACTATCCCCATCTTCCTGACTTCTACCCAATTCCTGCATGAGGATTATGGGTCTTGTGCTCATAAGTTTATGGAGAGAATGGGCGTTGGAAAGTCCGACCAGAGCCTATTCGTTATCCGCAACGTGGTCATGAGTCCATTCCCAACTCGGCAAGGTTTTATCACCAAGCTTATGGATGATTTTGAGAAGGTCATTCTAGAAGAGGTGAAGGAATGCCGGAAGAGAAACAACCCGGACAAGAAAAAGGTCCAATTCCTTGTTCAAGGCTCTCCTGGATCTGGGGAAACTTTTCTGTCCTTCCAGGCTTCATTTCACAGTGCTACCAAGCGACAACAAATCATTCTCTCGGCAACGTTGGACAAAACCCTGCAGGACTTTCACAAGGAGCTCACGAGTGGCAATCACGACACCATTGTAATGCTCGAGTCCGATAAGAAGGTGTTTGTCAAGGATATAATCACCGGGGTTGACAGTGAAGATACGTATCAGATGGACGTTATCATGTACGAAAAAGGCACCAAGTAAGTATGCTCTCGCATTTCGTCCATCAAAGTTGTATTGACAACAGACAGGAAATATCATCAGAGAGATGGGACCATTACCGTTAATTCGGTGGTGAAAAGCAGGCCCCTCAACTCGATCCATCGCGACATGGAGTACCCTGCAGAGTTTATGCCTTTCTACCTGTACGGCAATGAACAAGAGATCCACTGTTCACACATGCTCGTTAAATCACCCAATATTGCTCTAGCCGCCAGCAACGTCAAGTTTATGCCCAGCCTAGCTTCAAACATTGATCACAGTCAACCTCTTGCCAACCTCCTAGCCAAAGGATTGATTCTAGGTCTATCCGAGATACCTGAAGCTTCCGTCCAGCCCTTTGCAGAGAGGAACCAGGACTTGGCTGAGAAGTTCTTCTTTCGTCAGGGAGAAACTTTCAAGGTTAAGATCTGGAAGGATCCTAGAGATTCTGCGGCGGACGGGCCTGGCTTGCTGGAGGATCTGGGTAAGGATTTGTATGAGGGAGAGATGACCCTTGGTGAGAATGTGTTTGTTGATGTTGAGGGTCCGAATGAGGATAAGCTTAAGGACATCAAGATTGAATCTGATTCGTGGCAGAAGAAGCTGGATGAGATTGGAAGTATGTTGGATGGTACGCACACTTGTAGCAGCTAGAGGATATCATGAAGGTAGAAAGGGCGCTTGCCCACCACAGCAAGCTCTTCAACACTTGTTGTCACTCAGTCATCTCAATTGTGTAACTAGAAACAAGTCAAGCTGCGCTTATCATCATTTGGAACTGAACGTCGGCTAGATTTACAATTAGTAGGAGACCTGGCAATTTACTGATCTGACTCGACTTTGAGAGCAGGAAGTAAATTGAAGAATTGTTTGAAGTGGTTTTCTGTGAGGACATTGTCATGGCACAGGACCGATTGATACTTTTCAAGCTAGGATAGGAAGACCTCTTCTCTGGATATCAGACCGCTCATAAAGGACACCTTCTTCTTCATAAATATCCACAACTATTCTCTGCATTGTAGTACTGCGACATATCCGTGAGGTTCGTCTTGAAGTTGATGGGTACTCCGGTGTGGAAGCTAATATCGACCCCAATATTGTCAGCTCTGGATCTCAGCATAAGAAAATGCAACTCACCAGTATTCCTCTCTTTGTGTCTTTTGTGCCATTTTCTCATGATGTAAGCTGTCGGGGGTAAAGCAACTAGCAAAGCGACGATCCCGACTATAGCTTCCATTGTCGGCATCTCTTTGTGGTGATCGCGCAGAAATTAGCAAGGGAAAGCTGATATGGTTCTGCGATAAGGCAAAAATACTGTTGCGAAACAAAAGAGGTTATTAACCATGGTATATTTGTTTTCAGATCCAGAGTGACCAGTTCAAAAGGCCTGGATGGATTTTGTCCTGTAGCTGTTAATGGGACACCGTCTATTTTATGACCAAAGTGTAGCAGAAAGATCCCCACCGCGGCCAAGTGATGTTACGTCGCAAATACTCAGCCTCATCCGCCTTTTTTCAGATTCTGTCCAGAGCCAATCACAGCGATGCATATGGTCTCGTCGACTACAATTTTGGAATGGATCACTCGGACTCTCGAGTCCCAGAACGCCCTGTGGGTATCTGATAGCTCGTCAGTGGTTGACCCATCAGGCTGCGTGCGATACAAGGTTCGAAGCAAGACACGTCGAAACAAAAACAAAAGAGTCTGTGTTTTCAGATTTTGGATTCGGCCAATCGAGCGTCACTTGAGCCCTCCCCCTGCTTTTCGATTTTGAAAATAACCAATGGGGATCAACCCGACACCCCCCATACTACAGCGGTAAGATGTTGGGTGAAATGCATCAAGCATTTTTCAGATTTTGGAACTGTCCAATCAGCATCTACTTCCCGAAGCCTCGAAATCAGACATAAAAGCCCGGTCAGTCCCTACTCAAAGTTGTTCTTCACATCAAACTTGCCCTTTACTCTCTATCATCTTACCAACTCTTCATCACTCTTTACAACATGATATCTAGACAACAAAAGAAGCCGACAGCCCAGCAATGGCTTAAATTCAAGTCTACAATCCACCGCCTCTACGTTCTTCAAGACATAGAACTAAAGAACCTATCAGCGGAGCTTGAGCCGCTTGGCCTTTTCGCCACGTAAGAATCACCAATCGCCTTCCTTGTGGAAGATTCTGACGCACCAGCTAGAAGCAATCAGTTGGAACATCAACTGAAAAAATGGGGTATGATGAAGAATATTGACGGAAAGACATGGCGCTTCATCGGTCATACCATCAAACATCGCGAGCAACAAGGAAAGGAGAGCGAAGTAATTCGCTGGGGCAGGCGAATTGAATCATCAACAATCAGTAAAGGAGTCTCAAGACACTTTATCAACATGAGTGTCACTGACAAATTTAAGTATAGTAAATATTTTGTTTTTCCCTTCGGTGCCTCTCATATCTAACAGCTAGGTGTTTTTCAGAGGACCATCCACCGACCCCTCCAGCGGAAAAGACATTGGCTGTTTGCACTCCGCAACCACTCTCCATGGAATTCCAATGGCCCGACATACTACCTTGGTTCGAATTTAGAAGAGAGTTTTTGGATATACCGGGAGCATTAAAGCTCCCAGAAAGCGGTAATCAACAGATCAGTGGCATAGTCTCGCATCCGGCATTTTGCAACTCCCTCATTCCATTGAAGAATTATACAGCTTCGAAGGACCCTCAAGATGCGTCCTCGGAGTCTGTGTCAAAGCTTGCGGCCGAAATCGGTCTTATAATCCCAGAGATTCTTCCTGGAGAACATTTGCGGACTGCTCAATTGATTTTAACCAACGAGGGGAATGAATCTTTATCCGAGCTTTGTAAGATGTTCCTGTATCAGCTGTCAAACGCCATGTCCGAGGACATGAGCTTAGCGGAACTAGAGGCGATTTATGATCTGCTTTGCAATGCCGGTTTTCTTGGCGCCTCCGTCGACTTCAAAGAACTGCGAACCAACAGCGTGACCGTCAAAGCGTGCACAGATGGTCTACTCCGAGCGGCACTGAAACATGCCTGCATCAAGCCTTTCTTTGTATTCGTTAAAATTCCAGAAAAAGTCGAAGCTATCATCAAAAGACTCTTACCTTCGTGCAAGGATTTCAGATTCAATCGATGTGGGGAACCTATAACAGCTCTTGAGTTCGCAATACACTCTCAGGGTCTCCGACTATTTGAGATTTGTTTCATGGCTGACCCAGTCTCGAACTCTGATCTGAGCAACAGTGCTGGAGAAGAGATCGTTCGTCTTGCAGCAGACAAAATGACCTCTGTCGCCAGTCTGCAACGATTCATCGGGACCATCTTACAAACTGATAATTTCATACCATTAGAGTGGCTTCTTCACGCCGCAATCGAACTCAGGGACCATGATCTCATTCGGAAAACAATAGAACGTGGGGCAAATCTTCACAAAAAGCTGACGGTTCGGCGAAAGGGGCGTCCATGCAGTTATGATGCTCTGACTGCTGCGGTTTCTATAGGCAAAGGCATGGTACTCTTGATTTTGGGATACATGACCTCACGTGACCCATACAATTCCCCGACAATGTTTATTACACCGGAAGCCTTCGTTTGCGCGGCTGACAAAGGAGATGTAGACGTTATAGCAACCCTGCATGATATCTCGCCTATTGGATTTTTGCCCAACCACGAGGGGGTAACGCCTATCGACGCGGCAGCCAAAGGGTGGAAACTAGGTGCTGTCAAACTACTCTATAATCTTTACGGAGAGGTATCGCCCAAGTTGCTACTGAGAGTACTCCGGGACGGACCCCTTGACATGTTACGAATTCTCCTTGACACAGGAATCGACCTGAAAGACCTGGACTTCTACGATCATCTCCCTATTTGCGACGTGAATCCCTGCAAGCGTTTGAGGATGATGATTGCGGCTGGGGCACCTCTTCCAATCCAGGCAGTCAATATATTCGCGAAGGAACTTGATGTTGAATACCTGGAAACTGTGTTGAACGCTGGCGGGGACCCTAATCGTTGTGACGAAAGTGGACTCAGTCCTCTTGCAGGCGCTTTGAGTGCACAACCCAGCCGTGATGGTGGCCGAGCACCGGTTGTCGAACTTCTACTTGGTAGGGGTGCGAAACTACAAGAGGGAGAGCTTTTGATGGCTATAAAAACCCGAAATCGGGAGCTTCCGGCACTCTTCCAAAGACATGGGGCAGTGCTGTTCGATCCATTCCACAATAATGCGGCTATATTCGAAGCGGTATTATTTTTAAGGGATCCTTTCTTGCTCGATATCATCATCCAAAGATTTCCAGGTTACTATCATCCAAGGGCTTTGTGTGCAGCAGTCGCTGTTGGGAACTTTGAATTGGTTGATCTCCTCCTTGCCAATAGGCCTGAAGAAGCTGAAAAAGTTCCACTGGAAGGTACCGCTGTTGGCTTGGCTGCTCGAAGAGGGAATAGCACTGTTTTGAAGAAACTTCTAGTGAGATTACAGAACCCAAGCATGGCATTCCTTCCTTTAATGTCCTTACGCTTAACTAACGATCCGGAAATTTACTCTCATCACTGGTGGAATTTGGAGCTTAGGAAAGGTAGTCCACTTAATTTGGCTATCACCCGACAGACCACGGATGGATTTTCCGAACTTCTCAAGCAAGGTTATGCTGCCGACGAGCATACCTGGCCTGACGTGCACGACAGCCCTATACATGTTCGGATTTTGTCGGAATACGGCCAACATTCATCGTATCGACCCTCACCCCCATCAGCTTGTGCACGGAAACACGATCTCGTATCCGCCGTTTGCAACGGAACTGATGAATTAGTGAAAGCCTTATTGGACGCTGGAGCAGATGTCAATGATGGCGGCATGGGGAATCTCTATGGTACGCCACTCCAAGCGGCTGTCAGCCGTGGCAACTTGTCCATAGTAGATTGCCTCCTTCGAGCTGGCGCTGATATCAATCTGCGGGCGTCTTCTTGGAGCGTCATGACAGCTTTACAGATCGCAGCTTCCAAAGGCTATATGGGACTCGCGAAACACTTGTTGGACCATGGTGCCCGCGTCAATCAACGGGGACCAAGAATTGTTGGCAGAACGGCTCTGGAAATAGCGGCACAGAACGGACGCCTGAATATGCTACAGCTGCTACTCAGTCACGGGTCTATCACTACTGGAGCTGGACGGGAACAACTCATTCGAGCAGTGTATTTTGCGGAGCACGAAGCACACAATGCTGCAGCCCAGTACCTGCGGCAGTCTGGCGGATGGACTGATGAGGACGAAAGTTCATTGCAGGCAATCCGGATAACCGGGGAACCTGAATGGGTATTTCCGAAACGTTGTTGCGATGAAGTGCATGGTTATGAAGGCGAATGCATACATGACTATACTGAAAAGGAAATGTCATTTCATGACATAGTTCCCGAGTATGGAAGGGTTTGGCTTTCTGATTAGATCGTCGAACGAAGTTAGTATACATTGTTGAAAGTTTTGCCAATCTTGGACCCTGTTAGTTTATCAGACCAAACATAAGAATCTTAGACTCCACGACCTTGGGCAGACAGCCAGACTTACTCTGGATGGCTTTACCAATGGTCTCAAGCCAAATTCAACTGAGAATCGTGTACCCAACTAGTGAAATTGTTCAAGTAAATAAAAACTCATGTAGCGATAAACACCATCTGTAGGCCATTGCATTCTCGACCTCGCGTTGCATCATAAATCATCGTAAATCATCCGCCCTCGAAAAACTAAAACGTGGAATCAGACCAGCCCGTCCTGCAAAGAAGTCAAATCAGCCTTCCATCTCAGTTCGACCAGAATGCTCATCATCCCATCCATCCTCAAGATCAACATACGAACTCTCCAGAGAAACCGCTCTCTTTCTGGGTCCACCTCCATACAAAGTCTCCAATTTCCTAGAATCCATAAAAACGGTCTGCATTTCTGGAACCAGATTTTCTTCCTCTTCGTCGTTGTCGGCAGGTCTGAGGCGGAATCGAACAACCCGTCTTCCAACTCCAGATGTCAAGAATGGCTTCAGGAAGGAAAAGATTGACCAGGCGAAACGCGCGAAAAGAAACTCCCTGCTACCTTCGACCAATGTCCCCACGGGTCGGTTCTGGTACAGGGCGGCGAATTCTGCTTCTCGGCCATCCAAAACGTGCACCATATATTGGGTGCTCACTTCGGCGCCGCTGGACGCGTTGGTGATCTTTGGTATAAGAGCAAATACGCTCTGGTCAAAGCACACATAGAGATCCGCTTTGAGTGGTAAGACGTTGTGTGGGTCATCGATATTGTGTGATCCTCCCCCATACAGTCCCATGCCGTTCTTGTTAAACCACTGCTGTTCTTCCTTGGGAATCAAATGAGCCCAAGTAAATGCGTAGCTAGTATTTGTGATGGCGCATCGCTTGCTGTGGGGTGCTGTGGCGCAAGACGGCGTAGTCCACCAGTCCGGTAACTTGTCATGGGGAAATTGCCAGTCTCTGAAGCTTGGCACTACTGGATATCGTTCTAAGCAGTGTCAGCACTATGCCTTTTTATAGAAATGGCTTACTTACCATCCCCCTCGACAAAAAACCAGTAGTCTCGTTGAAGCAAAACCTTTTCGTCGCTGGATACCAAATCCTTTCCAGTTTCATCCCGGGCTAGTCTTCCCTTGCCAAAGCAATTATTTGCAATGATTTGACACGCTGTGAGGGCAGTCAAGTAGTGCACTCCAAACTCCCCCTCGGTATGATTCCAGTCGACGCGGGGCAGGCAAAAGAGTAGGTTCAAAGGCTTGAGGTAGCCCGGGTGGTAGAAGCGAATCTGGTCACGGTTGAGATCTCGAATCTCTAGCGATGAGACGGCGGATAATGAGCGCGGCATTGGAATGTGAAATTCTAGATTGCTGAGAGGAAGTTGCTGTTGGGGGGAAGAAGCTTTACGAGGCCGAAGACCCATGACGTTTTTCTCTTCGATTTTCTCTTGTCTTTTTTGCCTGTGAGGTCAGCGAGCATCAGCCACACTTTCTTTGCTCTCAGTAGAGGTTCGTGACAGAAACAAATACTCACTGTTCCACCAATACGAGAGGGGTTGCAGTCCACATTCTTCTGTCAACCTGAGCAGAATCCCTGTTTTATGGCAAATACTGACGAACAATGACGTACTCCACTAATGCAGGCAGCTCGTGACCTGTGATTTGTCAGAGTTGGGTGGTTTCAATCGATACTTTTGGTGTTGCTATTCGTGAAATAATGTAAAATTGTATATATATACGTTGAAAAACTATCGCTTATATAGCAATACCCAGCCTCATAACAGATTTTTTTCCCTCCTTCGCCTCCGGCCCGACACACGTGTCAAGTCGGTGACAACTGTTGTGCATACTCTGATGATCTGGGCCCAATGGATTCCCAGTAAGTGGACACCTAGCCACCGGATCCATACTGATATTGGGTATTGATGTTTTACAGGCGGTGAGGGCCAGGGTAGGCGGGGGACTTGACGGAGAAAGTCGAGTTGATCTCTCCGATCCTGATGTTGCTGAAGGTCACTTCAGGGTTGGGCTGCACCTTGACAATGTTACTGGGGTTGCCCTCGGTCGCGTCGCAGGGTCCGGCGGACTGAGAACCGCCGTCGAGCCACGCCATGTTGTCGCCCTCACTCCACCAGACGCTCATGGCCAGAACCATACCGCGAGTCATGGCATCACCCATCTGGCTTGTGCCGCCGATGCGCATGTAGTCGTCGGCGTATGTGGCCTTGCAGTACTCATCGTTGATGAAGTTGATCTTGGGAGGACCCTGGATGTTGACGATGGCGCTGTGGATGATCTTGTTGTCCTGGACGTAGTGGCGGTGCATCTCCTTCAGGTCGCCGCTCTTGTCGGCCACGAACTGGGACACGACGGTGAACTTGCGGGTGCTGTCGACCTTGAAGTCCTTGCCACGGCCGTAAAAGTTCTTGACGCCGTTGCGGTAGTGGTTCCATCCACAGCCAGACTTGTCGCAGATACCCGACTTCTGGCATTCCTCACCCTCGCATCCGTAGAGACCGGGTTCTGTGCAGGGGTGGGGAGCAATGTGGGTAGATCGAGAGTTTGCCTCCCAGATATCCATCTCGTTACAGCAGACTCCCTGGCCCTTGATGTTGCCCTGCAAAATGTCAGTATACTATAAAATGACCTTCACATGGAAAAACTTACAACTCCGTTAATGAAAGGAGTGACATAGCACTGAGCATCACAGTAACCACCACCGTAGTAAGCTCCAGCCTTGCTGTTCTTGCTTGTGCTCTTACCACCATCCTGGGGCATCTCAGAAAGGTACAGAGCACCGTTCATACCACAGGGGAGCTTCTCAGTCTCGACATCGAAAGAGAACTCAGAGCCAGTGAGCTTGAGCATCTCATACTTCTTCTTGTTCTCCTCCAAGAGGTAAACTCGGGGAGAGACCAGCTTGCCGTCAATGAGTTGCTGAAGACGGAGTGAGTTTCCAGAGGTGGTGACACCGATGGTTGAGTAGTCGGACAGGCCCTCGAGGATACAGTTCTTGGCACAGGTCTTCTCATCAGGGCAGGCGGTGCTGTTGGGAGCATTGCCCCAGTCTCCGCAGCCAAGGTTGGTGCCCTTCTGGTGGATGTTGTGCGAGCCGGCATCAGCGACGATGTAGTTTGTGTGCTTCTTGCAGCCCTTTGCTTTTGTGCAGCGGTAGGTTTCCAGCTTGGGGTGGTTCTCCTTGGTCTTGTCGGGCGTTTGAGCCACGACACCCTGGAGGAGGAGCACTGAGGAGAGGACTGAGAGATACTTCATGATGCAAATATTCAGATTAGGAGTCCGGTGGTAGAAGGGATGACCGAGTGAGGAGCCTGGACATTTCCTTCATGGACCTCCGGGACTCGGTTTATATCTACTCCTGGGCCTCCAAGCAGACAATGGATAGGGGTCGTCCATTTTGGGGCTACATCCGAAAACCCAGCTTATGATGAGCATAGACCAAATGCTTGGTGTATAGCTCCGAAAACTCGGATCTCGTCCCCGTCAACCCCGACATGTTGGAACAGGTCACCAATCAAGACCCCAAGATCTCCGCCCTCTCCGTTTGCCTGTTTCGGAAAAGAGGTCACGCCGCGAGATCGAATTCAGAAACAACTACCGAGATCCCAAGTCGCTTGGGGACAAGACCCCGGCCACCAAAGACTGTGGGGAAAGGAACGTGTAGGGCGCGCGGGCCGAAAAGCCGCTGATATAATAGCTTAAAATTCCTCAACGGTTCTACCGTTTCACAGCCCTGTCGGTTTAGTTTATGTGGAGATTTATCCAGATTTTCCCACCTACCATAATTATATAGGGTATTGCGCGGCCTACCTTGGCGGTTCGTCGACTATCGGGTCGTCGTGAACTTGCTCCGGCTGAATGGTACCATCAGGTGAGCCTCTCCCCTGCATCGATGAGGTCTTTCTGCGGAGATGAGATCCATTAGGCGTTCTTTATGAGCTCAGCCGAGACCTACAGGTTCCGCGGTGGGCCAATGGAGAACTGACGATGCGGATCGTTCGCACGAGGATCATGTCCGATTGGTTTGAGGTTGGAGGACGAGGCGGGTGCGTCGAGCCGAGGACATTTACAGTAGACCCTCCGCTTTCTCATGCAGTTTTGGCTAGTCTAGGGTCAATGGGCTCATGCTGCGGGTTTCCTTCATCTCGGATTGTCGACGTTTAAACTTTTTTTCCAGGGTGATGCTAATGATTCACTTATGTGAGGTGGCAAGGTACCGATGCAGTTCCCGCCTATTATTTATCTAGAAAATCATGATCGGAAATTACTTCGCCTGTCATAGAGTGTCAGCTGAGAAAGTTATGAGCAAATTGAGCCGGGAAACTGTAGTGATTTCACCGGCAGTGGACCTATCTGAACCATTGAGCGGAAACCTTTACATACTGTGCTCGGCACAGGCCGATACTAAACCTCCATGAGCCAAGGAGCTTTGACATCAAGTAAAGAATTTCTCCGAAAGTCGCTCAATCCTTCATCGACACTGCCGGTGCGCTTTGTCACACACAACAGTTACTACCTGCGCAAGTGAAGCGGCAAAACACGCGATGGTGAACGCACGTCCCGTGTGTCTCGGAGTCTGAGCGTTGAAGCAGTTCGTCCCATGTTTAAAGTGAGACTGCATGTGCATAATCTGCAGATGTGAAGTCCGATTAGCACAAACTTTATTTTACAGTCCGAGCACTCAGGAACGTTGCGACCGACTCAGACAGCCTACCCTAAGCCTGCATAGTAAACCCGATCACATTCAGAACAATTCATTTTCCGGGTCAAAGCGTATGGAGATTAGTAATTCTGAGTGAGTAGGAGGTTCAAGTTTTTGACATTTATTGGCGCAAGCTTATAAGGAACTGCGGCACGGAACTTCGAACAGCGGTCTGATGGGGACACTGATCAACATCCTTTTTAATCAGTCGCCAATATCATACCATGCAATTGCAAATCATTCGTTTTCTCAAGCTTTGTTAAAATCTAGAGTATTTCATCTGATAATCGCTTTAACTATGTCTACGATTATTTGTTTTCTTTAAACTTTGCATGAGGCTTTATCGACACGTGACCATAACCAACACGTCTCCTCCACCTAGGTATTCAAATCTCACTTGTTTCCACAAGCAATGCTCATTTATGAACGGCTTCATTCCGTATGCCGCCGTCAGAGCTCTGGAGTAATTATTAAATTGTACGCAAGAACCACCCGGGAGCTCTGCAGGTGACAACAAGATCTCGCCAAGAGCTATGGAGAACTTTCCAGACAAGATCGCAACTTTGACCGATGGAAGAAGAGTATCTTATGCAGTTTACGGTACGCAAGATAACGACGCTCCTACTTTCTTTTACTTCCACGGCTTCCCAGGTTCTCATCATGAAGCTTACGTGACCAACAACGCGGCTCTCAAGCACGGCGTGCGCGTCATTGCGCCGACGCGTCCGGGATATGGCGACTCAACGTTCCAGGATAACAGATCGATTCTTGACTACCCGAGGGACGTTCTCGAGCTAGCAGATATCTTATCTGTGCGCAGTTTCGCTATACTTGGTGTATCTGGCGGGGGTCCTTACGCCATTGCCTGTCTCAAGGATCTTCCCCGTGACCGCCTAGTTGGTGTCGGCACGGTTGCAGGAGTAATGCCGATGTCGTTCTCAACACAAGGAATGTTAGCCATGACACGCATCATGTTCGCTGTCGCACCGTACGCCACAGGGACTTTGGGATGGATAGTCGATAAGCTACTAGGAAACGTGGCGCGGGACATTGAACACCCAGAGAAGCTAGAAGGGATGATGGAAAAAGACATAGGCTCACGGTCCTCCAGCGACAAAGAAGCTTGGACCAATAATTCTGATTTTAGAACAGGTATGACTCGTTCTACACGGGAGGCTATGAAACAAGGCGGTTACGCCACTGCATGGGAAGCAAGGCTGTATGGAAGTGACTGGGGCTTCGAGTTGGAAGATGTCAAGGTTAGGGAAGGGCATATGATACTCTGGCATGGAGACCAGGACGTCAATGTTCCGTTGAGCGTATCGGAAAAGGCTGTGAAGATGCTACCTGGTGCGGAACTACGGGTGATGGAAGGGGAGAGTCACATGAGCTTGATGACCAGGGCCGAAGAGTTCACGGTGGCGATAAAGGAGATGCTTTCGAGGTAACGTGTTTGCTGGATTGTCTCGATAGTTTCTATCTTGGAAGCGGGCTACGGAAAGCTAGTTTCTTTACCTTATCAAGTTACCACCGCCGCCAAGAAGAGCTACGCGTGATCACCTATCTCAACAAGTGACGTTGGGCTCGCCACAGAGCATGAAGTATGTGTGTTCAGACCATAAAATTGTTGAAGGGACATCGCCACAAGCGACACAGCAACGCCCGCCGCATCCTCAACTCCCATAGGCTCAAGACCTATTCAGTCATCATGTATGACGAAACATGCAGCTTTATCAATCTCAGGGTCCTATCCCCTCCCGGCTTCCCGGTTAAGTACAAGATAACGATCTTCAGATCTGCCCCGGAGACCCCTAAAACGCAAGGTCTTCCCCGGACTCATGGTTGCAAATGGGTGTCATTGGACGGCTATTTGTCTGGCTAAATAACGCCTCTCGACACCTGTCAGACTGGAAGCGTCATTTTTGCGGCACGGTCGATTTGGTGGTGTATAGTAGGCTGAACTGATGTCATTTGTTTGATTGTTCTGAGAGCGCGATGGGATATTGGGTGGCATAAGGAGAATCGATGGGCATTATGGCAATGTCGTGAGACGGACACGAGCTGAGGAGATGGGGGTTTCTTTGTAAGGTACTGATCATCATCACGGTTTATTATAAAAGAGTGCCTCGAATCCTCAAAGCTAAGCTCGAATATCCATAACCAACACAACCATAGTACGCAGCTACCACAGACACAACTTCTACCACAACATCTAATCACTTCCCCCAACTCAAAAAAACCAACAAGATGGCTCCCAAGTAGGTAAAATTCCATTTTCCCGCGATCCCAAATACTAACACTTTTAGCTCCAGCTCTAAGCGCCGCTTCTCTCTCGGCTCTCTATCTCCCGCTTCAAAGAGGTACAACAAGGTCATGAGCGAGCGAAGTGACAACCGTCGATCCATCGACACAACCGCTAGTACTTCGACATTGGGCGGTATGCCTGTTGTTGCGGTCGAGAACCATCTCGTTGATCCTGCGTATCGCTGGACAACCGCCAACAGACTTTAAGGTCGGCATGAAAGAAACGCGTTTGTATTATTGTGATTATTGAAGCGGATGATACCAAGTTGAAATGTAGACTAGTGTAGGATTATAAAATTTACCGGTTGTTTATTTCTTTATCAGCAAAGAAACAAATTGTGCATTAATACGCTTTACTGTCTACACATTAATGTTTTCAAGATATGGTGCTTATTGATCTTGGTCAAAGTAAGGCTCAGGCTGAGATCCATACGGTATAATCCTTACCATATGTCTCCTCTCATTATCTTGGAAATCAGGCACAGCCGAATGAGCCGAACATCTCTGATCCCATACGACCACTGTGCCCTTCTCCCACTTCACCCTGCAATTGAAGTCCAAACTCCGAATATGGTTCTTGAGGAATGACAGCAAATGGTCAGATTCCTCAGGCAAGAAGCCTTCAACCTGACGAGCAATAGTAGGGTTAACGAATAGCGATGGCTTTCCGGTCACGGGATGCTTGATGATGAGCGGGTGTGTCGCGTTGATTGCTTCTGCTAGAGCACGTTCTTGGCCTACTCGTCTCACTTCACCTTCTGAAGCGGATGTGTGATGGAGTCTTAGACCGCCCAGGGTCTTCCTAAAGGCAGGTGAGAGGGCCTCGTAGGCTGCTGTGAGGGAAGTAAATGCAGTGTCACCGCCGCCTGATTCGGGGATCTCAAGGACCCAGAAGAAGGTGGTCGAAGGTACATTGGGAGTAAATGTTTGATCGATGTGCCACAGATCGTATGTGGTTCGAGGTCCAAGGAGCTTTCTTAGATTTCCGCTTTGGTCTTTTAGTAGATAAAACATTGGAAGCGTGTACACACCATGTACTTACGACTTTTCATCAGCATAAACAACGTGGAACTCGGGACCAGTGCCCTTAGGGTACCCCATGGTCGGATGCTGATGAAGAGGCCCATAATGCTTAACAATCTCCTTCTGCTTCTCAAAGCCCGCATCCGCAAAGTCCTGGTCTCTCTGTAATCATCCAGTCAGAATCTGCCATCATAGATGAAGCAAGACATACAAAAACTACGACGCCCCGCTCAGCAGCTAACAGAGCTAACTCATCAAGACCGTCTTTACCTAGACTGCTGATCTGCACACCCCGGATCTCAGTCCCTATGCGTGGGGTCATGTTCACCACAGTGGCGCCCTGGAGGAGATTTGGTTTAGCGGGATCTGCCCGCAGACCTGGCTCATCGGCGTCAAAGGCGGGCACCGCTATGGGCGCGATGTAGCCGTCCGTGCGCGTGGGGAGGTAGGCGGGATATAACGGTTCGGACGACATGGTGCGCGGACGATTGAGAGTGGTATTGAGAAAGGGGGAGCGTTGATTGTCTTAGATACCGCCGTGATCGGATGGTGTTTTCCGATGTCTCGGGGCTTCGCCGATGATTTATTCCGGATGAGGCAAATCTTGAGGTCTTGCGGGGAGCTTCTCTGCTCACCATCTGCAGGGCTGAAGACGCGATCGGGTAACTGTAGCCGCCCGCGTGGCTAACCAATTAGTGTCCCAATGATTACTCTTCTTCAACAAAATCAACTCGGACGATCCCGTGTGGATCAGGTTCTTGTCCCGTTAGTTCTCCCAAGATGAATGGAACCCATGATCGAAGCCCTCGATCGGTCTCGTCTAGTGCGTTTCGGTCATAGCGACAAGCAATATCTACAGCGCCGAAAGCTTATCGGCCATTTGCCGAAGCTCTAGAACATGCATTTGTCCAACCCCCGAATGTGGCGGAGGGGCAACAAATACTAAATAAATTAAATTGCCCGTCTCACCGTGGCCGAAACTTGTCGATCACTTCTCCAACTCCCGACCTGCTTTTTTAATCGCTCGCGGTCGTCTCAATCATGTCTCCGCCTGCGAGTCTGCACGATGGCTCTGCGTCTACGACTGTCGCGTACGCAGAGTCGACATCATGGCTGGCCAAAGTGCATCCGTATTTCAAGGATCCGGGCCATGTCTTGGTATTCAAGCTGGATTGTCTCCTTCTCGTGTGGGCTTTTATCGCAGGCTTGTTCAAGGTATTTTATCAGAATTGATGTCAAATTACTTATGCTGACGACAAACAGGACATGGATCAATCTGCGACGACCGCTGCATTCGTCTCAGGGATGAAAGAAGACCTTGGACTCTTTGGCAACGAACTGGTTGAGTTCACAACCTACTTCTCAATCGGCTACGCGCTCTTCATTGTCCCGTCGCAACTCATCCAGACGCGCGTTCGACCGTCTATTTTCCTCCCAATCTGTGAGATTGTCTGGGGCTTGTTCACTCTGTTCACATACAAGGCTCCGAATGCAAAGACGATATTCGCACTCCGATTCTTCCTCGGTGTCTTCGAGTCTACATCGTGGCCTGGTATCGTGAACTTGATTTTCAATTGGTACGATTTCGCCGAGACACGCGTAGAGCCTAACAACGTCTAATTCATTTCTAGGTATCGTCCTGAGGAGCTAGGAAAGCGATTGGCAATCTTTGGCGTTAGTGGTGTTGCTGGAAACATGTTTCTCGGCATTCTCCAAGCTGCTCTCTACAAGAACCTCAACGGCGTCTCGGGTCTTGCTGGTTGGCAATGGTTGTTCATTGTCAGTGGCATAATGACCATATTCTGGGGCTTTATCGGCCTACTCGTCATTCCCGATTCCCCTGCTATCACTCGAGCTCTTTGGCTTTCAGAAACCGAGAAAGAAATCTCTCGCTCGCGTATGAGCGACAGCGGGTTCACATCAGCCAAAATCATCCCGTTCAAGACTCTCGTCCAGAAATTGAAGCTACTTGCCATGAGTCCACTATCGTACCTCTTCCTCGCAGCTTATCTCCAGTTCGCTTGGAGTCAGCGCGCCAACTCATACTTCCTACTATTTCTCAAGGGGCTCGAAAAGGCAGACGGAACGCCCCGCTACTCGGTATACACGGTCAACCTTATCCCACTGGGCGGATATGCCATCAGCATAGTGTGCAACATTGGTCTCAATGCTCTGAGTGATTGGAAAGCGTGGCGTTGGCAAGTTAGCGTTGGCGCCGCCACAATCCAACTCATCGCAACCTCGGTTCTAGCCGGTTGGCCTGACTCTTGGCAGACTATCATGGGCTTCTACTTCTTGACTTTTGCTACGGCTGCTTGGGGTTATGCTCTTCTTGCTTGGATCGGTGAGATTCTGCGCAAGGAGCCCGAAGTTCGTTCTATACTAGTTGCCATTGCTATCACCCTTGTCTATGCCGGTCATGCATCCATACCGCTGCGTGCCTGGCGTGTAAGCGACTCTCCCCGGTATCCAGTTGGCTTTCCGCTAGCTGCTGCATTCAGTGTTGGAAGTATCCTCGCCATTATGGGGATCTGGTTCTATGTACGAAAGTATCCTGATATCATGAGCTGGGGTCTGGACCCTGAAGCTGCTAAGCATCAGGCTATTGAGGAGGAAATCATCCACAGAGATGGCGATCGAAAGGAGCCAACTGAGAGAAGTGACAGAATTTAGTCACATAAAATCACATGAGAATGACAGGGAATGAAGAAGGCACACCGAGTTCGATCACAATCTAATTCATGTACATAATTATCATATCAATATGACACTGAATTTACAGTGTACCTTTAGCATTGACATGTCCCAAATTTTCTCCAGAGGGGATCAATATGTAACACTATCCACTATTCAGCTAAGCCGCCTTCGTTACTCCGCCTTGACTCTGTCTGTGTCTATCTATAACCCGAACAAACATCGCGGTACACGTTGTTCTGCAGTCCAGCAGCGTCTGTGGGAATATAGTTGAGATAGGTGGCATAAGAATAAGTCCATCGGGGGTCATTCAGCTCCGTCTTCCAGGTCCAGTACACCCATCCCGACATACCTGGCTCCTCATACAGCTGCTGCTGAGCTGTGAAGAACTTGTTGAAGAAATCCTTATCCTTCCAGTCATAGTCAGAGGTCATGCTCCATTCACCGGTAATGGTAAAGTCCTGACCACTAACGGTGCGATGGTCGGTACAAGCGCTGTGCATGAGCGAATAAGCATCGCCTTTCTTGTCGCCCAGCGCGAAACCAATGTAGTTGTGGTCGTCGAAAGAGGTGAAGGCGTAGTTGGCCACTGTGGAGTCGGAGCGAGGATTGCCAGAGTCCCACTTGCTGGACATGAACTGGACATGGAGTTTCTTGCCATCCGCAATACCAAGGCTGTTCTCCGTATCTCGGACGGCCTTGAGTGCGGCGGGATAGTACTTTTGAATAAGTCCTGGGTCCTGGCCAGGAGCTGGGTAGCGGTTACCGCCATCGTGCTTAGAAACAGGTTCGTTCAAAACCTCAATCATACCCACGGAAGAGTAGGCGGGGTTCTTGTGAATACGGTTTGTCATCCAGGCAAGCCACTTCTCCGCACGACCGAAGTTGTAATCGTTGAAGAAACCGGCCGGCTTGTTAAGCTGGCCAGTAAAGGCGTCTTCCTGCTGACCACCAGGGGCACCGTGGAGATCAATGATGACATAGATTCCGAGGTCGGCGGCCTTCTTGACAACAGCATCGAGGTAAGGCAGCATGCGATTGCCGTCGGCAAAGGGCTCGCTGGATTTATCCACGATATCGGTGTATGACCAGTATCCAATTGGAATTCTGATGGTGTTTAGTCCAACGTCGTGGACAGCCTGAACGGTATCAGGATTGATCCAGGTCTTCCAGTGCTGTTCGAAGCGCTGGTTTCCAGTCTCCCGATTGGATCCCTTGTAGTGGTCGTTCATACAGTCAAACTCAGTCTGCGAGTCGCCGCATTGGAGCACATTTGCCCATTCATTCTGTTGCATCCACTTTTCACAGATGAGCCATCCTGTTATGAGTTAGCAAAGTAGAACATAAAGGCGAATCAAGTCAAATCAAATCAAATCAAATCAACTGACCTCCAAAGTTTACACCGCGGATCTTGGTGATGCCGCTGGCTAGTTGAGGCTTGAACCGCTTTCCAAGCTGCTCAAACCGAGCCGTCTGATTAAAGGCAGCCAAATCGCGTTCATGGGGAAGCCATGCTGAGGCAGTCCCCAGGAGAATTGGTAGAATGGTAGAGTAATGAACCATGATGAGGGACTGGACAGGAGCGAAGAAGTGATGGTGGCTGAGAGGACATTCAAAACTCAGGTCGAGAAGGCGAGGCTCGATTATTTATGTTCTTCACTGCTGAATCTGGTTGACTTCTGCAATTCACATGGATACCCCAGTTTTCTTGTTGAGCGTGCATGCACTGTGGGCACCACCAGATCTGGGGAAGTGTAAGCGGGCTGTGTTGTCAGTGCAGCAACGAAAGGGTCACACGTTCATCAAGGTCAGGAAGGCGAAGTAAGCGGACTTCTCTATTGCATCTGCATCTATTGCTGAGCTGCTGAACAGCTGAACTACTTCATTCGGCCCTTTTCAGTGCAGATCCCATTCCATCGTGTCATCATTAAGTATTAGGAGTGAGACGCAGAAGATCTGAGACACTTCTACCAATTAGCGTAGACCATTTGCTTGGAAACCAAGTGGCAACCCCTCCAATTTTAACGAGTATTCAGCTAGTCCGGGAACAAGTCGCCATTTCCATACGAGCTTCCTTTTCAGTCGTGGCATTTTTGTAGTGTAGTGTGGCAGCTATTGAAAACAAGGTCTGACCATACGGATTTAATCGAAAACCGGTTCAACATGACTAGCGATTAGGTATTATTTGAATCAACTTGAACGGGAATTTCTATCTCCGACAAGGCATGGCACGGAAACACCGGCCGGTAAAATCCCCAACAGGTTAGCTAATAAGTCTTCCCGGTACACTAGATTGAATCAAGCCACAAGATCTTCATCTTCCTTGCATCATCAGTCGGCCGACCCCGGAGACGATTGGGAGCCAAAAGATAGGATGAAACTTCTTTAGAAATCTAAAATAGTAAGGATCTTCCTCTACAACATCTAGTCCTAGTCGGCACCGGTACTGTGACTACATATGATACCAGCTGCTTTTACAACGAGGACAGTCAATCTTTAGTGTGCGCTTAACAGATGAGAGTACAACAAGGGAATAACACCGTTAGTAACAAATACGAAATATTGTGTGGAGACTTGTCCTCAATTTGACACAGTATACACACCTTCCTACTCTCAGGAACTACGGTAAACTTTTCAAAGACAGCAGGTTATCAAGGTCCTTGTGTAGCTATGATGTATCGCATCAACTACCAAACTATAGGATCTTCGTTCGAGAAGTAGTCCTCCTATTCGGTTCATCAATTAGAGGTATATGAAAGTAGTTCTGACGGACTAGAAATACTTCTCATTTGGTGATTCCTGAAGGATCCTAGATGTGGTTTTTTGCGAAAAGCACATGTTTGTGGAGGACTCCTCTTTTCCATATGAAGCGTAACTTCCATATTGATACACTTATACGACGAAATCTTCCTTTTGCCCCCATATTACTATACGGGTCTGTCATAATAGAACCTCTTTGTTCCCAAAGATTCAAGAATTGTAGCCCCGAATCCCATATATGCGTGTGGCTTGGGTGCGTACATCCTTCCGAAATTGAGCATCAGATTCTATCAAGGACAATTGGGTTGATAGCCAGAGTATCTTTCACAGCATCAACGAATTCGATAGTGGATGAAATCAACTCTGCTTGGAGATTCGATATATATGCCATCCATATTCGTTTCGCCAATCTCGCAGTGTATAATCAAGCAATATTTTCAAATCCTCAAGTCCAACCCAAATCACGGGACACTCATAGTAGCAGGGGCAGACTTGGCTTAAAGGCACAGCTTGAGTTGACTTGCAAATTTGAAATGAAAGGCCAAGCCCAAAAGGGCACGACATGCTCGGTAAGGCCGCTGAATTCCTTCCTTGACCAGTAGGTTACCCTGGATTCATCTTGTACTAGTATTTCTTAGTAAAAGATACCTCTAGAATATAGGGGTCATATATAAAATAGGCTTGAGTTAAGTCTCGAGATAGGTAGACTTAACTTGCAACTACTTGGGCTTATTTGATCAAGTCGGGGGCAGACTTGACTTGTACTTGTTAACTTGGTTTATTGGAGGCGTTGTAATCGAGGACTGAGCAGAACATCTTATTGTTATCTCTGGCTATATAATAACATCAATTATAGATTCGTAAAGAGAGAGCAGTATCGACAACTATGCTCACCTGCAATCAATTCTTCTTGCTGTTAATTCCCGACACAGGCACTACAGGACCGACTATTAGCTGTTAACGATCATTAACCCAAGATGAGTACCGTATACACTTAGTAAATTCACCATGCCCTGTGAATTTAATTTAGACTGCTGAGCTAGTAAAATACAGCCTTCAGTGGTCACGAGTGTTAGAGCGTGGCTTAAGTTACCAAGAAATTATCTTCATAGCCGTCTTCTATCCAAGTGACTGTATGATGTGCTATAAAGTCGGTTGCTTGTATCCACAGGGTGTGCTGAATTTACTGAGTCTATACGGTAGTAGAAGTTCACCCCTGAACCGCATCATACCCAATCTGTAAATAGCATCAATGCATGCGATTAAACTCAATTTATCGTCTAATAAATCGGGCTCAGAAATAACTCCGAAAGTCAGATCCTTAGCGAGATTCACTGGCAGAAACCATCCACCAATGAGCGAGCTCGCTTGACCAATTAGCATTCCTCACGCTGTTACTCGCAAAATCACAAAAAGGCCATTATGAAACGCTCAAATTGGTCAAGACTCGATGCTTAATTGCCAGGAAATAATTATCCAGAACATCTAAATGGCCAACAACATATAGTCCAATGTCTCAAAAGGCTACGCAAAATTCATTTCTAGTACAGCCGCTCTCTTTCATTATATACACATCGCCCCGAACCCTTTACCAGGGCTTGACCTTGAGCATGCTTCCCTCCTCGGCGAGAGCCTTGTGGAGATCGAATGCGTTGAAGAGGAGGTGAGGCTCGTGGCCCATACCCTTCTTGAGACCCTCACTCTCAGCCTTCTCGTAGTAGTGGGTGAGGATGGGCTGGTACTTGGGGTGAGCACACTTGTTGATGATGACGCGGGCGCGCTCGCGAGGAGAGAGGCCGCGGACGTCGGCCAGACCTTGCTCAGTGACGATGACGTCGAGGTCGTGCTCGGTCTGGTCGATGTGGGTGCACATAGGGACAATGCAAGAAACACCGTGGGGGTCGGTCTTGGAAGGTCGGCTGGAAGGAGTGTGCATGATAGAGTACTTGGCGTTACGGAGGAAATCGGCTGAGCCTCCAAGACCGTTGAGCATGCGGGTTCCGCTGACACAAGTAGAGTTGGCGTGGGCATAGATATCGACTTCAACAGGGGTGTTCATGCCGATAACACCAAGACGCTTGATGATCTCGGGAGCGTTGGAGACAGCTTGACTTCGGAGGAGGACCTTGTCGGCGTAGGAGTCCCAGTTGTCGTAGAATCGCTTGAAGCCGTCAGGAGAGAAGCGGATGGAGGTAGCAGTAGCATAGTCGAGCTTGCCAGAGTCGAAAAGGTCGAGGAAAGTATCCTGAATGACCTCAGTCCAGACCTTGAGGTTCTTGAACTTGGACTCGTTGAGGCCACCAACAATGGCATTGGCGACGTTGCCAATACCGGACTGCAGAGGCAAGAGATTGGCGGGCATGCGGCCGCGGGCAACCTCGTGCTCGAAGAACTCGATCAGGTGGCCAGCAATCTGGCGAGAGGTATCATCCATGTCGGCGTTGGGGCCAGTCTTGTCCCAGTAGTCGGACTCGACGATAGCGACGACCTTGGAGGGGTCAACCTTGACTGAGGGGGAACCAATGCGGTCCTCGACAGCAGTGATGTTGTAAGGTGTGCGGTGGGGAGGAAGGTCGGTGAAGGTGATATCGTGGAGACCCTTGAACGAGGGGATAGCGGTGTTGACCTCGATAATGACCTATTCAATGCTCATGTCAGTCTTTCCTTTGGTCAAGATGGAAGGGCTTGGCAGTGACGTACCTTGTCGGCCATTTGGATCAGCTCGGGAGTAGCACCAACGGAGGCACCAGGGACGAAGCTGCCATCCTCGAGAATGTCGGTAGCCTCAACAACAGTGACGTCGAGGTTGCTGTTCTCCCGGTCCTTGGTGTAGAAACCCTGTGTCTAAGTGTTAGTGACGGTTGCTCCTTGGTCGGAGCCGCAAAGCTCGGTGGGAGATTAAAGCGAGGCCGAAGCGTCAAGTGGTGGGGCCGCAAAAGGGTAAATTCTTCACGTACGTAGACAAGATCGGAGGGAAACATGGACAAGTGCTTGTCGAAGAAGTTGATACGGCCAGAGTTAATTCCCTTGGCAATATCCTTGCCGACCTGATGAGGGCTTCGTCGGTTGATCATGTCGAGAGAAGCCCATCGGTTCTCGGTCTCGGAACCAGCCGAGGCACCAACGAATAGAGAGTACTTCATCTTGCTCTGGAGGTTGTTCTGCTCGACATAGTCGGCCATGGCAGAAGGAACCTTCCTATCATCGTGAAAATTGACCTGGTCAGCGCATTGCTCTGGGGTTTGTTTTGCGCCAAGCTCGGGTAATGGGAAACATCAAAATAGCCGGTGGGGGGTTCGAAATGACGACGGCTTCCCAAACTCTGGGAGTCGACTCGAACTCAATTCGCAACAGCAGATGAACTTACTTGGGGTATCCAACGGCGGTGAAGCCAGACCAACCGATGTAGGAACCATTAGGGAAGTGGTGCATCAGGTCATCAGGTCGCGCGAGCTTCTTGAGAAGAGCAGGATTGCGCACGCGCGCCTTGAGGGCGGCAGAAGCAACAGGAGAAGCCATGATGATGAGACAGAGGAATGAAGAACCAGGAAAGAAGAGGGGAGATTTTCCAAATATACAGGGTCAATGGAGAAGGGAGGAGGACGGAAGGATAAATTGAAGGTTAAAGTGCGATGAGGAAGAAGAAGAGGAAGAAGAAGCTAGCTCGATTTCGTCGGGGTGACGGTGACGAGGTGGATCACTCCGAAGCCCACTATGGAGGGCGGAGATGCTATGATTTCAGTGGCTCAACGATCGGTTATAGTGGACGCTTTGCCTGCTTCTGTTTCTCTTCTCCAAATTTCGAGAATGGGTCGATTCAGGTACCATTCCGCTGTTGGCCTCACTAAACAGGTACATTTTGCCAAGCCCCGCACCAACTGCCACGAGAGTCTCCAGTCTATGATTTAGACACTGCACGGAGTATTTGTCAATACTGCAATTTGTAGAGCAGGTGTGGGCTATTCACATACACAGTAGCCTACAGTGCATCTCCATGATCTACTGATGTTGCCGAGAAGAGACTGCATCGGACATAGCAGGGTTAGGCAAGGAACCCGGACAATGGGTACCAACCATGATGGCCTGATTCTCATTTACATTCATAATACAACAGATCTGTTGCCTTCTAGTTTTGCTCAAACTATCAAGCTCATTCTAGAGATTACGATCATCTATACCATAAGACATCAATACCCCGTATATTTTGACACTGTCCATCTCTAACTCGCCGGCACTTCCGCCCCGTCATCACCTCCGAACCCCGTAGTGGAACCCCGCCATCTTCTCCAAAAAGGGCCCCCTCATCTTCCGCCCGGCCGACATGAGCACAGACCAACATCGGCATCACTCGGTTATAGAGAGTATGTCTCATGGACTATCCAGAAATGGTCTTGATCTCCCGGCTGTAGAGTTTAACTAGTCCCGGGGCCTAGCGTCTCGGTGCCGTTTGTAATTACCCCGGACTTTGGTCGAGAGTTTGCTCCCCGAAGTCTATCCTCCCACACTCAAATCCAAGCTTTGCTCGGGACAAGGTTTACGAGATTTGGGGAAAACTGGGGCTTTATTGAGAGACTGAGTCTACCTCTCATTTAGTGCCATCATTTCTTTGAACGGATAAAGCGCGAGTGCCTAATTCTCGTTGTCTTGATCATCTTTTGAAGACGGCAAATGGCCGGAAGAAGATGATACGTGTTGGCCATAGGTAGTCATAGGTGTCTTGAAGCTCCAGATGTGCAAGAGTCGGCTAGGTTCTACTTTTCCAACTCTTTCCTAACGCTTGATGCAAGCACGGGCTTGGTCGAGGTTTGGTGTACTCACGCATGGTAATTGACGGGCATTCTTCACAGTCGACAATGAATGTTGATTACAGATCGCAGGCAATCAGTAAGTGCAGCTGGTCACCGATTCAACGCACTTCACGGCTGAGCGACAAGCTAGAACATCACCTGCATACTTAACTACTGGATCGTTCATCAGGTATCTATTCATACATTTATAAATGTGCAGGCAGGTCCATAGCCCTTGATCATCCGTACATCTAGTATACTGCTTATTGTCGAAGACTGTGACCACCATCAAAGCAGATCAGGAACAATCGACCCTTGGTACCTAACACCAACCATGTCAGATGATACCAGCTCTGGTCATGTCCCATTCCCTTACGACACTTACTTGTATGTTCCCGTTAGTCGCCTCAGTCGCACTCGAAATGGACGCGTTTCCGACCCTGCCAATCGAATAGCTCGTCGAAGACCCGATGCTTCGAGTTCAAAGTCACGGCAGTCTGAACAAGCTCAGTCTCAGCAATCTCAAGATAGACGGGAAAGTAATGGCCAAGAAAGTCAGAGTATGAGTCCGAACCAGTGCATTGGGGACCCGCGGGTCAACATGCGGTGGGAAGAGAATGTCAAGCGCATACTCGGCCAAAGATTTGTAGGCGTATAGAACAGCCTAGATGATATGGTAAAGGACGCCAGAAAGAATCTTGTGTTGAGGGCGGTAATATCTTCTTGGATAGACTTTGGACGTCCGCCGAGTTTGAAGCCGCTGGAAGGCTAAAGGGGTGGGAGGTGCCGTTGGAAGTCATTGAGTCGTTTGTCAGCTAGCCATACTTGGCCTTTACCGATGAAGAAACGAAAAGCATCAAATGGTTAGCCAGGAATGAGATGGGTAAATTGAGGGGCATGCAGTAGTAAGTCGAGATGCTGAGGAGTTCTTTGTCATAATGCAGTACCGTTAATTGGGAGAAGCTATTTGCGCATTGTAAATTTGATACAAAACATTAAAATTAAAACAAACAATCATGTATCCGATCGCTCAACATGCAAGTAAATATCACTCATCCCTGTCCCATCCCTATTACGCTCTGCACGCATACACGCAACACTCGTCTTGACGACCTTCTCAATCGCCTCGCCTCCACAGACAGCCACAGCGACACTCCCAGGAACGTCTCCAACAGCCATCCTCAAGAACGTCGCAATTTCAGGCCGTCCCTCAGTATGTTCAACAGACGATGCGTAAACACCGTCCAGTCCAAGATCCACCTCTTCCTTCAATAGCTGCTCCTCTCCCCCACTCTCCGACGACCTCGTCGAGTCAAGAGAGAAACGCTCCAGCTCCACGCTTGGTCCTCGCGAGGTCTGAGGCTCGATCAATCTCTCGCGACTTTCGTTGGCATCGTCTTGCAGGACTGCTTCGGAAACTGTTCTTGTTCCTCTTGTGACAGCGACTTCGATCTTGGCTGAGACACCTATCTCCTTGGCTCGGTTGAGTAGATGGGCTATGCGTTGGAGATACAGTTCGGCGTGGGCTTTGCGACGGACGATGAAAAGAGCGCTGATCTTACGAACGCACCCGGGCGATTGCGACATAAGCAGGTCCTCGAGGACAGGCGTGATGAAGGATCCTCCGGTAGACGCCGCGACGAGAACAATATTTTCGTGCTGTCTCCAGTTCGGTACTGAGCCAAAGGGCCCTGTTACGAGCACGCGCAAACTTCCTCCATCTCCTCTCAGACCCATTCTTCGCGCCCAATCATTCATATCTCTAGTCAGCCCAGTCTTTGTCTTTATCGTCAGCTGAACATCTTGCGTCTTTGACTCCACATTTGGCGTATTAACTATCGTGAACGGATGTGGTGTCTCCCATCGGAAGGTCGGCGACCAAATAAGAACATGTTGACCCGGAACCCAACCAAACCCAACATTGCGAATTGTCATAACTGTCAGCTCGTCGTCAATAGCCTCGAGATTGGCGTCGTACGCGTAGCGCACAGAAGGGTTCGCCGACACCCGCAGCCGGAGGTTCCGCCAGATCGGATTCGCCGAGCGTGTCACGACATCATATGCAAAGACGCCAACGGCGCACCAGATACTGAATAGGTGATGGTCTGGGACGTGAAGGACCAAAAATACCAGGAGTAATACGACTGAAACAATGTGTTGCACAACAAATAACTCGTACTTGATGCGTCGAAAGAAGGGTACCGTGGATACGACCGTCCAGGCTAGTATGAACCACGCTGCAATACCCGGCAAAACCATTTTGACTGTCTTAATCTCAGTCCAGAAGAAGTTGGCTGCGAGCCATTCGTACGCAAAGAACCCCCCATGGATGGTCGCACTGGCAAAAAAGACTCGCGATGCCCAGCGGTGGAACCAGTTGATCCTCTCGTACGAAGTGCCCAGTAAGAACCCGATTGGGTTGACACGAACGGCGAGCAAAAAAGGTAGCGAAGTCTGCGTTGTAGTGATCCATGCTGCGCGGAATGCGATGCGCTCGTGAAAGTTGGCGTCGTGCTTGATGGATTTGTAAGTGACGAGTAACGAGACGAAGGTAGCATATGCAACAACAACGATTGTCTTGCGCACTGGCAACGTCGCAGACCAAGCCGGACGCCGAATTAACCTCGATGCAAAAGACTTGGGCGCATCAACTAATCTCTCTATTGCGGAGATTGACGAATCTGAACTCGCCCCCGTATCTCTCCTCTTTATTCTGCCAATGTCTCAGCCTTAGTACACGTGTAGACTCAATCCAACTCACCTTTGTTTGGCTATTAAAACCGAGAGCAACCGTGAGACAGATCCAATTATCAAGATCGTCGCCAAGACATACCAGTAGAGGCATGCAAGAAAGTGCTGTCTCATTCCATCCACACTCTGATGCCCGTGGCCGTGGCCGTGCCCATGCTCTTCTTCCTCATGGCCATGTCCATGGTCGCCGTGTCTCTTGAGCAAGTCCATAACAAAGCCTCGCGACACGATGCACAAAAACAAATGAGGAGAAACCCAAGTTAAGAAGAGAGTGAGATGCCTCGTATTGGAATGACGGCTTATCCAACAAGGTCAAGCTTGAGATTACGTTATACAAGATCGCTGGCGGAGCAGGGTCTTAATTGGTCGGGGTGAGATGATGGAGAAATCCTGCTCAAATGGGCTCAGCCACCAAAAGTCGAGACGAGCATCGACCACAATTGATTATCTATCTTTGATCCAGTTGGCAAGTTTCTGGGGAACCCAAGCTCGTCTGAACTTAATCTTGGGATACGACGATGCTATTTTGGGGTGCACTCACCCTATACCACTTG
The DNA here is from genome assembly GCA_013396295.1 of Fusarium heterosporum. Lineage (NCBI taxonomy): Eukaryota > Fungi > Ascomycota > Sordariomycetes > Hypocreales > Nectriaceae > Fusarium > Fusarium heterosporum. The sequence continues at coordinate 20,653 of JAAGWQ010000035.1, read as the reverse complement.
TTCAATGCCGGAAACACAAGATTTACTTCACGTCTACGTTGGGAGGAAATAATAGTACTAATTGCCTGTCAGTTGTGGTAATATACTACTTTTATACAATTGCCTGGGTGTGTTGCTTCGTCTTGTGGCAGAGTTATAGCAATTTGTTAGAATAACAGAATTTTGGGGTAGTGCAATCTGCGTGGAAAGGTCAAACAGAAAAATGCGCAGCGATGTATCGGCCTTGAAACCGCCAATGATAATTTATTATCAACACCTCATATCAAATTACAATTTTGAGGTCACCCACGTTTCTCCAAGAGTATTGAGCTGTGCCGCGACGTCGACCGCCACAAGAGTGATGGACAATGGCAAACTCCCTGGTAGTGAATTGTCTCGATATCTCGGTGCGAACTACCACTCGAAGCATCTATGCCTGATCAACGTCCGTAATCGGCCATCTTGTACACATGACCAAGCCACCGATCGTCGTGTTGCATACACAGCGTTGCATCTAGAAAAAAACATGTGAAGAACAGTTTTCGCAATCAATACGACCCTATTGGATCATCGTTATGATCGTGATGATCGCATCATCATGTCTTGGAGGACGTGTCGCCAATTGCTCTTCGCGGGAGATAGGCGTTTATAAAAAGAAACGACAGAACTGCGACATGCATTTGTTCAAAAGGTCGGTATTGATAAACTTGCATTTAGTTTCGAGGCACAGCTCGTAGGTGGCTGCTTTTGCGTGCCTGGCGTGGCACCCCCAAGACTGTCAGGTGGCCGTAATGGGTCATGCAGGAGGGTGTTGTCGCTTTATCCGTCAGATGGGCAGCTACTTAATCTAATTTAAGGGTTGATGAGATCCTCGGCTGGTTATTTTGACTTCACATGCTTATAATTTAGGGTGTTTAATGTCTTTTGGTATCAGGCACCGGGCGAGTTGCCCATTCAAGACCCCATGCGCATCAAAGTTCCCCAGGCTCGCCAAGACATGCGAAGAATGACCAGTCCTTTACAATACTGATGATAGCAGATTTCCCCAGATCACCGTGACTAACCCCCCAAATCACCACTTTACATTCCACGCGGTATCTCCCGCAGTTAGCCAGCTGGAACTTGACACGCTATGACCTTTGGCCTTGGAGCTATGTCTCAGACAGCCAAGGATAACCCCGCGATGAGATGCGTGGTTTTAGGTGGACAGGCACTTAGGTCACAAGAATGACGCCGTCTGAAACGCTTTGTCATGGGAGCTGCCGAGGCCAGGATAGAATGGTGATCTGTGCGGGCAACAAGTCAGCTACAGATGAGTTGTCTGTTGTTGACCAAGTGATTCAGCTCGTAAACCCGTCATGATTTGCATATTGGGTCCTACTATTGACGGGATATATGCAGCATGGATAGTTGTGCATTCGTCCCACTTGACGCTCGACACGTGGGTCATGAAAGATAATTAGACTTGGGATTTTGATCATAAAGACTCTGCTTTTGAAGGATCATGTTCACAGTTTGATGAGTGTAGAAATCCCGTAGCTAAGCATATCCGAGTATCGTGACAATCTTAACGCTCACAACCAACCCCAATCAAGAAGCTCTTTCGTACGGACGGCCCGACACTGGGCGAATCGTGCCAGATCAAAAAGGCGCAGCACCAAAGCGGGACACATGTAAAAAAGTAACCCAACCAGATGCCGCATCGTGACGTGGGATGAAGTCCCCTGTGCAAGGTTGCAGTAGCTTCAGTGGCTAGTCCCTGCAGAGAAGATCGATAGACTGCTTATTCCACGCTGCGGTACTGTACCTCTTTTCCGTAACCCGCCGATTTCAGCTGTTCCTGGGTTCAAGAGGGATCATTGAAGCAGAGCAGAGCAGAGCAGAGCGGCCCACACGTGTTCAAGCCAGAGAGAGGCTACGGGTAGACTGTGATACATGTCCGTGTCTCATCTCTTTTCTCGAGCAACTGAGCATGTGAAGATTGATATCTTTGGTGCTGTACTACTCGCGGCACAAGCTGTAAATGTCATATGATTTCTTGCCACATTCCTCCGAGCAAGCATATTAGAGCCTACATTTGTCCTCGTTCTCTTACTCACCATTTTTCGCTTGTTTTTTCGGTCTCCATTTCTGAAAGACTCCATTCCTTCTCCACCCCGTCCATTCTCTTCCGGTCCCGCAGCCGATCGTCCAAGCGCGCGCCCCGTCTCGTCTCGCCACAGCGAATGGTGAGGGAAAAAACACAAGAGGACAAGCTCCACCGTTTCTTTAGCGGCTCTCAACGTGTGTTGGGTAAGGTGATTTACGGTCTGTCCATTGGTGATCAATAGACCATAGACTAACAAAATAGACTTGCAAGAGAGCTGGCCGAGTGACTAAAACACCGCACCGCTAGAGATCGTCAGATATCGTTCGAGAGGGAATGTCGACATCATTTTGCTTGAGAACCGAGTCCTTGTAATCGTACCTCTGCTTTATGATCCTCTTGTAGCTTACCGGTATCACGGATACTCGCCTGTAACCTCAACCTCAGCTTGGCCCCCCAACTGTCAACTGTCAACATTACCCATCAACTCAAATACCCGGCCTTACTACCGGCTTCAAATCGCCTTTATCCACCATCAATCACACCTCTGACCTCCTCACCAACGCTATTTCTCATGGTGCATCACACCACAAGATATCCCACCGTCTCCATCCGCATCCGCCGTCGTGCATATCTTCACCGCCCAATCCCAGACCCCCAGTCCCAGCTTCCCGCTTAAAGCCCCTGCTAGGACGGCTGTAACTCAACTTGGCATTCGGCTGCGACTCTACACCCCCAGTCGAGAAGAAAAAAGAAGGAAGCTCTACTCTAAATAAGAAGGGGCCCTGCAGACCGCAACTTTTTTGCTGTCTCCCCTCCTCATCTTGTTGTGTTTCTCCCACAACAACGGTGCCTCTGTTTCGCTTCACTGCGGATCAGATTAAGCGATCCCCTCTCTTCTTTCTTAACTGCTCCTGAGCTTGGCTGGACTGGGTTTCTCGGAGATTGCAGTCAGTCGTTTATTTGGGGAGAAGTAAAAGGGAATTGAGGTGCTGTTGTAGAACTGACGAATCTCATATCATCCAACCAACCACTACCACCATCACCACCATACGTTCTTTCTTTTACTTCGACAGCCAACAAAACAGTTAATCTTTTTCTTCACTTGAATCCTTTAGCACATTCTCAACACTCCGCAGATTTGGTAGTCGTCGAATGTATGTCCACCATGGAGGACAGGTCTGAGTCGCGAGCTTCTGGAACGACATATCACAGCTTTGCCGACACCGAGTTCTTCGAGCCTGTGTCGCCCCCTCGACCTCCAGTAACCCACGACACAACTAGCCTTCAGCACCTCGAACATCTCCAACATGAGCTACAGCGTCAGCAGCGCGAGCCTACCAGCAGGGACTGGACGAGGGAGCGTCGACCCGCTGCTGCAAAGATGCAACGACAAGACTCAGGCTATGAGTCTAACACGACTCCACAACGCACATCTACCTCCAACACTTCTCACGGCGGCTCTACCTTTAACAACTCTCACCTCTTAGTCGGCCGTCGATCCTCCAATGGCTCTTCAAGGGACAGTAGCGGGAGCAGCAATGGCTCGGGAGTCAGGTCTCGCTTCCGCAATCGTCGTCCCTCTCTGCGTCGAGCAGCCAAGACTCAACCTGCTCAGTCTACGCGTACGAGCAACCAATCCCTCCACCTCGCGCGCACCAACACCGCTACCCAGACCCACGCACAGCCCAAGCAGTCTGCCGCCTTCTTTCACTTCCCAACTCCCGAACCCATCCAGCTTGCCGACAGCGTGCCTGACCGTCGCGTCCAGCCGACGCCCATCCCGTCTCCGCCACCGCAGACAACGCATTACTGGACGAGCGACCGTACCCGCCGTCTCGAGTACGCCGCCATTGACGCTGCCACGCGCGGCGTGAAGGGTTGGGTCCTGAGACATCTTGTTCCAGACTGCTTTGTCTCGCACGACAACCGACATGTCTCATTTGACGACGACTCTGGGAGTGTACGTCGCTACAGGCTCGAGCTTGAGGATGACCATGTCGAAAAGACAATGGCTGGTGCGAATAGATCTAAACGAAGACGCAAGGGATGGCGTTTCTGGCGGCGCCAAAAGGCCGAAGCTCAACCCAAGGCGTACATCTGATCACCAACCACCAAACCACCACCAGAGGAACAAACAAAGAAAAAAAACCCCCCTCGAACCCGCCCCTACCATTATTGCATTGCATCACAGACCGAACAAAGCAGCATCGTTGGCGTTATATACCCGTTGGCTTACTTCTTCTTCGAGTTAATTTGCCCATTTTCACAGACCACATTTGCATGATACAAAGAATAATGATTTTTGAAAGCATTTGGAGAGCGTATACAGAAAGAAAGTATGAATGAGATGAGAGATGGACCATGTTTTGCATGAATTCTATTCTAATGGTGAGGAAGTTTTATTTTTCCATTTTATTATTATTGTTTGGTTGCTGTACCCCATTTAAACAGACACAAGATTATTACATTGCTATTTATACCATAGTTAGTATTGTCTAAGTAAGAAAGATTGACTTCCAGCAAACATGTGCTTAAATGGGTGATTTGGTGAGGTCCGTGATGTTTTCTTTGTTCTAGTTAATTCATCAGATGGATAGCCTGGACCGAGCGCTGCGATTCATGAGCTGGGTCGCTGTCAACAACATCATCGTCCAATACTAATTGAAGGGGATCGCTCATTGTTCCTGCCAGTTTCACAGTGATAATTGCAAGAACACGAACGAAAGCTTTCCGAAGAGATGCCTTCGATCACACAAAGCAAACGGTCGAACTATAGCGATACAAGGGTCATGCTCCTCTCACCGAATCAATCGCCGGCCCCTTCTGTCGTGGGCCGCTCCGTCTCCGAAGGCCCACCACGGAAACCAACATCGGGGCAACGGCTCACACCCGCGCGAAGTGGGCTACCGCCGAAGCAGACAGACCCAGAGAAACAAATATCCGTTTCCCGGGAACAGTTTATCGATGATGCTGTTGAACAAGTCCCGATGGACCTGGCCCGAGTGGTGGTCAATATGCAAGACTACTATGCAACAGAGCTCGAAGCTGAGAGACAAAGAACCGAGAACCTTGCGAGCCAAAATCAGGAGATGATGGCGCGAATGGAGATCTTGGAGAAGAGATTACAGATGCACGTGGTCCTCATGGATGGATTTGTCAATTTTATGAGAGAGGTCAAAGAGCGGAGCTTCACTTTGGCTGATAGTGCTGAACTTGAGATCGCAAAGGCATTTGGCGGGGAGCATCTCCAAGAAGTCGAAAGCCTTGTGCCGAACTACGCATATATACAGTCTTCTGTTGAACAGCCGACTCTCAGTGCCGACATTACCTCGGACTTTGTAGTCAATGCGCACAACAACACGCCACCGATGCGAGAGGACTGGTCTTGCGAAAGTGATCCTTTTGGCGAGCTACCGCCAACGCCAGATATGGACTCGACTCCCGTGAGAAGTACGGGTTTAAGAGCACCAAAGCGAAGGAACCCTCCTACAAAACCGCATCGTCCGATAAAGCGAAGATCAAGAGCAAATATACTGAGTGTCAAGCTTCGTAATACAGCTTCATGCAAGCCCATCAATGCCGAGAGCGATGGGGACTCGAATGCCGAGAACGTGGAAGCGAATGCGGATTCGGACTATACTCCAGATTTGGAGCAAGATGAAGAACCAGAGCTTCAAAATGTCCCAGCGACACCATCCTCGTCACTCTCAGACGATGACTTCGACTTTGACAGCGCTAAACCTCGATACTCAGTCCCCCGCTCTGTGGGCTACCGCCATGCCGCTGGTCCTCCTGGGTGTCGCTTCAAATATCATCGCATGCCTAAAACGGTCGCTCTTGTATGGCAAGAGTGGAAATACGGGAGTCACGGAAACCCAGCGATTGAAGAGCTTGAGAAGAAATACAATACGACATGGCGCATGGGGACTCTACAAGAGCGTAAGTACGCGAGTAACTATGTGGGTGTGCGGCAGAAGATCGTGAGAAAGGTGGAGGAGATGTGTGAGGAGGACGGGATGACGGTCAAGCAGGCATGTGAGATGCTGGATGAGAGGGTTGATGGGAGGATGCAGCTGTTGATGGCTGCTTTGAGGAAGGGAGAGGATCCTTTGGCGGTTATTCCAAGGAGGAGGTGAATTTCATGGTGGAATAGTTCTGTTTGAGTGTTTAGTCTCAGATCATCTGTCACGATAATGATCAGAAAGACAGGAGTTCATCCAGATAGACCTGAATCAGTAACGTGTGCACTGTTGCCTTTGAGCAAAAAGACTCAGTCATACACTTTGTAAGAAAAGTGACTGAACATAACAGTTCGATTGGGCCTTGTTCATAAAAGAGCTGGTCCCCAATCTCAAAGACTGTATGTTTTGTCAACAATGAACAAGCTCCTTTGACGGCCATTCGCTAAAGCACTATGAAGCTCTACAGGCTTTGTTCCCACCATCTGAACAATAATATACTCAGCGAACGTACTCTATACTTTGCGCAACGAAGTCGGTAGTGAATGTGATAAATACTTCCCAGCATGGAATCTTCTCAGATCAAATCAGCTTCAAGACACTGTCTCCATACTAAAGTACACCACTTACATCCGACCATCACATATCTCAAAATGTGCTACATCAGAGTCATCCACTTCACGCTTTGCGACACTCGTCGTCCGGCAATCATCAATATCGCCACCGGTAATACTGTCTATCACCCCTTCGAGCCCCCTGAGCCTTGCGAGCACCACGACATCTTCTTCGGTGCCGAGTGTCCTTACCACGGCACATGCTGTACTCCTGGACAAATCCGTGTCTGTAACGTCAAAGGCCCTGGGGATGTTTGCCGCGGTTGGCAGGCGTATCACGAGGTTATTGACCCAGGCTACATGCACTCAGGCGGTCTTCTCTCTGCTATGCTGCCAATTCCTAACTGGGATCTTATCGAACTGGATAGCGACATGTACTGCTACGAGGAGGATATCCGCAGTCAGTTCTTTGATCTCGGAGCTCACATGTTTGAAGTCGCCAGGCGAGCGGCGTTCATTGTCGAATTCCTTCTTGAGAGCGAGACCTACTCTCCCGAAGAAGAGGCTTGTCTGGTGGAAGAGCACGGACAGCTATATGTCGAATGGATCAAATCTCGTGACAAGATGATCGAGCAGACAGAAACTTGGGAGCTCCTCGCGAGTATTGGCTGTATGGAAGTCTGCCCGGCGCAGCTCCTAACGGCTCATCCCTGGTACGAGGTATTTGAAGATTGTCTCGACAAGCAAGTTGGCTTTCCGCAATTCGCTGGTGTTCCCTTCACGTGGCTCGAGAATGTTGAGCGTCGACATGAGATCCTTGACCACCACCCTCAGTTCTCATGGCCAAATATTCCCGAACCCCAACCTGCACGTGTTGATCATCTATGGCAGTCTCCTGCTCCTCCCCAGCGTTGGCAGCCCGTGATTCAGCGACCGGCTCAAGACCCAGATGCACCATACCCGGGAGAATGGGCCCCTATTTTCTTAGACCTCCGTAACCGACGCAATTCATTTTCTAGCCGAGATGCGGCGACATGGACTTCCAATGGCAGGGATGTACCCCCTTACCTGGTTCCCTATGGAGAAGAGCCTGACATGGGTTTCATGGAGATTTGTTGGGACGCCTCAGCTACTCTGGCTGATCCACCTCTTCAAAGTCCTTTCACCATGGACAATGCATACTGTCACGAGGCATATGAGGGTGTGGTGTCCCCAAGGGATGTTATATTCACAAATTACATGCCTGGGAATCCATTTAACGACGAGTTCGATACTGATTGGGACACGAACTATGAACTTGTCGGGCCTGAAGAGGTGGCAGTTTTCCAGTACCTTCGTGTTGAGGTCCCTTCAGAGAAGAACTGCATTCTATCTGAGACTGTACTGAGGCTCAAGAGGCGAAGTAGCAACTTCGATGTGACGAATGGAGAAGAGGAAGTACAGGTCAAGCGACGCCGTACTGCCTGATGTGTTTGGTTTGTCGGAATGTTCTATATATCAGGAGTTTGGGAGGTAAACGTCATTGGATGGGAATGGATATGGGTGCAACAGAAGGAGAGCGATATGAAACCACATTATACCAAGATCAGAAGTCAAATAACAGAAATTGTCAGGCATTAACTAAACTCTGCTTCAACGGTGTTTTGCCTATTAACTTGACTGAATCCAGTAACAAATCCAGTCTTTTCATTCCTCTCAACACCACCACCAATAACAATACCATTTGCGCGGCGCTCAAGAGCCAAAAGCCCTTTGCCAACAGTATTGTAATCTCCAAAAAACGTATGTGCACGTACATCAGTACCAGTAGTCACCCCATGGCCGAGAGTAACACCCCACATATCTCCAACGCGGATAGAATGAGCAGCTGTACTAGCATCACGCTCCAGAAGTACCGAGTAGATACATCCTGTGTACATAACAGCGGAATCGGCTGCATTTGCAGGGAAGTCCCAGCGCTTACCGTCATATGATACTGGATGCCAAGGTGTAACGAGAACATTCCCAACGCGGCAGAGAACCTCGCGCTCGACGGGTGTCTTGAGAACAAGAGCGACACGTCGTGAACCTCGAGGTGTGAGGACCTTCACACCCCGACGGAGCTTTCTGATCTGGACTGTCCGACCGGAAGCCAAAGAAACTTCGGTTGAGGCGGCAAAGCAAACGCCGCTGCTGTTGCGGTACGAACTCATGCTGACGTGGGGGAATGAGCTACCAGAACGATTGCGACCTCGAGCAGCTCGTGAGGGTTCGGGTGCGGGGAGGTTGTCAAAGATCTGGTCCAGTGCGTCTCGACAGGATATGAAAAGGGGACTCTCTGTGCTATACTGAAGTGGTCCGGGATCCTTGAACGAGTTGCAGACTTGACGAGTGTGTGCATTGAGCAAGGAGGGGAGGAAGTGACACCCCCATCTCCTAAAGTACTCCTTGTTCTCGATGGCCATATAGACTTGGCCCTTGGGATCTTCAACTGATATATCCTTCATGAGGGATTCGTTCTTCTCATCGTCAAAGTTCTTGGCAGGAAGAGTCTCGACCCAAGTGCGCAGTTGATCGCCCGTATCCTTCATGTCCGTCCTAGCTGCGTGTTCCCCATTTGGTACGATGGGAAACAAGTTTGATATGAAGTTACACATAAGAGACCTTGATTCATGATAAGCGATTTCCGAGGCGGGCAATTCGCTATGCTCGAGAATACTGCGCTGGGCACTCGCCATAGGAATGAAATCGCCGTCCTTAGATAGCATGGATTCAAGGACCTTGCGGCTCTTGAGACAATCCCCAGGTTTGACATATGTCAAATGAGCTTGGACGATCGAGCGAGTAGGATCACCCTCGTTGAGAAATTCGAGTTCTTTGATGTTATTGGCGCGAAGGAATATGTTGCGGGACTGGCCATATTGCAAGTTGCCCAGCGCCAACGTCAGTTCCACCACGCTATCATCTGAATCATCGCCATATACAGCAGGGTTCTGCTCCACAGAAGGACCAGTAGTTTCTTGTAACTCCAATGGCTTGGTGTAAGTGAGCTTGAGTACAGCTCGGGTCGCGAAAGTGCTCTGTAGGTTCGCGACAGCGTGAACAAACACGGTTCCGATCATACCTGCGTCGGGGATAAAGGCATAGTTGCCACCACCAATTTCCGCGATAGATTTGAGAAGACCAGATTGTAGATTGTAGCCGAAGCCAAAGGTGTGGATAGATGCCGGGAGAGGGCCCATTGTGCGGATCTTGGGGATGAAGCCGACCGCGGGGTTCCTGATGAAGGTCAGTATTCGTTCATGGATTACAGGGAGATGCGTGGACACTTACATATGATTTGGCATGCCGTCAGTGAGGATCATAATCGCAGGGACGTTGGTTGATGAGACTCCATCGTTAAAGACCTTGATACCCTCGAGCATACCCTGCCAAAGATTGGTGGCATTGTGATGCGACATGCTCGTAACATTTCTCAAAGCACGATCCTTATTGACAGCATTCATGGGAAGTAAGGGTTGTAGAACCTTGACCTTTGATGCAAAAGTGACAATACTTAGCCGATCGTTCTCATTCATGGACTCGATAATGGTACGAGCGGCGTGCTTGGTCAAATCAAGGACAGATAACCCGTTGCTCTCTCCATCCTCCCCTGGCACGGGCGCAGCAGCGCCCATACTACCGGAAACATCGATGACAAGGACGATATCACAGGGGACATGGGGGATCTTGACAGATGGCTCTTTGGGGGGTTGGATATCGACAAAGAGACCGTTTCTATGTGGTACTGGTTCCAAACGGAGGACTGCATCTTGGTCTGAGATGATCCCGATGGGTTGACTTTCCTCTTTTTCAGTGAGCTCTTTTTCTTGCTCTTTGACGTTACTTTTTGAGCTGATGGAGAGACTCTTGAAGATGGGTAATCGCTGCGAGGATTTAGCTAGAGTATATAAAAGTTGGACGTCAATGGTACTTACCACCATGATGGCTATTGATCGTGACAATGGCTTTTATGATGGGAGTGTCACTTAAAGGGCGATGAGATGAGCTGCTTGTTGAAGCTGACAGAAGAACGAGAATGAGATCCTCTTAAATGCCAAGTGAATTGCTAGCAAATAAAAGTCCTACCAAGCGATGGATGAGTCTGACCGACCAAAGCCTAGCCATGTCCATGCTCGTATAAGCAGCGACAGTCATACGGCAGGGGCAGGGCTGTGCGCCGCAATGACCTCTGTTCCATAGAAGCATAGTCCTCCAAACCCATTATCTTACTTTGGCAGCCACTGGAATTACAGTTCTGCTAAACCATTCGTCAAGGCTGATTGCATGGCGAGATGGAGGCTGCCGTATCGGAAGGGGGAATCGCCTCAAGAGCCCGCAGAGTTTAGTGATTGAATCCCGAGTGCATGGTTACCCGTGGAACAGGCACCCATGCTGTTGGCTTGTTTCATGGTTGGTGTAAGCTAGGCTGTCAGATTGTTTCTTGGCGGTGGATCGATCCATTCAAGGCAGACAGTCAGGCTATCATCCACGGCCATCTACTTGATCGGATACTCATTTCATTGATGCACTAGCAGACCATTGGTTTATTTGCCCCTTTGGCAGACCACATGGCGAACTGTAAGGCAGCCATCGGTGTTGCGGGGTATCACACTAAGGTGACGCCTCGTGGAGGCTGAGCATCGGACTCCAACAGATTTGACTCGATAAGGTAAGGGTAAATAAAGGTTAGCCAAAGAACGGGAAACTTTATGACAAAGTTGCCCAAGCCTTTTTGTCGGCTGGTCCACAGTGTTATTTCTTATGCAGGATGGTCTCCTGAGGTCCATCAACATATTATCCTCCAAGGATTCGATGAAGGATGATACGAAATCATTGGTAATTTCTGATATCGCCATCTACAACTAGATACAGTGGTAACTTTTTTTAAGGAGGATTGGAGAAATAAATCAAGACTTGCTTCGACTTTTTTGCGACCATCTACCATTATAGCTGAAAGATAACATTTGGGGATGACAGGACTGGTATTACCATCACCTTCCATCAATACTCCTATCACGGCAGTTTTTATAAGATGCTAGGGCATACCAGAAACTAGGTAGTGCATTTGGTTAACCTTATGCAGCTAATGGATTATCTTCACGTGAAGCAACTGAGACGGCGTTGCTGACTACTGTAGAGCCGTTGCACTGCCAGCGAACTTTTAGACATCATGGAGTAATCACAGCATAGTTCTTCTGAAGTATCGAAATATATAGTCAGTGGTTGTAAAAAGCTCAACAATAATGTATATCAAGTGCGTAACTGACTCAGAATAGTTACTGAATGACAAAAGACACTCGGAGAAGATTAAAAGGTTCTTGGAGGGAGTGGTGGGGAGCATGCATCTTATTATGATGCTATTCCGAGAGACTCCCTCCATATTTTATTACAGGGCCAGGTGGTGCACACAACTATAGCACGTCGAAGACGATGGGAAATTGAATGGTAGACCTAAAAGTATGAATGTGTTATCTGGAGGCTTGAAGCTGACATTATATATTTCATTGTGTTGTTTGATAATGATCTTTGAAGCCTGGAGCTTATTACCGCTTATATTAATAAGGAAGCCAACTGTCTCACCAACGGGCAAACGAAATGAAGTCTTTGAAGGGTGATGTCCTGATATCGGTTTAGAAGTCTATGGGACTGGTTTCTGGATCGAGGCATGTATAAGAATGAGGGTTTTATTCTTGATCAGATCGCTATACTGCTATGATTATTTAGTGACAAGAATCACTTGGGAAGGGTGATTCTAAAAATTCAATTCAGTTTCAAGACATAATAGCTCATCAGTATGTGAAATGGCAAAGCTTTCAGTGCAAGATATTCAACATTGTTATATCACAATAACTTCATATTATCCTGCTTCATCGGCGACTTCCGACAATTTAGTGGATACTTCCACTGCGGGGACTCCATCTCTAAGGCGAAAAAAAAATTGCTTGCATGCTAAATTCCCCAGGTGCGATTGCCTCGGCCCTATCCTTATTTTTCCTTGGGCATTAATATCTATCCATCTGTCCCCGTCGTCATTTCTCAACCTTTAATATACTCAAAACACCGTATTTACCCTTCGCGACGCTCTCTTCACTACTCTAAATACCGCCAAAATGGTCGAGAAGCTTTACGTCACATACAACGATGTAAGGATTTACCCCGCCACCACCCCGCCTTGATGATGGTCTTGATGCGCATCATGAAAAGCCTAGCTATGCGACAAATATCCCCAGCTTTGAGGGTTTACATTGCGCGCGCTGCTATAGCTGCTTCTCGGATGCTGGAACACAGACTTCATGCTTTGGCGGGTCGATTACTGAAAGCGCTGTCGCTGACATGTCCTCCAGGTGCACAAGATGTGCCAGAAGTCGGCTGAGAAGCTTCTCTCCGAGTTCCAGCCCCAGCTCCTGATCGCCATCGGCGGTGGTGGCTACGTCCCTGCCAGAATCCTCCGATCTTTCCTCAAGAAGGGCGGTGCTCCCAACATTCCCATCCAGGCTATCGGCCTCTCCCTCTACGAGTCTCTCGGCAACGACGAAGTCGAGGCCCCCGGCACCAAGGTCACCCGAACACAGTGGCTCGACTTGACCGCTCTCGGTGAGATGGAGAACCTCGTCGGAAAGCGAATCCTCATCGTCGACGAGGTTGATGACACCCGCACAACCCTCGAGTACGCCGTCAAGGAGCTTGAGAAGGACGTCGAGGAAGCCCGCCAGCGCATGGGCGAGAGCGGCGCTGCCCTCAAGACCGAGTTCAACATCTTTGTCCTCCACGTACGTATTACAACAGTAACGACAGAAACAATCACTAACTTTGGCGCAGAACAAGGACAAGCCCAAGAAGGGCAAGCTCCCCCACGACATGCTCAGCACCCACTACCTCGCTGCTGAGACCGTCGGCGACGTCTGGATTAACTACCCCTGGGAGGCCATCGACATTGACGAGCATGACCGCAACGCCAGCCTGCAGAGCAAGAGCAACTAAGTGTTTTCTGAAAATTTGGAGTTGGGAAAATTGGCGCACAGATTTACACGAGATATCATAAACATAAACATGATGAATGAGAAGACTGAGCTATGGGTTCGAACTAGAATTACAATATCCTTTTGTCCACACTCGCTACTCGTGGCTTTGCGTATATGGAATCAGTCGCTTGTTGTAGCACTCTGTGCCTCGATGAATCTCCACTGACCGATCAACCAGTCTTCATAGCGTCTCCCCTCACTGAACTTCGTTCCTCCAGCCAAGCAAACAACCTTTCCGATGAAACAAATGGGCAAGCTCTTTGCAGGACCCCCCGTCTCTTCAGCGAGAATCGCATGACTCGTTGAGACATACGCATGTGCGAACCAAGACCATGTCGCTTCAATGCAGTCACGTAGTTCGGGATCCTCCGTGTAATTGAAGGCACACCTTGGCCGTGGCCAGGTTAGGTTGTTGTAGCACGCTTCGGCCATTGCTGTCGTGTCGTCTTCAGTTTCGAGAAGCTTGCAGTCGCCAAAGTTTGTCAGCCAGAGCCCTGGCTTCCTAAACTTCGGCGCGATGTGAAACTTGACTCCGGCTGCGTCAAGTCTGCAGGCCCAGTGAAGGATGGCAAGCGTCGCGCCCATCTGTTTGGCACAATTTCTCAAGGACCACGTATCCTCCTCCCAGAACTGGTTGACGTAAACAGGCCGTGATGACAGTCGTGGACTCATGGCCTCGTCCAAGGGAGACAATCGTCCGAACTGTACCAGAAATCTGATCCTCTTCAAGTCCGGGTCCCTCTTGACGAAGTCGCGGACCTTGGGGTCAATATACATGTTGGCAAGAGCACGCATATGGTCCCGAGACATCGGGGGGATGTATTCCATCACGAAGCCTGTTACAGCGCTGTCTGACTCGCAGGAACGATATACCAAGCCTTGTTCCTCGGGCAGTGGAACATGAGGGCTGCTCAGTGACTTCCGCTTCTTCCGTTCAGCCCCTTTCTTCCGGTCTGGGTCCATACCGATGTCTGACTCGACAGTTCCCACGCGGTCCATATGACATGTACTGAAATACCAGAAGCGGTTCATGTTCTCGTATACCACCATATGGTTGGTCATTTCCCTTCTTATGTAGTCTGGGTCTTTGCCTTTCACCCTCACAGCCCAGGTTCTGCATCCCTTTTGCAGCATGTACATATGCGACTCATTGTCGGAAGTCAATTGTGTGAGTTGGTATTCCGAAAGGTCTCTCTCGTACGAATGAGACCCAACTCTAGGACGTCGGATGGCGATAATGGTAGGCGAACTTGTGCCGTCAGGGTTTTGTGTATTTATCTCAAAGACCATGCACTCTGCGTTGTCTTCCTTCGCGAAGTTAGGCTGAAAGGGCGGAGACTGGTTCATCTTTTCCAGAGCATCTCTGGCTGTGTAGGGTTTGATATATGGTCTCAACCGTGGTGTGTGATCACTGGCCTTTGTGGAGAACCATGGCTTTACTAGGCAGAGACTTGATTGTGCAATCTCATTGCATGTTTCATTGAAAGGGAGTTGTCCGTAAAGCGCCATGGCGCGAAAAGTAGAGCGCATTCTCTTGAAGGTATCGTGCAGGTACATGTTGGGGCGATTGAATGGACGAATGAACAAATGATGGAAAGGCCAGTCGTCATGGTTTTATACTTGTATAGAGTTCATGATGACTGCCAACAGTGAGTGCATTTAAAAAAAGTCTGCAATCTAGACCTGAAGTTAACATGTATAGTTCAACCGTAACTCTATCAACTCAAACCCAAATGAATTGCCCTGGGGTATAGTTATGAGACCCATCCTCTACACCTGTACACTCTTTTACCACGATCTTGCCCATATGTAGGTCTTTCCTTTTAACCCTCAGTTGCGTCGTCGCTCTTGTGTTTTAATTTCAGCTGCTTCTCCGTCTTCATGAACTCTCGGATTCCAACAGGCAAGCTTGCATATAAATCGTCGTCCCAAAAGTCCTTTGCGATTTTCGCCTCTGTCACCTTGGCCTCTGCGACCGGTGGTGCAGACCAATTTGACTCGGAGCCCCCACCGTCAGAGTCCACAGATGCCTCAACCTTGCTCAACGCGGCTTGTGCCTCGGCATTCTTAAGTTGCCACTCCTCCAACTCGTCGCGATATAGATCGTACACGCAGTTCACGCAGCCGCTCATGCAGCAGTTATCTGGCTCTGTTGGCTTCGGCGGCACAAGCACACCCGCGATATTCGTAGCCTTTGCCTTGCGCGCTGCCAGTCTTTCGTCCTTCTCCGCTTGACCTAACACGCGCGATCCAAAGACTAAACGGGCTTTGTCATGTGGTGATTGTGTAGCTTGCTTTGTAGGGAATTTCTCTTGAACGGCTGTGTCTGCGGACTTTGGAGGAACTTCGGGTTTATCGATGGGTGTGTATGAGGGATTATGTAGGATGAATTCGTAGTATGGGCCCAAAGAGTTGCGCTGAGGCCATTCTTCTGTCGTTCGTCTCGGCGCGGCGCTGACGATGGTTCGTGATGTTGTGGGAGTTACTAACGGTCGCAACCTCGGTAATAACTTGGACGATAACGACATTGTGTAAATGGGGCTTTGTCAATTGGAAGAAATGTAGTAGAGGGGAGAAGACTTGGCGAAAAAGGTAGATAGATGAGGTCGGTGGCTAAAGTGAGGAAATTGGGTTGGTAATGCGAATCGACAGAGCCGAGAAACTTGGTGTTGCTCTCCGCTATCCGCCTCGGACGTCATCGGCGGGGGTAGCGCTAAAGAAATTTAGGGTGTCCGCAGGGGACCATAAGAAACGACGGCTTTAGTAGAGGTGACATAAAGCCTTACGCAGCTTTAGTAAAGAATGTAGAGTTAATTTATCTAACAATTATTTTCTCCCGGTCTAAACATTCAAATCTTCTAACACCCTCTAGGGTGTGTAGGGGATGAGATAGATGCATGATAAACTTTACGAGAGTATCCCATAACTCAATAAGACAATAATCTTGACAATCTTTTCACTGAGACCCATACCAAAGTGTTTGTGGTCAATCAGAGAAGAGGTCAACTCTATCATCTCACTCATTCAGGCATCTACTTTATATGTGCGCAAGAAACGCTCAGGATAATTCATCTTTCATGACTTCTTTGATTGGCTAGATCACCAGCTTAATCAGCATAGCGAAGTTGACTCTATTGGCGTCACATGCTCTCGCGTTCATGTCTTGTGTTTGGCTGGCTTTCAATGACTTGAAGGCATGACCTCAGTTGAAAGTCTCAACCCCAACTTTGCGCATGATAACTTGCTCTGCTGCAACTTTATGATCCAGTTCCAAGCCGGTCTTGGATGTTTCGAAACAGGCTTACCTATTTCGGTAAGCGGTGAAGCCCACTTTGAGAGACGCGACGGGGTCTGTTGAAGTAAACACGAACCAATGCGACAATACCAAATATCGACAATACATTAATTGCGACGACTACAAAGCGGAGAAATGATCAAATGAGAGGCTTCTTATCAATTCAAGTCAACAAATAATGGAGGAGTCAGCGCCAAAGCGGCGTCGTACATCGCCGCTCACTTCGCTTGAAGTTGGCGCAACGGAGGTACCCGCGTCACCACAAAGAAGACATCCGTCTTATGCATCACCTACCAAAGCAAGTCTCGCACGAAATAATCCCGAGGCTTTTGAACGACGAAGATCAAGATCACCACAAAAATTACCCGGCGCTCGACCGTCAGCGCAATTCACCTTTGACAGCCCCTCAGAGGCTCTCGCAGCGCGCTTGGCCACCAGCCGGATTGTCAGTGATGCTCCTACGCCAACGCGCCCTAACGAAGCGCCCACAGAGGATGCAGATTTTAATCCATTTCGTGGAAGGGTCTTGCGGAGGTCAACTGAGGCGGAAGATGAAAGCTTTAATCCTTTTCGCGGTAAGGTGTTGAGAAGGTCAACTGAGGCAGAAGACGAAAGCTTCAATCCTTTCCGTGGTAAAGTGTTGAGAAGGTCGTTGGAGGTTGACGATCCTATGGACACAGATGCGCCCTCGGCTTCAATGCCTGAGCTCGAGCTGCCATCAGCAATCCAGGCATCTTCACCCCCCGTTCCGCCTGCTTCTATGCCGGAGCCTCGACCAGAACCTCCTAGGAATGATCCCGTTGTGGAACTCCAGGACGACACTCGAGTACCGTCTGAGGAGCCGACACCTGCTAAGGAAACCTCACCAGTAAAGTCAACATCACCTGCTCCGAGTCCATCCCCCGCTCGGTCTTTCTCCTCGTTTGAGATGGCGATCCCAGGCCGGTCTTCATCTCCGATCATGTCACCTTTGCCAGCTGAGTCTTCAGTAGCCCAGGCTCCTGAACCAGTTCAAGAGCAGGAACAAGAACCTGAGTCAGAATCCGAATCACAATTAGAACAAGAGCCAGAATCTCTACTTGCGCCGGAGGAAGAGCCCGAGCCCGAGCCTGAGAGAGATTCACCGCCACCTCTACCTGCTTTCTCGCCCTCACCTCCACCAGCTTCCATGCCACCACCAAGCATTCCGTCGCTGGCTCAACATAACTCACAAGATGCAGTTCCTTCCGCATCTCAGCCAGTGCCTCGATTGCCGGCTCTTGACCAGGGACCTCGCAAGAGCTTTCAAAACAGCCCTGTTAGAATCCGAGGCTTTTCACAACAACGCGACTCACCCCTGGCCAAACCCCCATCCAGACTTCTCGAGAAACCAAGAAAGAACTTTAACCCTGACGCATCAACATTGAAAGAGACCAAACCTGTCAAGGCTACATCTGGGGCAAGACAGCCTCGTGCTTTCGACCCAGATGCAGAAAAAAAGAAGGAGTTGGAGAGAGTCCAAAAAGAAATACAGTCTTTGCAGAAGGACCTCGAAATTGCACGAAAAGAGAACGAGCGAATCCGCCTGATGCAACAGTCTGGTCGTGTGCTTACTCTCGCCAACCAGGACGAGGTCATCGATCTCATTCAACGTCATATTATATCACCAAGCACAGAACCAAGTCCGACACCATCACAGCAATTGCTACAAGCAGTCTTGAATCCCGCTGCTTTGTTGCCATTCAGCAAGATCATAACACCAGTACCCCAAAAACCTGTCGAGGACAAGCAAGCTGAGATTAAATCACACTATCCAGTTTCACTGACGGCAGAAGAAGAGCTACCTTATCTTGAACTATTTACACCTTTCTCGATATCCTCAAATATTTCCGTCTTGCCAGAGGTTGAAGGGGAGCCACTGAGACAACTTCACGCGATCACGTTTCGATCTCGCGAGATACCAGGCATCTTCACAGCTAGAGTGAACATGACCGTCAATGCGTCAGAACTCACCGTTCTCGACCTTGATGTCACCACTCTAGAGCCAGCGGCGAAGTCCGAGCTCGGCCCCTTTGTTCAGAAGATCTGCACAGGCGATTGCAATCGCTCTATGCAACGGAATGTGGGCATCTTGTCCTGGGCGATGGGAGAGTGGCTTCGAGTTGCTGTTGAACGGGCGGGCTTTTGGTGTCAATTGGAACAAAATTTTGGGTCCAAGGATGGCGTGTCACAGGCTGCAGTCCAAATGCGTACCAGGAAGTCAAGGAAGCGAAAAGACGACGAGGATGATGCAGACGAGCCAACAAAGCTGGAGTCTGTTAAGAAAGCGGACCTCATACGTTATATGGGCCGGCAACATTTTGACATATCAATTCCCAATAACGATGCGGAGGATTCGGGAGCATCAGTACGATTAGAATGGAAGACTGAGTTTGACTGGACGGGAGAAGCGCAAAACAAGCTTTGCGTTCTGGTCGGCGCCCCAGGAAAATGTGAGTACATGTCCATCAGCACCGGGCTCTTTACTGACAACACACTTCAGGGCATCAAACAGATGAACGAGGATCACTTGGCAAGATACCCAAACTTTTCGACCAACTTGTACATGGTCAAGGAAAAACGGAATGGGCTGTACGAACAATTATAGCATTAATTGCCGGAGAGCAATCATGATGGGGTTTAGACAGATGGGGATGTTTACGAACGCATAGCTAAATGGCGTCAAGACATTATTTTCCGCGCAGGTCGCACCAGAAGCCAGAATCCCAGATTATTGTAATTAACGTGTGGCGGTCTCAACTACAACCACGGTGAAATGACGCCCTTTTCCAACTCCATCCATCTAGTGTAGGTCTTGATCGAGCGACAATTAGTCAACGGTAACGCCAAGCTTTCGGAGGTCAGCCTTGGCTTCCTCAATCTCTGCTGTAAGCTCCTTGTGCGCGTTAGGGACGTCGTTGAAGGTGAGGATGCCGAAACCGAGACGAAAGAGAAGGTATGCGCCGAACGAGACAAGGGCCCAGAAGGGAAGCTGCAAAACCACGGATTAGATCACTGATACTAATGGAATAGATACCGATTGGACAGATATCAACGTACCACAGGGACAATCTGCTCCTGAATCAGAGGAGGGAGAGGAATGAGCTCAAGGAATAGAGCAAGGTAGAGCTATGCGCTGGTCAGTCAATCATTAGAAGGGAGGCGTTGCGATCGAAACGTACGGAGGAGACAAGGAGAGCGAGAGAGATGGTCTGCTGAGCGCGGGTCATGATTGCGGTTGGCTAAGGAGCGTGGTGTTGAAGAGCGCGGGGAATCAATTGCGATGGCGATGATATCGATCTTGAGGAGACGTGTATATGTTGTCAGGGGTCGCAAGGAGTGGAAGATCATGATGACTAAGGTGGGGAGCTGTCGTGTTAGGTAAGCGACCCACTTTATCAATTCCTACCTAACCTGGAGATCAAGCTTCAACACCACAGCATTCTCGGATACATCAGTCGGGACAATGGTAAAGCAGGCACATACGACCACAGCTCGTGGAAAATACGGGGTCCCGTCCGCTCNNCGAATACCTGGTGTTGTATGTTTTTTGGCCTGCTCTTTGTTTGCTCGTCTCTGTTGTCGTTGTGGTATGATGTAATCTCTGGCTTGACCAGGGTTACAAAAGTCAGGTCGTAAAAGGAGTTGATTCTTCTTAATTGTTCTCTTCAAAAGTTATTGTAGAATACACATTTCTCAAATTCTTATGCAGAATA